>PKML01061573.1:64363-115324 GCA_002933935.1 Eutrema yunnanense
TCTTATTATATAAAGCAGAATCCCTCAACGTGAGCGCGACACGTAGGATAATTATAACTCATGAGATCGTGACATTTGTCACAGTTAATATAGATCTTGACATGTGTAATTTAAGCAAATATTAATCAAATTAGTTTTAATTTATAATTTATCCTAAAAGGCAAGATTAATATAGTAAGGAAAAAATATTTCGTAATTTTCCATTTAGATTAAGAAAATTAATCATAAAAGAAAAAAAAATCTAATTTCTCACTTCTATATAAACCACAATTTGGTAGTATATCAATTACACCAAAAATAAAAATAAAAGTCCAATAATCGTATCCACAACTATTTACTGCATCTATTCACCAAATTTTTCTTTCAATGTATATATTTATTTTATCGTAAACTTTGTTTCTAAATTTATGTATAAGATATTTTCACGGGTGATCTAATTTTGTTTTCCATTTTATCGTCTTTCATTTTTTTCACGGGTTATAAAATATTAAATTACAAACCCGCATATATGCGGGTACTTATCTAGTTATCTATAATTGCCAAAATCGCGCCATATAGTTTCGTAGTATCGAGAAAGACCACTTATTTTGTAATCGTCGCGGCAATTAGGTGTGATACCAAATTAGTTAAAAACAAAAAAAATAGCAAAAATCAAGAACGGTAAAAATAACTGTATAATTAGAAGTGATAGAAATAAACGTACATTCAAACATGGACTGACGATCTATTTCTCTATCAAAACTTTCATATAGCATCATTGTTTAGATAAATTTTAAACCTCGTTCTATTTCTCCATCAAATGGAAATTCTATATACACACAATATTGTTTCCTTATTCTGTGAGTACATGATTTGTCTTGTTTTAGTAAAACTGATAATATCTACTCAACGTCGTTTATTATCAATGCCAATATGGATTAATTTAAAATTCCCGTAGAAACTCTCCGCCTCTCTGTTTTTCTCCAAAACACTCCTATTAAAATTCCGGTTTACTACCGGTGCAATGTAGTTTTAGTTTTACGGATCTTTATTGTAGTGACGAAGTGATGATGATTTCTTACCAATCCAAGTTTACAATATGATATGATGATATCTAAGGGCGTGACGGAAGTTTGTTAAGTTTCCTAGGCTTCCAACTCAAAACCAATTGGCAATAAGTGGATTGGCCAAAGTCCCTTATATATTAGTCAATATCCCTTCCCACTTCCGATGTGGGACAATCTTCACACACTCCCTAGAGATTAAGGCCCATGGCCCATTAATCTCTACCTAATCCCAATACCTCCCCTCGAGATAATGGCTCTTCTAGCCATTAATCTCGACAGACCATCAATCCTCGGGTCGGGGCGGTTGGGCCTTCTTCTGGGCCGGATTACGGGCAGTGTGTGTTCGGGCTCTGATACCATGTTAAGTTTCCTAGACTTCCAACTCAAAACCAATTGGCAATGAGTGGATTGGCCCAAGTCCCTTATATATTAGTCAATATCCCTTCCCACTTCCGACGTGGGACAATCTTCACACACTCCCTAGAGATTAAGCCCCATGGCCCATTAATCTCTATCTAATCCCAATAAAGTTCTTGACCGTTAATAAAGGAACGGAAAAGCGCGAGGGTTTCTTCAGGTTTATTGAGAGGAACCAAGTGCCCAGCTCCTCTCACCGTTACAAACGTTAACCCTCCGTCGTACTCCGTTATCCTCCCTCCCACCTTCACAACAATCACATACAAACAAAATATTTGCTTAAATAAATACTCCTAAGAACAAATGTATAGAATCTACGATGATTTCGGCTAACAAAAAAAGAAAGAAATAATTTTCTTTTTCGATAGTGGAAAACCGTACCAAATTAAACTTGTTTGGCTAAAAAATCATGTCTTTGACCAGAAAACATCTGTGTATAAATCAACCGTAACTTTTTATCAAAAAAAAAAAAAAAAAATCGAATATTCATAATTAACTCTAACCTGATGATTGTGGAACCAAGATCGCCACTCAGATTTGACGGAAAGGCCTGAAGCTTCAACACAATACCGACTTCCGATCACCGGCACTCTCCCATCGGCGTCTCCACTGTTAGACACTAACAAATATTACATAGTCTATCCATTTTCTTGTTTTTCTTTTTTTTTTTGTTAAAGGATTTAATGTAAACAAAATATGTTTGATTGAGTGAGAATATAAAAGTGATGAGAATATAAAAGTGATTACGTACGAGAGAGTCGGTGTTTATTGTTATTGTATTGATGAGAATATAAAAGTGATTACGTACAAAAGATACATAGAAGAATATATGCATTCCATTTTCAAGCTTTAATTACAACCAAACAAAAAGTGCAGAATGAAAACCCTTATTACAAAAAAAAAAAACAAAAAAACAAAAAATGCAGAAAATATTTCTATAGAGATGTAAATCCAAAGAGACGTACGTACAATAATAGTTCGGTGAGTAAATTACACTTATCATAGAATCTTCGGTGGGTTTACTTCATGAATCTCGTGTTATATTCCTATCATCCTATGAATCACCCATATATATTTAGAAATGTACTTATTTTTTTATTTTTTTGAAAACTACCATAGTTTATTATATTTTCTCAAATATCACAATTTTCTTTAGAAGGGTTGTGGAAATAATTAAATTATTTCCTACAAATCATTTAGAACTCCTTTTGAATGTCTAAGACCACCTCCATTGGACATTCAGAAGGGGTTCCTGCGTGAGTCTCTTAGGAGAAAAAAAAATGAAAAATGGATAAAATGTTTAGGACCGATCCTTAAATAAGGATTTTAAAGATCGGTCCTTAATGCCACGTGTATGTTTTTTATTGGGGAAAGGAAAAAGGTTAAATTTTTGTTCTTCGTCACCTCCTCCGAACTGCTCCGCCAGCCTCGCCTTAGCACCACCGTCGCTCAGCCGCCCTCTGTTCGCTGATCCAAGCCACCGTGAGGTAACCCCGAGAACCCGAACCTCCGAGATGTTGTGATAATTGGGGTTAATGTGATTTTTCAAATTAGAATTGGAATTCGGTTTAGGTGAACCGGTCAATCAATTTTGGTATGGCTGATGTGGATTTAATAGGAATTGGAATTGGATTGGTAATCAGCTTGGTTTGGTCGTTGAATTGTAATCGGAGTTGTTGGATGGTTGCAGCAAAAGTGGGATTTGGAAATTGATTTAATCGGTTAAGTCTGGTTCAATTGGAATAGTTGGTTGTGGCTGCAAATTGGAAATTCATTGGTTTAATTAGTTTTTGTTTTGGAATTGTGAATTGGTTTAGGTCCTTTAGGATTTGTTTAGTTGGTAATTAATTAATTGTGAGATCAGTTGAGTTAAACCAATTTAATTTCTAAACCAAGTTTGTAATAGAAAAATACATCAACAATTAAAAACTGATTTGGTTGAGCATATATGACACAAATTTGGCACCACTCAAGATTACAACTAAACATATTATGATTTCAATATCTATATTTTGTATGTTTTAAATTTTATGAAATGCAATATAATTTTGGTTTTATAAAATATAGTATGTTTATAAATTTAAACAAATTAAATTATACTAAAAAAAAAAAAATTATTTTTAGAACCCCTAATGAGGTTCAACCATTGGAGGATAAAAAAGTTAAAAACTCCTTAAGAGGTTCTAAACTTTAAATTAATCACAAATTAATCATAAAATATTCCTAAGAACCTCTTTTAGGGGTTCACTAATGGTGATCTTCTAAGAACCATCCATAAACTATTTTGTGGTATTTTTGAAACTTGTCAAAAATTGTGATCATTTTTATAGAAAATAAAATAAAATAAAAAGTGGTATGTTTTAAAGTACCCCATAAATTAATATATGTATGTTTTATGTTAGTTCTTCGTGTTCCTTCAAGAATCTCGTGCATATTATTATGTTTCAAACGAGGATATTTCTTGGGTTCATATATATCTATTAGCCTCGCAACATATTTGACAATATAATTATCCGTTTTCATAAATAAAAGAGTAGATCAGTTGGGACAAAAAAGAAACACTGAATTAAAACACCAATCACATAGATAAAGTGTATGTAGAGTACCTATAAACCCATATCTTGAGTCCAGCTTTGATGAGTTTACTATAGGTAGGCAACATTGAGGAGACCGTTTGCAATATCGAATCACTGTATGTAATCACAATAATAATAATTAAAAAAAAAAGAATATATCTAAATTTTAACATATCAACCTTGTTTAATATACATACTAATTTGGAAATTCAGACCTATTGTATATAATACTTACTTGCAAACCTTCCACCTTGATACAGCTCGGGTAGTGGCATGAAGAGACGATCGAACATCGACTCTGTTGAAATATTTTTCAGCGTAATCAGAGTAACAAGGATCGTAACCTTCAAACCATCTCACTCTCTTGAACCAGTCTTTGATCGCCGGAGGCTTATAATCTCCGGCACCTAAGAAGGAAGCTCCTGATGAGCTAATATTGGTGGTGCACTTGGGAGCATAAATGTTATAAATATCGATCTCTTTGTATTTTTGGAACATTGTGTTCATGGCGACGTTGCACGGCTCCGACCAATTTGAAGACTTGAAGTTGCAGTTACGTTTTGCGGTGTCGAAGAGATTGTCGGAGATCACTGCGTGGCTCCATGCGTATTCTAGAATCCCTTTGTTATCGTACTCGTCGTCCGTCAATGGATTTCCTACCTAAGTTGACATAATAAAGAGGTTAAATGGCTTTGTTTAAACATAACTGAAATGCGAATTTTCAAAAACTGGCGGATGAGATTGAAAAAAAAAATGAACTTGATTTAATTGTTAATTATATTTATATTTGGTCAAGTAATTAAGTGTACTTAAGATTAATTTATTCAGCAAACAAAAAAGCAACGATAAAACTGTTATTATTTTGATATTTTTTCAATATATATATTAATCAATCTGTGTTGATAATATAGAAACTTTGTTTTAAAAAAAGAGGCATCGGTCGCATATATTAATTGGTTCAACGTTACCTCGTGCACGTAGTTAATAGTCGTACTCGCGAATACTATATATGATTACTACGTAATTAAGAATTATTTAATATATACGTTGACTAATAAATAATAATACGTACGATGAAGCCTTTGAGATTAATGAAGGAATCCTTTGGTTCGACTTTGTTTCGATCGTATATAAGCTCGGCTAGCTGAGGTGCATAGTGACCTGTAAAGTGTAAACCCATACCATGTCATATATTACAATTTCCTAAATAGTTTATATAAAATTCATTTTAGTTCCATTTTTCAGTTTTGTACTTGTTTAATCCTATATCTTTTTTTTGCTTAATTAGTTGATATTCTAAATATCCAGATATAGCGAAATCGAGAACTCCAGAAAAAACATAAACACGAGAACTCCAGAAAAAACATAAACACGAGAGTAATTAATTAAGCTCACCGGCATAGCTTTCACCAGCAATGAAGAAATCACGAGACTTATATTGGGGATACCTTGCAAACCAAGAAACCAGGAAGTTGTATGCATCTTCCGCTGTTGCAAAACATTTTCACTTTTATTTCTTAATTAGAATTAATATTAATCCACTTTGTTTAGGCTTTAGACTAGAGAAATTTTGTTTCTATTAGTTTAAATAATAAAATCTTTTAAGAGTTGAGCAGGCCATCTTCTTCTTGTCGACTTACTTACCAACGAAAACGTCGTTGAGGTTGTCCAAATCGGAAGATGAGTTGGTGTACGAAAACCCTACTCCAACCGGTGATTCTAAAAACAACATATTTGCTTCTGCAATTATATCAACAACCATTTCGTGATTATTTTAAATAATACTAAAAAGTACCTTAATTATTGGTTTTTGGATTTTGTTTTGTCGGGCTAATATTTCATAATTAGACATAGTTAGAAAAGAAAAGGAAAAAAAATAAAACCTTGGACCCAAGTGTATTGATTGAATCTAAGGCTTGTCCCGTTTTCAACAACACGAAAAGGTCCTAATTCAGATGCTGCTCCATATCCAATAGATGAACATCCAGGACCTGCGCGGCAGACTCATAAACATTATAAAGAAAATTAGATAAATTAGAATAATAAATAATATATAAGTGATGTAATTAATTATTAATTACCTCCATTGAGCCAGATAACTAGAGGTCTTGTTGGAGGAGTTTCAGACAAGGCTTCAAAGAACCAGAAGAAGAGTGATCGTGTATTTTCTTGATTCACGCTGACATAACCTGAGAAATGAGAGATCTCTGGATTCGATGGTTGTTCCGGAAAATTTACTACTTTGTCTGAATTTTGTGCTTCAATGTTATAATCTTGATGACGTAATGATAACAATAATAATGAGATGATTAGCAGATAATTTAGTTTTTTTCTCGGATGACTCAAATCCATATCAGGTTTTTGTTGGATCTTGGTTTTGCCTTTGTCTAGCCTGAAATGTGTATAAATAGTGAATACTGATTATGGTGATTTATTGGGAATGTTGGTTCATTAATGTGGAAAGTAGAGTATGTGGCCACAAATGTTAAGGACAATTTTTTACAATTCCTATTTTATTTTATGTGAAAATTGTAATGAATGGAAGCTGAATGTGCACTTCTGAGTTGTGAACAATTCGCTTAATAACTTATTAAAGTTTTAATTTTGTGGTGTCACAAGTATACATAATTGAAGTTCATCGAGGTTTTTTTTGTGTTTTCCTGTTTTAGTTTGATTACAAATTAAATTAATAGAAACTGCCAATTTCGACCATATTTTAAACATTACAAAAGTAATTTTGATATTAAAGAAAGTTTCTTATTTGTTAGATAAATAAAGAAACACTAGCTAGTACTATGTTGTTTTCCATTTCATACTGTGAGAAATAAAATAAAATAAAGTGAATAAGTAACTATTAGACATCACTACTAGTTGCAACTAAAAAGCCCTAACCATCGATTTATATATTTTATTTTGGTTGTTAGAAAAAATAAACTTCGTATTTGTTCGCATACTAATGCTTTTTCGAATTCTATAAAGGTTTGAGATGGCCGTGATGTGCCAAGTGTTTAGCTCCACTTATTATCATGTACGTGATTGGCATTGGCACTAACTCACTAACGAAGAACCAAAGTCAGTAATGAGATTCCACATCTTACAACTTCCTAAAGGCTTAGCCTCATGATTTTAGTGAACTACTCCCTCCGTTTCACAAAGATGAATTTTTTAAAGTTTTCACACATATTAAAAAAATAATTAATACTTAATCATAAATGTATCAATTTTTGTTATTGAACAATTTCTCATATCTCTAAACCAATAGTAATTCAATAAATTTAATTAATCTTCTTAAACTTTTCAAAATATCATCATTAATTGATAAAATTTGCATAGAAAAGCTAAAAAATCTATTTTTGTGAAACAATTTTTTTTTCTAAAAAATTCATCTTTGTGGAACGGAGGGAGTATATAACTACCGTCAACTTTTTGTTCATAATGCATATATATGATGTGGACATTTTTACATTTTTATGTGTAATAGAAAATATCCAGGATATTTACCCAAAAAAATATTAAGAATTATTTATATATACCATGAAATAATTCATCGGTGTCATTTTGTGATACATGACATTTCCATTCGAGCTAGTCAAGAACAACACTGTTGGCGTCGTTATTTAACTATTGAAGACAACCACTAACAACAGTACCCACTTCATTTCCTCCCAGAACAATCAAAACTTTTACAGCTATTTTGTTAAGCATATGCATGAGCCATGAGGGTATTGTTGAAATTATTAGACATGGTCACCAAACCTTTTCATCTTCGAATTATGATTTATGTGTTTAGTTGATTCAGAAAGCATCTCATGCTAAAAAGCTTGTGGACGCATTTGATGTTTAAATAGTGGACGCATAAGAGAAATCGAATATTTGATGTACACATTAATTTCATTATATCATTCCACTATCACAATATCCAAACAGTACTTGAAGTTCACAATATATTAAATTACAGAATTTATATTGTACACATCAATCTTATATCAATATTGTACATTTTTAGCTATGATTTTTTTTTATTTGTTATCATGTGATGTTATTGTATTAGAGCCGAAAACACTAACTTCTCTGGCTGGATCAAAAAACACTATTTGTTGCAAGTATTTGTTATCAAGTAGTGGAGAAGTAGTTGGAATGGCAACTGGACGGCTCATGGATAAGGTCAGATTCCTTGAGCGGACACAGATGGGTCGAAGTGGAGGAGGACAGAATTATCCACTTAGGTCTGAAAGGATCACGTAGATGTTTGTCATAGAGAACTCGAATTAATCTCTTATTTATATAGGCCATGAAATACCTAATATCGATCCCTTTGACCAGTGTCAGATTTGCCTCAGATAGCACCAAAATGCTTACGACGTTGGAGAGTGCCATACGTTCGCAGCGGAGCTAGCAGATTTTCAGAATCTTAAGACTTTTTCCCTTTCTTTTAACATTATAGCTATATCCTTCGTTGTAAAAATGTTTTTGCATAATGCCTCGCTAAGAGAGCAAGAACACCTTTTAAATGGGCCGAAAATGGGTCTCCCCAGAGGAGAGTCTTTTCCCCGCTAAATCTTAAAAAAAAACTATTAAATGGGCCGAAAATGTTTGAAAAATCTATTTAGCTGTAAAAAAAAAAAAAAAAAAAAAGACCCTCCTTTCCTTTTTGGTAACATAAACAGAAAAATTCGATATCAAACGTTACTTTATAAGGGACTGATAATGGGCTAACTAAAATTACTACTAAAAATCCTATATATTGTCTTCTTCGGTAGACCTTCTGAAATACACATAGACTTCTGAAAGGACGGCTGCGCAAGCAAAGCCTGTACAAAAGAGAAGAGGAACGGACGGATTAAGACTCAGTATAATACTATTGTAATTGTTTATATATTTCCATAACAAAAAATGAGAAAATAGCATATCCCTAAGTAAATAATTACTCCCTCCGTTTCTTTTTATAAGTAGTTTTAGAGATTTTGTTTTGTTTCACAATATAAGTTGTTTTCATGTTTCTATGCAACTTTTACCTTTATCGAATACTGTGTGGCCAATAATATTCTGCATTTTTTTTATGATTGACTGGATTATTTTTAATTTATATATTAAATGATATTTTTTTGTAAAATATGAGTTTCTTAATACTACTTAACTTCAAATAATGAATATTCAGAGCAATTCTTGGAAATTGATACTAAACATTTTATGTTTCCTTACTTTTTACATTTTACAACACAGTTTTTCTCTAGCAGTTAAACTAAAGTATAATGATAAGTTATGGGGGCAAAACTAGAATAAACGAAAATGTTGAGGGCAAGTAATAAAAAAACTCTGAAACATAGTACAAAGAGAGAAGGGACGGATTGATATGGGCAAAAAAATAAACGAAACAAAAATCATTACTATCATTCTTACTCACTCGTCATAATTTTAGGGGACCATCTCTTTTCAGAAATTAATAAGAGCCTTGTTCTTGGTTTTGTATTTACCAAAAAAATGCTTCTTCTTTTCTTTTTTTAAAGATAGCAATGTCTTTACCAATATTCTTTTTTTGAATATTCACACGTTAAACGATTAATTTAGGAACGCAGGTCAAGGGATTCTTTTTGGCGTCATAAAATAATGTTAGTGATAGTTTATAAGTAATTTGATATTACTATTTATTGCCTTATTTTGACCATCTTATGTCTTAGGAGACTGTGATTCTCCCGCACGCCCACAAAGTTTCTTCTATTCCCCACAAATCTCAGATTTTTTTATTACTTATTTTGAATCATAAATAATACTCCTTTGGCTTACTTCATTTTTCAGAAGATTGGTAATTTTTTTGAATATAATGAAAATCTCCCTAACTAAAAAAAAAAAAACACAATAGAAGAAGAAAGTTATACGTTTGATTTTAGGACAGAAACAAAAACACATTAGTATCATTTTTTGTCTGAAGAGTATATATTTATCGTATGTAATAAACATGATTTATTTTGAATTTTGAAAGTTAGTGTTTTTCCCTAGGATTGAGGAATTCCATTTACCAAGATTCTCTTAATTTGCTCAATCTCAGTCTCTTCACCAATTAGTGAATAATTATGTTTAGCTATGAAGCCTAGTCCAGCTAAATTTTATTAAAAAAAAATGTTACGATTAATCACTCATGTAAATTAAAATAATACTAGTATAAGTTACTATTTGAAAAATAACATAAAAGAAAAGTAAAGTAAAATGAGACACAGTTTCGAGTTTTTATTTGACCTGTTGACTTTTGTTTCGCTTAGGACCAAAGAAACTGCTAACTCAGAGGAGAGGAGGACCACCTCAGGGCAGAACGGTCAGGTGTTCGGGCAGGTTGGTCTTTGAATATCGCAACGCTGACGTCATCAAGTTCACCTAAATAGCTCGTTTCGACTTTCGAACAATGACAACGCCAATTGGGCCCCGGCCCACGAAGGTTTATTATCTTCTTCTTTTTGTGTGCAAATAAGGTTTTATTATCTTTTATTTATTTTTATTACCTCGCCTTAAAATCACTCCTTCGCTGGACACTTTCTTCATCATCCCACCGTTTCTCAATACTCTCTCCCTCTCTCTCCCTCTGAAATGGAACAGAGAGAAGAGCTCTCATGGATGAGAAAAACGAGGCAGGAGTTTCTTCAAGGTATATATCTATATATGTATGTGTGATAATATACATATCATACATGTAATGTGAAGAGTCAGGGTTTCCCTCAGTTCGAAGTCATGTTTTGTTCATTTTTGATATCTTAATGATGTAAAACAGATATATAAGGATATATATATATATAAGTACTATAAATACATATATGTGGGGTATCTAGTGTAGAGTTGTATATACATAGTCATTATTTATGTATACATGCATATCGCATATATATATATATATATATATATATCCACACACTTTCACTTCTTTCGATTTACGAAGAGGAGTGTTCTTAATTATCGTCATACGTTTTTTGGCACATATCTTTATCATAAGTATTAATATGCACAACCTAACACATGCTATATAAACATGTGTATATAGACTCATATATGTATTTCTTTGTGCATAAACTAGCTTTCTTATGTATACGTATGTCATTGGATAGGTCTAAAATGGTCTGGACTTTTGAAGCTAATATAATATCATCCTCAAAAATTTGAAATCACATAATATTTATACACTTACAATTGTAAAGAGTAATAAATTCTTTTTTGTGTCTGCAGGCAATAACAAAACCATAACCATCACGATGCATAGAGATCATTGGGTTCCTTGTGCTGAGACATTAAGTTTCTCTTTGGAAATCCAATTTCATTGATAATCCGGTGTTATCCCTATTTGAGCTTTTTTTTTTTTTATTTTTTTTCTAAACTCATTTGTTCCATTCAATTATTTTCTTTTTCTTGACCTTGTAAGGCCTTTTCTTGACCTTGTAAGACCCCATCTCTTTCTAAGTGTCTCCATCTTCTACCGTTTTACAAATTTTCTACTATCTCTTTTCGGTGTAGAGTATGTATGTATATCTACCCCTAATTCGTCCGAGTCATCTTCTCCTACCTTGTCTATCCCTTCTGAGCTAATCTTTACATCTTTTGTTCGACATTGATGTATGGTTGATATAATAAATTCCAAATTTGAAATAAAAAAAACATAACTTTTCTTCTGGTTTAACTTTTGTTGGTGTTGGTTTATACTGTTGTAACAAAATTAAAGGAGGTGAGAAAAGTCTCGCTATCAAGGGGACTGGCAAAAAGCAATGAATAAGGAAACGGGCAAAAAGAATTATGCCTTTACTCTCTCTCTTTTAAGGCTTTGGACAGGAATTTAATTTTGTTTTATGTGTTGTGTTTGTTTGGGTCTGACTGACCCCCAAAGGCCAAAGCCAAACCAGAGAACTCTCTTAATAAATATTCCCTCAGAATCATTTATTGCCCATTTTCTCTCTCTCTCTCTCTTTCTCTCACTCGTGACTATGTTTCTCACCTTCGGTACTAATATTTTTACCAGTCCTAAACTTAGAATTTAGCTGCGCTTTTACAAATAGTATAACTTAGAACCGGTTGACTGACGGGTAAGACCGGAAGTTTTTAGGTCGTTCATAGAGATGACTAAGAAATAAAAACCATTGTTTGTAGAAACTAGTATGTTTCTAAACATAAGCACAACTTGACTTAAAGATTTGATAGATGTTTAGTGTCTCTATTACCCGGTTAACCTAGTTATTAGATTATGCTATTGTTTTCTCTCCTGTTATGTATTCATATTATATGCATTTATCAGTAGTAGACAATTTTATCAATATAGTATTCAGAATAATAACGACAAGTCAATATTTTTTGTGGTCAAATGTAATTAAACCAATAAACACCGTCTATGGTCAAAGAATTACTAGGCCAAAACCGCAGCAAATAACTACAAACTCCATAAAACCCTTTGATGTGTGAAGACTTGGTTCTGTATTTTTAATTTTTACATTTTTTTAATGGCAGAAAGATCCATGCATAATTATTAGTTTGATCTTTAGAGGGGTCATCAAATAGAGAGAAAGGGGTAAGTTTTACTGAGAAGAGAGGAAAAGCTGAGCCACCCTTTTGTGTTGCATACGAGAATAAATGTTGCTTATTTTTTTCTCTTATCTTTTTGCCATTCCTCATAAATACATATCATGTGAGGACTTATGATCAGTCTCATATATCATAATTGTACATTTATAAGTAACAAAATTTACAGTTGTTTTGTTTGATAGCTTTCATATCAAATCAACTACCCTGTATATCCAGTGTATGTACGTATAGTTGATTTATAGGCGATTTGATATATCAGTATCAGATTCCAGATTTGAATTCTATAAATCTGCAATGTAATATTTATATAAAATTTATTTTCTGTTAAACAGATAAAAATATATCGAATTCTAAATTTTCTTTTTGTAGTTGACAACTTTTATCATCTATATGATTTTATTAAAACAATAAAGTACGTTTCTTCTTGGAGATTTTTTTTTTTTAACTGGGTCTATATGATAGAGAGATATAACAACACGGACATTAGATAAGGGTCACATGATGGCTGCATTTGCCTAAACTTTATTTGCCCGCGGTTAATAGAGTTTTTTTCTTTGTTTAGGGAGTACTATATATTAGAGTTAGGGTTTAGGGAGAAAAGAGTTAGCCGTTCTACAAGTTTATTCTTCTCAATTCTTTTGAGTTATATTTTAAAATTTTGTTTGGCTGTAACTATACGTAGATATACAATCATATTAACAAAACTATTATGACAGTAAACAATAATAATTAATGTTGTTTCATGAGAGCGAAGTTATGTTTATGTGTATATATATATATATACTTTTGTCTAATTGTTTTAATTATGTGTATCTAGTACGCAGCCGTTAATTCAATTATCCTTTTAGCATATTTCATGTACTATTTTTTTCAAAA
Organism: Eutrema yunnanense; assembly: GCA_002933935.1. Classification (NCBI taxonomy): domain Eukaryota; kingdom Viridiplantae; phylum Streptophyta; class Magnoliopsida; order Brassicales; family Brassicaceae; genus Eutrema; species Eutrema yunnanense. The sequence continues at coordinate 77,829 of PKML01061573.1, forward strand.
TAATTTATCTGATGTTGCTGGAAGTTGAGCAGACATCATTTACACCAATGTCAAAATCATCAGTTTTACTTTGTTTTATTTCAATAAATATGATAATTTTAGTATAATGTTTTTAAAACATGCATGATATAGATTTTAAAAAATTTGGCCATTTATTACGATGTAAATCTAAAACCATATGTTAAGCATGTAAATGTGTGTTGAAGCCCTCTTCCCCATTGGTTATCAATGGTTTATTAATAGTTTTACGTTAGAAGATATGGGTTTTGAATCCTAAATAATGCGATTTATTATTATTTATGCAGATTAATGAAGATAAATTTATAGAAGATCTTCAACATGGTGCAGTTAGAACCATTTGGTGTGGATGCTCATAAGGCGATCGAATTATCTGTTGTAAAATCGTTAATATAATAGTTCTCATAATTTGTAATAGAATAATAAATCAGTATTAAAAAAAACATGTATGTAAATGTGTATGGAAGGTTGTTAAATTTGAATCCGTATAAGGAAATCAGAAGTTTACTAACAATTTATGTGCTGATATTGAGTAAATAGTAAAAGTTTCCACTTTATCTAAATGAATTGGCTTCTATTTTGTCAGCCCCTTTAGTTATACAAAAAGTATTTGGTCAAAATCAATTCCCAATATCAATGCCAATTTTTGGTTTTAATCGTTGGCATCTTCGACTTTTAAGACAATTTCAATTCAACAAACTACAAAGAATTGTATTATTATGTCCAATAATTAAAGAGACTTTACAGAAAAAATAATAGTATGGGCATTTTTATTTTGGTTCTTATAATATTCATATAATTGAGGTTATGGTGGTGGTACGTTCTACAACGAAATGATTGTGTCTGCAAGTGGACAATTAAAATTTAAAAATAAAAAAGCTTTGCAACATATTTACCTCCTTTATTCGTAATGGTACCAAACATAGCATTAAAAAAGTCTTGGAATTTTTGTAGATATAAAATGACTTTTTTTTTGAATTTTGATTTTGGTGCAGGATTGTTATTCACTCCCTCTATATTTTAAGATTGGTGTTTTAAGTTTTTTTTTTCACACAAAACATTTAAAATACCATATGTATCCTTTTAAAAAATGAAAAAGTATAATAAAAAACATTTAACTTTCCATAGTTTTTACCCATGTTCTAAAAAGCGGCCGCCTAGCCGCCTAGGCGTTAGTCGGCGGTGTACCGCCGCGATTAGTGTCTAGGCGGTGAATTAGGCGGTCAAACGATTTTTTCAAAATGTCAACGATTTTTTCAAAAAATCTTTGGTTTTTCTTCAAAAAGTCAACATTTTTTTTTTTTTTTTGTGACGGACATATGGTCTGTTACAAAGTTTTGGAAATACATCTAGAAGTACAATACACATGATAATTTGATCATTGAAGAAGATGATGAAGATTTTTCTCTCCTTGTACTTTTTTTTGTCTCTTAATATCAAGACAAATCTATTTTTTGCATCATATGTTTGTACTTCTTTTTTGTTTTTGGAATTTAGATGTGAATTTGAACGTAGTTTCATAATGTTTTGTTATTTTGATAATAAAAAAATCTTATTTCATACTTGTTTTGATTCATATATTCATAACTTATAACTTATATACATATAAACTTTAAAATTAAAAAAAAATGTTCAAAATTAATTGCTGATTAATCGGTAATTAATCACCGCTTTTCGGCCTAGGCGCAAATCGGTGTCCGACCGTCCGCTTAGCGCCTAGCGCCTTTTCAAACCTTGGTTTTTACTACAAACATCAGTACTTTTCATATAACAAAAATTGAAATAGAAATCATTAAACGAAAACTGGCAATAAATTTGTATTATTGAATTGATTTCCTTACCTAACGGCTAATGCTAAAACTAAATGTACCCAGCAGTGATTTAACTTCGCCAAAACCCTAATCCTACATGTATATACAATATCTTATCCTCGATTCTACTTAACTAGGACCAACGAATCATCTCTTCGCTTTTAATATGAATCGAAGTTCCCACGTACGTAAACGGTCAATAATTCATCAAATAATCGATGTTGACAAAGAAAAAACAAAAAAAACATCCAATAATCAGTAGTGAGATTATATAATATATATACCCATAGATAACGTACGGGGCATATATGAGTTTCTTTTTAGTTTAAAAGCATTCGTTCTTATGAATCATGATGATCATTGTACCACCAATATAGATACATACACACATACATATACATAAAACGTGTATATAAATGGAAGGGACATGGAGAAGAAGGATGGGACAAGATGTTCAAACTTTATACTAAGAATGGGTAACAACTTAACATGGCTCACTCATCAATTCTCTCTTCTTCTTCTTCTTCTTATATTATTGTTCCCTTTCCCACTCTTTTTGGCTTTAGTGTTTTTCTTTCTAACCCTTTTCATGTGATTCCCACTTTGTTTGTAAATAACGTTAATTATTTGATTATAAAGATATAAGACTAAGTTGATTGTGATGCTTTTAACATATTTTCTAATCATATAATGTATAATTTATGGTTACATTTACTTTAAAAAATGTTTTCCCACCTTCTTTGTGTCTGAATTGTTTACGAGCCATTTGTTTATACGAAACTGAAATCATTTTCTGGGCCATTTGTTTGTACTTCAATCTTTTTGATGAAACATGCCTGTCGGCCCGTTTTATCAAAAGTTTCATTGACCCAAATTTGGTACAGCCCATATACATGACCAGTCACAACCCGAGCTAGGTCCGGCTTTTCCTTCTACTGATTTAAATTGTTTTCAGTACTTATATTGTATATATATACGAGTACTCCATTTTTAACTTCAAAATGGAGTTAAATTTCTCCATTTTCTACTCTAAAAATGATATTCTAAGTATATTCTTCTTTTTCTATTTTATTGTTAATTGCTTATAATACGTTTTATCTATAAAATTTATAAATTTACTCATTCATTTTTTCTTCTTCAAAACTTCCATAAATATAGTGTTCAAATATATATTATGATTAATATTAATATTAATATTTAAAAATTCCATAAACTTTCATAATCTGAAATCACTTAAGTTTTAAAATACTATTTTATAAATAAAAAAGTTCAACTCCAAAATAAAGTGAAAGATGAGATTACTCCATATTTGCCTATTTGGAGTAAAAAATAGCATTTTTCCATTTTGGAGTTAAAAATGGAATTGTGTTGAAAGATATTTTATTCCAAAATAGAGTTTGGAGATGCCCTCAGTATTTTGTTAAATTCCAATACATTTTATTGATGAAAAACTGAAAATCATAGACAGTTTTCGTTGATTTGTGGTATAAGTATAAAAAAGAAATTTCGATTACCATTTTGTAGGCTCCTTAAATCCAGGAAAAACTTTGACTTAACTGATATTGCGTATATAAAAATTTCTTGTATAGAAAAAACTTAAATTGAAGCATTTTATAAGTAAATAAAATTACATAATTATTCCAGATTGTTGACAGTCGATCTCCACAATATAGCTCAGTCACCTTTATTTTGGAGATGATATTAATTGGAAATGTTTGATGAGAATTGAAAGGTAGGCCGCCTAACATCCAATCAAATTAGTGACAAAGAAAAGCCATGAAATCATATAACTCACTCAGACATATCGAGAGACGTAAGTGTATATCAAAAATTAGACATTAATTGTGTGAAAATAACTCTTCTAAAGCTGCAATTTGAAAATAAATGCGATGAAATAAAAACAATTATCTATTATAATTATACATATGCTTTGTTTTTCTTCGCATCTAGTATTATAAAGGACAATTCTACAAAATAGCACAAAAAAACTAAAAGTTCCCAAATTTAGCACCCAATGGTGAAAATCACAAATATAACACCAATTTTGACAATATTAGCACAAATTTAATATAAAAATGACTTATAATCATTTCCTAATGGGAAAAAACTAAACCCTAAATTGGAAATAGTGAACCCAAACATAATGTTTAATTCTATTTTAAATTTATTTTTGGTAAATAAGTATTTTAAAATAATTAGTTGTGCTATTTTTAGTATTTTAAATTTAGGGTGCTAGTTTTGGAACAAAAAATATTTTTTGTGCTATTTGAGGGTATTTCTCTATTATAAAACGTATTGTATTATAAATCAAACGATAATAATGACGAATTTCGTCATCTTGTTAGAAGCTCATTAGTCCCCTTTCTTTGACGCCGATTCAGTTCTAGTCACATTTTCGCTATTATCATCTCAAATTCGTTGCCACCTTATTTGCAGTGGATATAGACGGTGGCATCAATTCAATTTTATGGCTGCGACTCTGTGTAAATATCTTTTCTGATTTCATTTATCGCGAGTCGCGACCGTCTATAGCCACGAAATGGTGGCCTCGCAAGAAAAATGGTCTTGTGCGCAATTGATTTGGTGATTATTGCATGTGCTCTTCGACTGGTCGGATTTGAGACGCGATGTCTTATGATATCAGCCAGACGGAAGACGGTTTTTTGTCCTTGACAAAATATTTTGTATTAGATTAATTTAAAATGTTTTCTACATCAACAATTAACCAAACCAAAACAAATTTGATAATAAAAGAAACAAAAATATTTATTATATTCTCATAGGTCATGCAAACTCGAATTCGACCTCTTACATTATTTGTTCTATATATTCTCATAGGGCATTGTAACTCGAGTAACTAAGTCACCAAAATTAACATGTAATACAAATTTTGTTCCTAATAGGTTGAACCAGTTTGTGTATAGTGAACCCTCACATTGTTAACTTGGGACTTTGTACAACTCAGCTGCAGAGAAAAAGGTAAAATGTAAGACGGGGATCGACAAAAATTTTATATACAACATGAGACAAAAGAACAAATTTATATTAAAAATTAGTAACTCGCAATTAGTAACTCGTAAGATTGCGACGACATACAATTATGTGAACAAATTATATAACAAATATATATAAAAATTAATTCATATTATAGAATTTAGATATCTTTAAATGTATATTTAACCAATAATATTAGTTTTAAATTTCGGTCAATAAAAAAGAAAGATGAACCACGTGTACCTCATGATCTTTGGTGATTTTGTCCCCGAAATTAGAGCTTGAAGTCTGGTTATGATGAGAGAGCATCCTCCTTATTGGAATTGATCTTTCGAGGCATTTGGTTCCACTCTTGTGCCAAACTTGCCAATTATATTCAACTAGAATTTGTGGTATTTCTCATTTTTCAATACAGCATTACAATGATATAACTCTATAAATTGAAGATAATTATATCAACTATTTTTTCGAACATTAAATTAAGTTCCATAATAAGTTTACTTATACTTCATTTTTTGTTATTTTATTAATATATTATAACTATTGAAAATTTTGAATTACGAATAAACAGACTGCTCTGATCTGGTGAAGATGGTGTCTAAACCCGCGGAGTGGCCGGCTTTCGCATTATATTTGGAAGAATACGTGAGGAGTAAGGAGGTGTTCACTTTCTTCTCTATCTCTATCGTCCCACGCGCAAATAACACAGTGGCAGACAAGCTAGCAAAGAGTGCACGCGTCTACCCTGTGGATATTACATATGTAAACTCAGTACCTCCGGTTTGGATTTCTGAACCGTTCTAAGTACTTAGGCTGTTGACAAAAAAAAAAAAAAAAATTAGCAAAATTAATCAAAACAAAAGCAAAATAAAATAAAAACATAAGAAAAATATAAACAAAAATAACAATATATTTTATACCTGAAAAGACTCAATCTTTGGCGACAGCGGAAGATGAAGGGTTTGACATGTTTAAGAGAAGCTTGGAGGGAGTAACCAGAAACCCTAGATTGGTTAATAGAGAGTATGCGCTTGAATCTGAACCACACTTCAGGCATTTGTGATTTAGTGGACAATCACGTCTGTATATATAATATTCGCTCGTCCACTTTCTTTCAAATTTATCTTTTGATTCAAATTTGGTTCATTTGTCGTGTAAGCATTTCCTTTACGTTATTTCCATTCTAGAAAAGAAGAAGAAAAAATTGCCATTTACAAAAACAAGATGAAACAAACAAGGAGGAGAAGATGCCTTATAACTTTTTTTTTGAACATTTTCGATTTTTTTTTACTCTGGAAGTACCATGCATATATATAGTTAAAGTCATCACGTAAACAGATAAAATGGAACATCCCAAAATGGAAACCTGCGAACAAAAGTTCCACGATTAGTATTTATTTAGTGGACAGCCACGTATAAAATAATATTCATGCTTTATTTTTTCTCTCTCTCCAAACAATTGTTTGTTGTTTATTTATTTACTTTGTGATGTTTTTTTTTTGAAAATTCATAAAAATTAAAATTAAGAGACAAACGAATCTACTGGCGAAATAAATTAAATATTACTATAGGCGTGCATGTCTTCACTTTCACCACTTGTCAAAAGTAACTTTCACATTCTCAAATCTCAAGGGCTTTAACGTGCATGTCTTTGCAAAAGTAGTTGTTAATGGTAACATATATGAATAATTTTAATGAATAATTTTTATGTGAACAAATTATATAAAAAAATTCATATTATAGATTTTAAATATCTTTAAATGTATATTTAACCAATAATATTAGTTTTAAATTTCGATCAATAAAAAAAGAAAGATGAGTCACATATACCTTATAATATTTGGTGATTCTGTCTCGGAATTAGAGCTTGAAGTCTGGTTATGATGAGAGAACACCCTTCTTATTGGAATCGATCTTTCGGGGCATTTGGTTCCGCTCTGGTGTCAAATTTGCCAACTATATTCTACTACAATTTGTGGTTTTTTTCATTTTTCAATACAACATGATATAACTCTATATAATTAAGATAATTATATTAACTATTTTTTTGTATCATCAAATTAAGTTCCATAATGAGTTTAGCTATAATTTATTTTTTTGTTATTTTATTTATATGTTATAACTATTGAAAATTTTGAATTACGAAAAAAAAATGGCAAAATTAATCAAAACAAAAGCAAAATAAAAGTAAAACATAAGCAAAAAATATATATATAAACAAAATTAGCAATATGTTTTATTAAATTCTAATAAATGAGTTAATATCGTTCACAAAATTAAAGTTATAATTTATTTTTTAGTTGATCAATGCCTATTATTTCACATAGAATTTGTGATTTTCTGTTTCTTTTTTCACCATATATGGTAGCTCCGTCGGTCGTTCCTATATTAGTCTCGTTGTTGGTTGTTGGCTGTTGTTTGTTCTCTTGTCTTGCTTTCTTATTAAATTTCTTCAGATATTTTTCTTTCGTCGATATCAGGCCCATCTCTAAGGGAGATGCTAACTGTGCTCAAACACATAGCCTAAAACAAGGGCCAAAAATTCTATTTATTAATGACAACTAACATGGAACGTCAAAATCTAAATTGTACGGGATGTTGAGGACTTTTTAAGAATTTAAGGTGTGGCCTTATAACACAAAACCACGGAAATTATTTGGGCAGGCCCTAGAGTTTAACGCCACTAGCTAGTTAATATCCGATCCAAAACCAAAAGTCAGAAAGTAGAAAATGTTCCTCTTTCGACTATTTTCTTTCAAATTCTCTCTTTCTTCAATTCGTAACCATGATGGAGAATCCGATGGATTGACCTTTTTAGGGCAGAGCTCGACTCTTTCCAAAATTTTAGAGAGCTTTTTGAAATCTTTAGTTTATCATTTATCCCTCGAGTCTTAAATGTTTATGTCGATACTCTTGTAAAATGGGCTCGAGTACAAAGTTTTTTTACATTCGCATGTATGTCATACCGAACCAGTTGTGGATACTCCACATATCAATCCATTATAACCGTGATGTAATAGAGGATAGTTGACAAAAAAAAAAATGATCCGGCCATAATCTTGTACGATTTATTTTTCTTTAAATAAATGCAAACTACTTCTCAAAATATTAATGCCATAAGACTACATGATCATTTTCTTTTAAAAAATCGCAAAATAGCTAGATTTTTTTCTTCCTATAATGTTCTTAATAGTATCGAATAAAGTTGATTTATAAGGTGTGTCAAAAAATGATGATTTGATGCTAATTATATATTTTATTGTTGGAATGACATTTTTAAGCTCTTGCAGTTTTATTTTCCAAGAATATATATGGATGTTGGGCATGGGATATAGTGGCTTTTTTCATTGTTTCGGTCCAATTTTTTGAAGGATCCAATTATTATTAGTAGATAAATTATTTTTTTCAATAAAATTAGCAATTACTTCACTATTTAAACAAATTAAGCTTTCACTTTTCAAAATCACCTATTCAACTCGAAATTAATGGCGGAGATGAAGCTGGCGGATATCAGTCACGATCAACGGCTCCTCGTATCCGAAGAAACTGTTTCCACTCGGAGCCTCGCCGGAAAGAGACGACTTGCTTCTCTCGACGTCTTCCGCGGCCTCACTGTCGCTGTATCCTTCTTCTCTCTACTTGTGCGAATTTCGAACTTAAACCCTTTTTTTTTTAATTTCTACCGAAAATTTCGAGTACAGTTGATGATTCTCGTGGATGACGCCGGAGGAGACTGGCCAGCGATTGCTCACGCTCCGTGGGAAGGCTGCAATTTGGCCGATTTCGTTATGCCTTTCTTTTTGTTCATCGTCGGCGTCTCCGTCGCGCTTGCCTTGAAGGTTTTCTCTCCATTCATCTCCATTTCAGTAATCATATTCCAAAGCTGTCGAATAGAAATCGGATTACGCACTTCGTTTTGCCTTGATGAATTTCAGCGGATTTCGAACAAGTTTGAAGCTTGTAAGAAGGTGGGTTTTAGGACATGCAAGCTCCTCTTCTGGGGTCTTCTACTACAAGGTAACTCAATGTTATTCTTCTTCTTCGTAATAATACATAATTGACTCTTCGTTTCTTTTGCTGCGAAGGGGGTTTCTCTCATGCTCCTGACGAGTTAGCCTATGGCGTTGATGTGACTATGATGAGGTTTTGTGGGATTCTCCAGGTGTTGTCTCAGGCTCAAGATTCATTTTGCCTAGAGAATGTTCATGTTTGTCTTCTCAAAGATATTTCTGTTTTCATGTAGAGAATAGCTTTATCCTACTTGGTAGTAGCATTGGTGGAAATCTTCACAAAGGCCTCACATGAGGAGAATCTGTCAACCCGAAGGTTCTCGATATTCAAGTCATATTATTGGCACTGGTAAACCTGACATTTGAGTCGTTCAGAATCGAGAGTTTTAGATTATTTATTAATCTTGTACATTCACAGGATTGTGGGTGCATCAGTTCTTGTGATTTATCTGGCAACAACCTATGGAACTTACGTTCCTGACTGGGAATTCGTTGTCTATGATAAAGATAGCCATCTCTATGGGAAAATCCAATCTGTAAGTCTTTCGATGTTGCACGTTATGACCATTTACTAAGTGTGTTGTGTTAAAGTCTGTGATCAGAAATTCTGTGAATTATTTCCTAGGTGAAATGTAGAGTGAGAGGAGAGCTAAACCCTTCTTGCAATGCTGTTGGATATGTTGACAGACAAGTTTTAGGGATCAGTCATATGTATCACCATCCTGCGTGGAGACGATCCAAGGTACAATACCCAATTTCCCTTTGTGCTAGCCTCTACAGACTGAGAATGTTAGCAATTTGAGACTATGAAATGTTTTATGTCAATCATTATGGGTTTCTGAGTTTTATGCCATAGAATATAAAAAAGAAGAGTCGATTAATGATTTATGTTTCATGTCAATTGACTCAATCCTTATGTTTTCTTTTGAGTTTTAGGCTTGCACCGATAATTCCCCCTATGAAGGATCTTTACGAGAGGATGCACCTTCCTGGTGCCATGCTCCGTTTGAGCCTGAAGGAGTCCTAAGGTCTAATCTTGTCACTAACCGAGCATCATCATCCTCTTTTCAGAAGTTTAATAACACTCAGAATCTTGTCTGATGCAGCTCCATATCTGCTATTCTTTCTACAATCATAGGAGTCCATTTTGGACATATTATCTTACACTTTAAGGTCAACTTATCGGATCAAACATAAATTAGCACCCTTTTGTCTTATTCAATACCATCATTGCAACATTACCAAATTTTCTCAGGGGCATTCAGCTCGGCTGAAACATTGGATCTCCACGGGTCTCGCTCTCCTCGCTGTCGGACTCACTCTACATTTCACACACTGTGAGTAACACCTTGTATTTGATCCAACTCAAAACATTCTCTTCTTTTAACATATATTACAAAACTCAATTTATTTTTGTGCAGTGATGCCTTTGAACAAACAACTCTACAGTTTCAGCTACATATGTGTGACCTCTGGTGCAGCCGCGCTCGTCCTCTCTGCCTTGTACTCTCTGGTAATTCTTGTTCCACCTCATTTGGCGACAAAACATATTTATCTTCCTTTATTTTTTCCGGGTTTTTGCAGGTGGATATATTGGAGTGGAAGCACATGTTTCTTCCTCTAAAATGGATAGGCATGAACGCAATGCTTGTCTACGTGATGGGAGCTGAAGGCATTTTGGCTGCTTTCTTCAACGGTTGGTACTATAGCCACCCGCGCAATACACTGGTAAAATAAATCAGTTACTTACTCTTACTAAATGATTTTGTTTTGTTCTCCAATGTTGACTAAAGAGTGTTATGGGTTTTTAGATAAATTGGATTCGGGAGCATGTTTTTATCCGAGTTTGGCATTCAAGAAGGGTTGGTGTCCTTATGCATGTCATTTTCGCCGAGATTCTCTTCTGGGGGTTGGTCACTGGTATTTTTCACAAATTCAAGATCTATTGGAAGCTCTAAGTATATATCTATATGCGAAGTTGTAATAGTTAGGATACATATATAAATCAAATCCATAATAAGTTATGTATAACCTTTATTACCCTTAGTAATAAAATATATCCCATTTGTTACTTACAAGTTAGAACATCAGGGCTGGGTAGGGAATAGAGATGAGCACAGGACAATATTGCCAACAATTTTGGATATATTTTCTATTTGAGCCCTATGGATAGTCTATGTAGTTAGCTTGTTAAAAACAGATACCCATAATTTCAAATATTTGTTTAAAAAATTGTAATTTCAATTTAAACAAGTATATAAAATACGAAAAATAAAACAAGTAAAGCAAGCTGGGGTATTACAGTATTACTATTCACTTCTTTCCCGCCACTTTCATTGTCTTCCCCAAACCCCTCCGTTGGTTTGCAGCATGTTGTGGGTCGACAAGTACAGGCCGAAATCGCTGGAAAAGGTCATCGTTCATGAGGATATCGCCCAGAATCTCAAGAAATTGGTATGCCTGCCTTTTGTTCGAGCCCTAGGTCAATTCCTTCTTTTTGTTAAAATGTTTTTTTGGGGGGGGTTTCTGATGGGTTTAGGAGCTGATTTTTGTATATTCTCCCCGTAGGTTACCGAGCACGATTGTCCGCATTTGCTCTTCTATGGGCCGTCAGGTTCGGGTAAGAAAACCCTAATCATGGCGCTTCTCAAGCAGATTTATGGTGCCAGTGCAGAGAAGGTATCCTTCTTTCCCTTCATTTTTTGGGGGTATACAGTAGTTTGGTAACAACAAAAGATGACGACTTTGAACCCTAATGCTGTTGAACAAAGTAAACTGTCTGTTTTGGCATGTTGAAATGTTTTCAAGTTATTTTCTCTTTAAATTGATGTTCATCTTCTGATTGCTATTTTTCTTTAATTTTCATTCTGCAGGTGAAAGTGGAGAACAGGGCATGGAAAATTGATGTGAGGTTCACTTGGTTTTCTCTTTCAATTGCTTTCTTCTTCTAAAGTTCTCTCTGCTTGATATCCATATTCTTTTTGTTCCCTTGTTGGTTCGGTAAATCGTGTTTCAGTATCTTCTTGTACCTTGTGAGCGGAGAGATGTGACTTGTGTTTGCTATCATTTTCTTTTGGTGGTCCTTCTCAGTCAATTCTTCTTTTAAAGATGACAGCATTGTGATCATTGTCAGTTTTATTGTCTCTAGTCTTAAGTATATGAAACCTACTAAGCCAGACCCACTGAAGTCTTGGGGTCCTTCGTAGTTGTTCTTTTCTTTTAAGTTTCTCTCTTTTTGTTCTGTTAACTTTGAGAAATGCAGGCTGGGAGTAGAACTCTTGATCTGGAGCTCACTACATTATCAAGCACCAATCATGTGGAACTTACTCCAAGTGATGCAGGCTTTCAGGACAGATACATAGTTCAAGAGATAATTAAAGAAATTAATGGCCAAGAACAGACCAATTGACACAAAAGGAAAGAAGGGATATAAGGGTAAGAATTAGTGTTCCCTCTGACTATTTCACTACATTATCATTAGTGGAGACATTTTCGATGTTGAGGGCTCATAATAGTTCTTCGAAGCATCTACTAAGAGTGTGACTTGGTCTACATTTTATGGTTCATATTATAGTTTTCCTTTTTCATCGTCAGTTAAATGGTTGCCTCATATTTCTAGATTTAAGGCCTCATGTTCACCTGAATGTCTTCATTATACATTTAGATGGTTCTATGTTCTCGGTTATCAACTTATCTTTCGTCTCTTAAATCGTTTCTAGGCTAAGTTTTGCCTCCATGCCCTGCCCAATTTGTTCAATCTCTTGCCATATATTGATGTTGGATGATGGATGATATATGCAAAAAGTATTTGGCTTTTGCCCAAACGCATGATTTTGTGTTTTTTTGGGGGGGTTTTGGCAGTGTTGGTACTAAATGAAGTTGACAAGCTCTCCGGAGAAGCACAACATTCTCTGCGGAGAACAATGGAGAAATATAGCTCTTCTTGCCGTCTCATCTTATGCTGTAACAGTTCTTCCAAGGTTACAGAAGCCATTAAGTCTCGTTGTCTCAATGTGCGGATAAACGCACCTTCGAAGGAAGAGGTACAGAACTTGTTTCCCTCTGTTTTTGTAAAATATTCGCTTAAATAATCAGCCAACCAAATTCTCTTTAAAGTGCTCATCCTAGGGAAGATCTCGAATTATATTTCGTTTTTCCTTTAGATCAACTCAATATAGAAATCAATTCTTGCATATTCATATGTAGTGCCTTCCTTCTGTACCTATGTATCTGCTATTATCCTTTATGAGAAATCCTTCATGACTACTGTGGTGTGCAAGTTTGTTCCTGTGTTTTAAAAATATAGCATAAAGAATCTGTAGTCGCTATCAGGAAGATGACATAACATTCAGTGTTTGCTTAATTTGGCCTGTGTAAACTTTCTTGCAAAAAACATGTATACAAGATTATTGTTTACAAAAATGTAACTCTGTTTCCAGATAGTGAAAGTGTTGGAGGTCATTGCAAAGAAAGAAAGTCTGCAACTACACCATCATAACCATGGAAGCGGTTTGGTTGTCGCAACATGAGAAGAAGTAGCTAATTAGGAACAATGAAACAAAAGAGTGGCTATTCAATCTGCCGGTCTATCATTGGCTTGGTCAAAATCTACCACTCTTCCGATTCAAGTTGAGCCTTTTACTTGTAGCCCTACCACGTTTGTATAAAAAAAATATGAGCTGAACACAAAAATTAGCATAAAAACAACTTGGAGAAGTCTCCCATTCAAGCTTTCAGAACGTATGAGAGTGTCCATTATAGCTTTGCATATGGGAAAAATAAGAGAAGATGATTCACCCGATTCATAAATTATAATCTTGTGAAATACTAGAACTCTGCTTAGCTGATGAAAAGAATATATATCGTCCGTCCGGTTCGATCGATCAATGCCTACCAAGATTTAGGGTTTAAGATTTCACGTTTAAAATTATCAAAGTTTTTTTTTTAAAATAAAATAATAATAAATAAATAATAATAATAATAATAATAATAGCCCATGAGGTGGTGGGCGAGTGGTTGAGCGGGTCCCAGCACAGGGTGCAACTCCCAAACCTGAGTTCGATCATCCGTCTTCGCCAAAATCCAAAACATCACTTTGTGGGAAGTCTGTCAGTTGGGCTTCGGCCCAATTGGTTTACCTGGTGATCCATAATGCAGACGGCTGGATCACCCGCTGGCACATAGTCGGGCAGTATTAAATTTGGGATCATGCGGGGTGGTAATAAGCTCGAAAGAGTGATTCCAGTCCACTTTGTAGCACTTCGGTGCGTTCCTACCTGGGACCGTTCGGATAGCCGATGGCGTATATCAAAAAAAAAAGTTTATAATAATGTAGGGTTTAAAATTATAATCTGAAGACACAAATCGAATTTAAAACTCAATCTGAAATAAAGCATTGCCAAACTGTATGTACATCAACTACTTCGCTAAACCGGTTCTTGAGAAGAAATTAGTCGGAACGGTTGTAAATCGACCTTTCGGTTATGGGTTGAAGGACATTGGGCTCATGGGTGATATTGGAGAGGTCGAGTATTTGCTTCTTCCGACTAATCCCCTCTTCCCTTCTCAGCTATCCTTTGGTGGCGATTCGACCGAGCTCGGGTACGTTATAAGTATATACTATATATGTAATGTATTTTGGGATCTGATTGATATATCTAACCTTAAGATTTAATGCAAAATAAAAAAGGGTTTTCTATATCTATCTATTTTAATATTCTTATACGTACGGGAGTTAGTGTACATGCAGCTCTTTTCTTTATATATGGGTGAACTTTTCTATATATGCCTTCGCGTGTATTTGTATTTTTTTTTTGTTGGTTAATGCATGCATGTGTTTGTTAGTTTTTTTTTTTGGTCATCTAAATTTTGATTGGAAGAGTTATACGATCATACAAAAACACTTACGCCCAAATGAGAGAAGCTAAAGCCCAAAAGAGGGAAACAAAACCGGAGGAAAAAGAACATATATCCCCGGAAACAAAGCCGGAGAAAAACAAATATTCCCTGGAGACCAAGCAAAGACACTAAAACATAAACTAAAAGAATCGAAACCCACAACTAATCTGAAAATAAAAAGGCTAAAACCCGAGAACGGGCAAAACCTCAAACCTACCAATCTTCTTTACTTTGGAGATCTTGTGAAAGTGACTTATCGAGGATGTCCACGACCAACCCAACGATAATCAACTTCCTCCCAAACCAAGAACCAAAGTCTATATGAGCGCTTATTTTACTTAAAATTATAACGAATCCACATATATTTTCGAAGCAATCGACCAACCAACCAAAAGACACAACAGACTTTTCCTCGTATTAGGATTTGTTTGTAAACCTTTCTTTCCCCGTAAAACACGAACCCGACCCAAATTTTCGGATTTTCGTCTCCTATACCACTATTATGTTCAACTTAATCTCACTACCATCGCTTAATCTCAATACCACTATATCTTAAGTGAAACGACGAAAATACCCTCTGAACTTTTTTAAATTAAATATCACCCCCATCAGTTGTACCAGGATTATCCTAGTATTACCCTCGTACCTTAGTATTACCCAGTATTACCCCAAGTATTACTCCAGTATTACCCTACTACCTTAGTATTACCCAGTATTACCCCAAGTATTACTCCAGTATTACCCTACTACCTTAGTATTACTCCAGTATTACCCTACTACCTTAGTATTACCCAGTATTACCTTATTACCTTAGTATTACCCAGTACCCAATATTACCCAGTATTACCCCGGTATTACCCAGTATTACCCCGGTATTACCCAGTATTACCAGGCAGAGGGGATTCGAACCCTGTTCGTGTGCGCGCGGGTAACACGCGTAGAGCTCGCAACCACTGAGCTACCGTGTTTTTCGTTATTCCTTTACCGATTTAATTCTATTTAACCGCTTACAACCCTTCATTAAGGGTAAAATTGACATTTTACAATAGAATAGATTTGAGATTAAAATCTTGAGAAAAGTGGTATATGAGAAGAAGACCCCAAATTTTCGTCCCTTATAAAATATGCGAAACGTCGTCGTATGAGTCCCGAACTTTCCTTCGACTTCGTTGAGAGTTTTTTTTTGTTTTTTTGGTTCAGGCAAGTCGGGTTGCGAAACTAAACTAAATCTCTCCCTGGGTAAGTTCCTTTCTTGCTGGTCCAGAGAAAGCGCCAGAAAATTTCTTTGTTAGATTTCTCTTTGCACGCAATCATCCAAATTCGTGATCGTATCTTCACCTGGAAGAATCCATCTCATCGCTCTGTCAACTCCAGCTTTAGGGCAAACCGCCGATCACATCCCTAGGTTCTTCGCCTCCATCGAAGCGGATACTAAAGAGTAGCTGAAATATTTAGGGTCTCGGAGGGTGAATCGTGTATTGGTAGTTCTAGGGTTAGCTCAAAAAACATGTTTTTCTCCGGCGATCCGTCGACTCGGAAGCGAGTCGATTTAGGTGGCCGGAGCACCAAGGAGAGAGATGCTCGGAAGCTTCTGGAGCAGACCAGAATGGAGCGAAATCGTCGGTTACTACAGAAGCAGCAGAACTCCGCTGCCGTCAAAATTCAGGTAGATTCATTCATCCAATCGACAGTAGAACGGACTTAAAGTATGCCTTTTTTTTTTTTTTTTTTTTATACTGAAGGATTTTTTGTGTCTTTTGGAAGCAATGTAGAACAAACATATGCCTTTGTCAGATGTTGAACTATGAAATGTCCACTTTTGATAGCTTGTAGTTTAATTAGATATTGAATCGATATTTGCCTTGCTGGTTACTGCTTCAGAATCTCTATTGTCCTCAATAGATTTGGTTTCTGGGACAAATTTACCCTGTTACGGCCTCTTGCGATGCTGGTTTTGTGGGTTTCGTTTGGGTAGTGGTATTTAGGACTTAACCATTGCGATTACAAAATTCTAGCTGGAGCTGCAAATGCAACACTTCAAGGTGGCTTGTTCTATTATGTGGACAAGCGCATTTGTTTGGCTAAAGATAAAAGTCTTTTTTTCAACTGTTAATGCTCCTTTTGATGGTCAAGGTGCTGACTATTTTTTTGGCTATAGAAATTCTTTAGAGGTAGAAGATCAATGGCCATTGAGCGCTCCAAGGTGCGGCGTGATTTCTGTGAAACCTATGGGAATAACTGCCAGAATGTCGATAGGTATTTTTCTTTAGTCTATTATTTTTGCTACATTCTCTGTTATATGTCAAATTGTTCTTTGGTTACTATCTGTCTTCTGACCCTTTTTTTTTTTTTTTTTTTTTCTGCATTCAGGCATTGCTTTGAGCCAGGTTCAGGTTTCCTCCGGCAGTTTCTGTTTTTTTTCAAGGCACAAAACTCGGGAGATTTTGTGATACTTGTGGAGACGTGTCGACTCCTGCAAAATTATGCTCACAGCAGTGGTATTTCCAATATATATGCATGTTTATTTTGTTGACACTTTTGGTCAATTCATTCATGGGTTTGATCAGTGTGATTTAACTTTCTAGGTAACTCGTATGTAAGGGGAAGCATGTTCTGAGTATTCATTTTCTTAATCAGTTATTAATGGCTTTTGTACTCTTGTTTAATATGTGTATTTTATGAGCAGTAATACTAGAACATTGGGAATGTCCCCTTCACCACAAATTAAACTCTGCCGTTTGCTGTTTACATCCTCACGCACATACACTATATTATATTTTTGGCTTCAAGAACAATCTATTCTCTAGTTTCTTCCCAGTAATGACCGGGATCTTGCTTACTGATATTATATAGTGTATCATGACAGGTGACATTGTCAGCCTTTTTTCTGTCTTGGACTATTCCTCTGAGCATAATTTGGTGGATTTCCGAGTAAAGAAACTTGCATTTACCTGCATCGAAGCTATACATCAGAATAGGTTATATATATTTTTTTGTCATCTTTCATTTTGTAGAGCATATCCAAGCAATAGCTCTTGTTGTATCAAACTGTGATCAACTGTCGTTATCTTGGCTTTTCCAGTTCTGTTATTGATTTATTCAGTTTTGCCTCCTTCTGATTTGAATCAGCAGGAACCATTTAAGGGATCAACTCTTAGTTACTCCTGAAGAAGCTAGCATTTCAACAGCTATCTTGATGGAGGCAATGTCGTTGTTGCTAGATCCTAAGCTGCCTTGGGTTTGCGAAATAGTTAGTTATCTACAGAAAAGAAGCATATTCAAATTGGTCAGAGAAATCGTCATTACAGCTAAGGTATTCTCCAATAGTTCCCCAAGGTTATCCCTCACCATCCAGTTCTTCTAATTTACTGCACATTTTTATTGCAGGAAAGCCCTAAAGATAAAACTATGACCGGCAACATCCTTTCACTAGAAAGAGTATTGATCCTGGTAGTACCCCATGTTGGCCGTGAACCATGTTGTTGCCCTGTTGTTGATCCACGTTGGAGTTTCTCATCTATGATCCTTACAATACCTTTGATATGGCAGCTCTTCCCAAACTTGAAAATGGTTGGTTCCTGAATTCATGTTTTTAGTCACGGATAGACGCTAAACAAAATATATGCAGTATCATTGAGGCTAAAATGATAGTGTTTGGTTTTTGACAAATTTATGTTTAACGCTGAGCTAAATATTATCTTAACCGTCATCATCTATTTAAACTTTGGTAAGCTCATAGTTTCATGGTCCAGGTCTTTGCCAACCCAAGTGTAAGTCAACACTACATTCATCAGATGGCATTCTGCATTCAAAAAGATACCCATGTTCTCCCAATAGATACAAGCACAGAATTCCCTGGTTATGCTTGTCTTCTTGGTAATACGTTGGAAACTGCAAATGTGGTGTTGTCACAGCCTGAATGTTCGTTGGACATGGTAGGTTCTTAATGCAGTTTATTTCATTTAAAAACATTGTGCTCCCACTTCTGTTTGACTCTAATGTTGCTTTGTCTTCATTCTTTATTTTGACCAGGCAGTTGACATTGCATCAGTTGTAACTTTCTTATTGGAGACACTTCCTCCTGTGAAGTCATCTGAAAGAGAAAGCAGACAGGGTATGTCATTTTTTTCTTGCTATATTATCTTGCACATGGCATTGTTTTATTATCCTAAAATTTCTTGTCCGTTATTGCGCGCAGTAGCTCTTCATTAATTTGATATTATTCTGAAATAGACATGCACTTTTATTGTGGTTCAGGCTCTTCTGACGAGGATGATATGTTGATTGACGATGTACCAGAATTAATCTTGAATAGGACTCTGGAGCAGCAGATAACCACCAATGCTATAGACTCACGTTTTCTTCTGCAGTTAGTATGTACCCATTCCCTGTAATGTGAAACCACATTAAGTGTTATTCCTCATCTGGATCAAGTGATTATTTAATTTTAATCTAAGTTATTTTATTTTCAACTATGCAGACAAATGTTTTGTTCCATCAAGTTTCGCTTGGTACACAGTCATATGACGAAGATAAAGAAGCACTAGCTATTGGCACAGCCAGTTCATTTCTGTATGAAGCATTCAACACTCTCCCTCTTGAGCGAATCATGACAATTTTGGCTTATAGAACTGAGCTTGTAGCTGTGTTGTGGAATTATATGAAACGATGCCATGAGAACCAGAAGTGGTCATCCATGCCTAAACTCCTAGCTTACCTTCCAGGGGATGCTCCCGGCTGGCTATTACCTCTGGTTGTTTTTTGTCCTGTTTATAAGTAAGGTTTGCTTGATATAATTCCAAATTTTCTGTAGTATTATGTTACTTGAAAGTCACTCTCTTGTATGACTATAAGTAAGTTAGCATTGTGAGGGTGGTTTAATACTTGGTTTAACATTGTTGTTACTGATCAGGCATATGCTTATGATAGTCGACAATGAGGAGTTTTACGAACGAGAGAAGCCACTGTCGCTACAAGATATCAGGTTGCTTGTCATCATTCTCAAGCAAGTAAGTGTGTTGACGGATCCCATTAAGTAATCTTGTAACTCTGATGTGAAGAGTTTTAGGAGGTATGATTGAAGACACTTGCATAAAATTTAAACATGCGACACAAAATTTAAAGACGCGATTATCTAAGGCCTTAGATAGCTATATGTACAAAAATAATTAGCTAGATTGGCTTTGCGTTTTCACATGGTTGCGTTGTGGCAGTGGTTGTTAAAATTTTCTGCTAATCTGTATATAATAGTTTCTATTGGGACCAAAAAATAGCATCTATTGTGCCATGCTTTTAGTTTTGCAATTGATTTTGTGTATGCTCGTTTATTCCAGGCTTTATGGCAGTTATTATGGGTGAATCCACTTACGCAACCTAACACTGGGAAATCTGTCTCCAACGACCTCTCAAAGAAGAACCCTGTCGGCTTGATTCAGAACAGGGTTGGGGTTGTAGTCGCTGAGTTACTTTCACAGGTCATTGTTCATTTTATGGCTATTTTGACTGTAACTCAGTATAACTTGGCAAAGGTCATTGTTCATTCTGTTTTCTTTGTCGATGAAACCTTTCCGCAGTTGCAAGATTGGAACAACAGGCAACAATTCACTTCCTCGAGCGACTTCCAAGCTGATACAGTCAATGAATATTTCATCTCTCAGGTGACTGCTACACATCAATTTCGTTTAATGTTTGTGACATGCCAACTCTATGAAAGTTTCGTTATCGATCATTTTGAATGATTTGGTCTTAGTTGTCCCCTATCATTGCTGATACTGTTTTCCTTTTTCCAGGCCATAATGGAAGGTACGAGAGCCAACTACATACTGATGCAAGCTCCTTTCCTGATTCCGTTTACAAGCAGAGTCAAGATATTCACAGTGAGTGGTTGTTAGGATGTGTATATCTGGTGAATGATTGTCATTTGTTGGGTTTGAGGAACCTAGGAGTGCTAATTAACATATACTTGCATGAGTAATCCGGGTTATGTACTTGTTCACTGATTACTTTGCTGCGGCTGCATTTACTTGCTGGACATCATTTGTAGACACAATTAGCAACGGCAAGGCAGAGTCATGTATCTCAAGGCATTTTTGCTCGAAATCGGTTCAGAATACGAAGAGATCACATCTTGGAAGATGCTTACAATCAAATGAGTGCATTGTCAGAGGATGATCTCCGGGGATCGGTAAGTTCTATCTCTTGCCTGATATTTGTCTTCAAGCATTTTCTTGTTCATAATTGCAACAGATGCATATATTCTTTCATGTGTCTTGTTTAGTTTCCTTTTGCGATACTTATAATGCAAATAACTACTGGCTGTAGATTCGCGTGACATTTGTCAATGAACTCGGAGTTGAGGAAGCTGGTATTGATGGTGGTGGTATTTTCAAAGACTTCATGGAGAAAATTACCCGAGCTGCCTTTGATGTGCAATATGGGTTGTTTAAGGTCGTATGTCTAGTTTTACTCACTCAAGTATTTGTGGATTTCATAATTTACCACACTCCATCATGTTTGCATGTAGTCTCTCCTTTTGTTTTTTTCTTTTTTTCTTCTGAATCTTGTACATGCTTTCTTTCAGGAGACCGCTGATCACATGCTTTATCCTAATCCTGGATCAGGAATGATACATGAACAGCATCTCCAGTTCTTTCATTTTCTCGGCACTCTTCTCGCAAAGGTATGGTATTTGATTGGCCCCCTTGATGCCAAAGTCTTAAAAGTTACCAATCTTTCTTTTACTGGTTCCTCTCGCCATTGTCTTGATGTTTTCATAGAAGTTTTATTTAGTTTGGCCTTTTTTTTATTTATTGATGTTGATTTTCATCTGTTATGATAAGACTCATAATTTTTTCCCCCGTTATCTTGCTGCAGGCTATGTTTGAAGGGATTCTAGTTGATATACCATTTGCAACGTTTTTCCTTAGCAAATTAAAACAAAAGTACTGTAAATTTGATATCTACCTTCAACTTCCTGTCATTTCATTTGTTTGTTAATCCCACATAAACCTTGTGAATACGTCGTAAAACTTCTATTTTTCGTTGGCTAGGTACAACTATTTGAACGATCTGCCTTCTCTGGATCCTGAGTTGTATAGGCATCTTATATTTCTGAAGGTGAGTTTTGCTCAACATTCTATTTTCCTGCTGCTTTGTGGAACCGAGAGATAGCTGTTAGCATAGATGTGCAAGAATGCTGAAATCTGTTCGTATTCCTGGGAGGTTTTTGGATATTCTTTTGAGCTTCATCCACCTTTTTATGCATTCCAATTACATTATACTTGCAGCGTTATAAGGGTAATACCTTAGAGTTGGAGCTTTACTTTGTTATTCTGAATAATGAATATGGAGAGAGGACAGAGGAAGAGCTACTTCCAGGGGGAAAAGACATGCGAGTTACAAATGAGAATGTTATAACTTTCATTCATCTGGTTTCCAATCATCGATTGAATTTTCAGGTACAGGGGAACAACTTTCCTCTCGTTTATCTTAGCATACTTGAGGCCACCCTGTAAAATCAACAGTTTTTGATATCATCTCATTGTTTCTGCTGCAGATACGCCAGCAGAGTTCTCATTTCCTGAGGGGTTTTCAGCAACTCATTCCGAAAGCATGGATCGACATGTTCAATGAACATGAGCTTCAGGTGCCAATGAATAATTATGCTCTAGATGGTTGAAATATGTTATTTGTTAGTTGTTTTGTTAGTTGTTTCCTCAAGGACCATGATGAACAGATAATTATGCTCTAGATTTTCACTCAGATAACTATACTCATTGCCTGATGGTCTGGCGTGCCTACTTTTGTGGAATTTGGTTGCAGGTTCTCATATCTGGTTCAGTTGATAGTTTGGACATTGACGACTTGCGAAAGAACACTAATTATGCTGGAGGCTACCACGCTGTGAGTTGTTCTTCGCTGTCAGCCATAATGTCATTGTGTGATTGGTTAACTGTTATATGATTACATCGCTGTGTTCTTGACAGGGACATTATGTGATTGATATGTTTTGGGAAGTTATGAAAAGCTTCTCAACCGAAAACCAGAAGAAGTTCTTAAAGTAAGACATTCACTCTTACTACAACTGTCTACTCAATTATTATAGGAGTATTTTGTGTTTTCTTCAATGGAACCGAGAGGTAACTAACATCTACCATCTTTATTTCCAGATTTGTAACGGGCTGTTCAAGAGGACCACTGCTTGGTTTCAAATACCTGGAACCTGCATTCTGTATACAGAGGTAACTTACAAAACCGTTTGGATTTTTGACGTGCTTTGGGCAGTGAAAAAATCATAAAAGATCCATCATCGTGGGGAATGTGTTTCAGGGCTGCTGGTAGCGCGAGTAACGAATCAGTTGATAGACTACCGACATCAGCCACTTGTATGAACCTTCTTAAGCTTCCGCCCTATCAAAGGTACTCTTTGGTTTTTGCTCATTTCAAGAAACTTCATCATTTTTCTCAAATAACTTATCTTGCACTTGACTTGATGGTATAATTGGATAAAGCAAATTAAACGTCTCTGTCAATGATGCAGCAAAGAGCAACTCGAGACCAAATTGATGTATGCCATAAGCGCAGAAGCGGGTTTTGATCTGAGCTGAATAGCTTTTTGCGACGTTGTCACTACTCGGAGAAAAAGATGAAGACACGGGTTGTGAATTTTAACGAGAAGAGGAAGAACCAGAAACACGTAAAAATCCATTGTCTTGGATGTGGAAGAATAATATAATCCATTGCCTTGGATACGGAAGGAAAATCCGTTTATCTGTTTTTTTTTTGTAACATTTTATGATGATGATGGTAAATATCTCGAGTGCATGATGAGTACATAGGAAAGGAAACTGTAGATTACTCTGGTTTGAGAATAAACGAACCAAGTTAACAGATTTGGAAGCAACCCGAAATCATAAAACCGAACATAATATCCATGTGTCACGACCTGATTGGTTGATACATGATGAATGAAATTTACCTACAACATAAACAATGAGATAGTTCTCTAACTTCACCAAGAATTTCTATATCATACATTAACTAAGATCTATACACACTAAAACACAAATATTAATAAAACAATCAAATTATTAAAAAATAAAAATAAACAAAACTTTACTAAAAAAATCATAAATGGAAAAGTGAAAACAAGAAGAAAAAAACAACATAAATACATTTTAATTTTACCATTCTTATTTGTTAGCGAAGTAGGAATACACAGTAATTTGACTATGAATTTATTGATTTTATTACCAGAGTTAATGACATCTTCATAATTTTTCTTTTTCATTTTTGGCCATCTTGCTGGTGAATGAAAGATAAAAAAAAAAAAAATCAAGACGTCAAAACGTTGGAGAAAACGGTATCAATGTTACACATTCTTCCAAACAACAAATTGCGTTGCGGAACATAAGCCGGCACATTTTTCCGTCCTGCAAGCTGAGCTTCGCACGAAGATATACTATCAAAGGCTTTAGAAGCTCCCTGAGATGCTAACTGGTACGACTTAGAGCTCGCAAACCCTTGAGATCCCTCGATGGCCTTAATGGCTGATTCATAATCTGTCACACAAGATCCATATGGGGTCTTGAGCGTCGGATCAGTCGTGGTTCTCGCTAAGCCTTTCATCGTCGCTAGATTCTTATAGGCAAACAATTGCGTCTTTTGGAGGACCAAATCGACGAGACCACTCAGGTCGACTGTGAAGGTTGTTGGATCATAGGTTAACCAAGCGACGCAGAAATGGTTGTAAATTGTTGGTTTTGAGCAGAGTTGGTAAAGTAATTCCTTTGTGACTTTGTCACTCGGAGAAAAAGATGTAGACAAAGGGGTGATTGATAGGATAACGAGAAGAGGAAGAATTGAAATTACGTTTCTTGTGACGCAAGAGAAAGCCATTTGTCGATCTTGTGTAAGAACAATTATGTGTTTCCTTATATATGGGTTGTTGTGCCTATTCCTTAGTAACCATGTTATATATAGGAGACTTTTTCTCTCTATTTAGGAATGTCCACATTACTAAGAAAAAAATCACATGAAAACTAAATTTAATTACTTAATTATGTAACACACCATAATTACTATAGATTTTCTAATTTTTTTTAGCAAAATAGTCTAAATTTGCTTATTGCTTTTATTAATATTAATATACATAGTTTTTGGGGTGGCAAAAGTGTAACTCTATTTGGCAGGTTTTATCTTGGTGTGGTTAATGAGATGTTGACCCGATTTTGTTTTTGTTTTAGTAAATCGTTGACTCAATTTAAAGTGTGAAAGAAGAAACGTATTTATTTCATTTTCATTTTTAGTTGAATTGACCGGTGTCTTTGTAGATTTCTATATCAAGAGTAATATTTGATTTTATCAAAAAGACAAAAGAGTATTATTTGATTCCAAATTAGGTTCATGATGAGTTTTTCTTGTCGACATTCGTCGTGATGATCAGCAAAAATATCTTAAGAGCATAACACAAAGAAAAGGAAACGAAACTGGTCGAGAATAACCGAACCAAATGGTCAAATTTGGAAGTACAAACATAATCGATCAAACAGTGAAATCACATTGACCTTGGTTTACTCAACAAAAGAAAAAAGTGGAAGTAAATTATAAACTAAATAACATCATGAACAAATTATATATTTTTGGAACTCACCGGATTCGATCTCTATGAGTTCGGGGAACGAATGTTCTCTTCGGATAAGACAATTCCTCTGAAATTTTACCATTTATTATGAAAATAAATGGAAAAATATTCCACTCAATTCCACATGAAAAAACTATTTTTGTTCACAAATTTTTAAAAAGGTCGGTCCTCAACTATTTTTAAGAGGAATGAACAGAACACAATTATTCTTCTATAATCCAATTCCACTGATCTCTCTATTCATTTTATTCCTCAAATGCTCACCATTTCGACTCTATATTGAATTACGGTGGAAATGCATGAGCAATTTGAGATTACATTTTTTTTTTTTGGTGAGATTACATTATTGTTGCAATGATATATTCTTTCAGCTCATCCCATATCCACCAGACTTTCTTATGACCCAAAGTGGAACTCAATTGCAGTTATTGCATGAATATTACATATATACATGAATATTCTAAAGGTTCTGATTCTAGTAGAGTTCGAGTCTCTGATTCTAAGGCTGAAACGTCATTTTGAGTCTTCTCTTAAAAAAGAATCAACGATATTAACTAAGTGATATCAACTTTTTTTTTTCTTTTTTTTTTGGGCATTTTGGGCATTCGGGTCCACGAGTCGGGTTTGGGTCAATTTTTCGATACAATTTTGGGCATTTTGGGCATTTAGGACCGATACAATTTTGGTTCGGTTCGGGTTTTATCGGGTTCGGATCGGTTTTAAGATTTTAAATGAAACCGGTATGTAACCGAAAATAAATCCGGATCGGTTTTGAACCCGAATTATTCGAGAAAACAAGACTTTCGGTTCGGTTGATGTAAAAAATATACCCGAATAACCTGAATAACCCAAATATATATATATATATATATATATATATATATTTGGATATGTATATGCGATAGATACATAATATGATATATTTATAATTTTTCGGGTATCCGATCAGGTTTCGGGTTATACCCGAACCTACCCGAGAACCGAATTAGATTTACACAAGAATCGTTCGGGTTTTACACACAAATCGAAATCGAACCGAACCAAATATTTCGGATCGGATCGGGTCCCAGTTTTATGCCCAGCTCGCCAGCTCTAATCGACCTATATTAACAAATGGTCATAATTTAGTGGTAAAAAGGGAATATCTTCTTAAATATATATATGTATTTATAATTGCACAGAAATATCGCAGGAAAAAGAAAGCGAAAATGGAGGAAGCTAAGGGACCTGTGAAGCACGTACTGCTTGCGAAGTTCAAAGATGACGTGAGCCCAGAGAAAATCGAAGAACTTATCAATGATTACGCCAAGCTCGTCAATCTCATCGAACCTATGAAAGCTTTCCACTGGTAAATCTGCTGATTTTGATCTCGAGAATTATTGTCATGAGGGAACAACAATGTGGATCTGAACTGGTTATTAGGGTTGCTTAATTTTATCATCTACCAAATATGGTTTTGTTTCTGGAAAATCGACGAATTTGCGAGGATATGCTCTTGTCTTACTGATTTATTATTGCCTCTCTACTAAACTAATATTGATTCTAGGGGAAAAGATGTGAGCATTGAGAATCTGCATCAAGGTTTCACACACATCTTTGAATCCACATTTGAGAGCAAAGAAGCTGTAGCAGAGTACATTGCTCATCCTGTTCACGTTGAATTCGCCAACTTGTTCCTAGGAAGCTTGGATAAAGTTTTGGTTATCGACTACAAGCCTACCTCTGTGCATCTCTAATCATCTTGCAGCTTCAACTTTCATCTTTTTCTCTCCGGCATGCCGCTTGTGATCATGTTCAATAAAGTATATTCCTTTCTTCTTTTGAGTATGCGTTGTTCTTATGTTTCTGTGAATTTCTTTTTTTTTTTGGGTGTTTTCTTATGTTGCATTGGACATGATGTGTAAACAATCATGAGTTTTACTTGATAATGAAGTGTTCGATTTCGAATATTTGCTCGTCTTCTTTTGCGGTCTTTAATCTGTTGTATTTTATCAATATTGGTAATCGCCAATGTAAAAACAAGTTGCCAAGAAACCAGGTTCTTGATTGTATATGTAATATGAATGTATAACTGATTGATGTAGTGGTCTAATTGAGTGTGAAGGGATGTTGAATCAAGCCCTTTCTCACATCATGTTCGAGATGACAAGAACAATGCCACAAATATTCTGAAAATCACCACTGTTCTTCACAGCAGAAGGATCAGCTTTGACATGCGCCAGGTCATCTTGGCATGTTGTAGATCCTTCCATAGCTGCTGAAACCTTAATGTTCAACCCTGCGCCGTCGCCTGTCGCTAGGTTCTGCTTAGCTTCATTGAGATTGCTGATTGCATTCTTATACTGCTCTACGCACGAGGTGTATCCTTTCTTCAAAGTAGGGTTGGTTTCTGTATTGACTAGAGATTGGATTTTCGTTAAAGCTCCTGTTGCACTTGTTTGTGCAGAACCGAAGGTGATCTTTGCAAGCGTTTGAATATCAGCACCCGAGGTCTTTGGGTTGGATTTCATGTAGCTCGAACAGAAAGACGGGTTTTTCGCTTTCCCGCAGATCGCTTTTATGTCTGCCACTTGTGCGTTCAAGGAACCAATCATTACAAAAAACATCAGAGAAGACACAAAAACATTGTTCCTCAGGTATGCTGCCATCTTCGTTCCTTTCTTTCTTATGTTCGTTGGTTCTTTTGGTAAAGTTATTCTCTTAATATGCCTGAGGTTACATATTTATAGATGCTTGGGATTGATTGCTTCCACTAGAACTAATAATAGAAGTTCTTGGACAAGATTATTGCTGTCTCTGATTCTTAGTTAGACCACAAGTCCTAATATAAGATAGAGAAAAACTTTGCTATTCTTAGCAATCGTGCAGAGAAGATATAGTTATCTGATTACTATTCTTCTAATTAACTTACTTTCTTAAACTTTCTTATTTATGTAGATATATGCATTCTATAGTATATATATATATTTGTTTCCATGATTTCTGATACTAATAAAACTCACTGTTGAAAAAATTAGAGATTCTATGGATAATCATCAAAA
This sequence comes from Eutrema yunnanense, assembly GCA_002933935.1. Lineage (NCBI taxonomy): Eukaryota > Viridiplantae > Streptophyta > Magnoliopsida > Brassicales > Brassicaceae > Eutrema > Eutrema yunnanense. Next base: position 106,243 of record PKML01061573.1, read on the forward strand.
ATTTACACCAGAGATGAGAGTTTTTTCCATTTGACTATTGAATTTATTGATTTATTGGTTTTTACGTTACTACACCAGAGTCAATGACATTTTAAAGTTTTGCCATCTTGGAGGTGAATAAAACGTAAAGAATCATTACGCGTACGCCAAAAGGTCGAGGAAAACCCTATCAATGTTACACATTCTTTCAAACATCAAATTGCGTGGCGAAACATAAGCCGGAATTGGCTGTTGTTCAAGCAGAGCTTCGCAATAAGATATGCTATCAAAGGCTTCAAAAGCAGCCTTAGATGCTAACAGGTACTCCTTAGAGCTCGCAAACCCTTTAGCTCCCTCGATCGCTTTAATGCATACTTCATAATCTGTGACGCAACACCCATATGGGATCTTGAGATTTTGATCAGTCGTGGTTCTCGCTAAGCCTTTCATCATCTCTAGGTTCTTGTACCCTAACAACGCCGTCTTTTGGATGACCATACCGATAAGACCGTGCAAGTCGAGGGTGAACGTTTTTGGGTCAAAGGTCAGCCAAGCGTTGCAGAAGTGTTTGTAAATTGTCGGCTGCGAGCAGAGCTGGTAAACTAATTGTTTTGTGACTTTGTCACTCGGAGAAAAAGATGAAGACAAAGGGGTGATTGATAGAAGAACGATAAAAAAAAGAATTGAAAACATGTTTCTCGTGACGCAAGAAAAATCCATTGTCTTGGATATGGAAGAATAACACTATGCGTATTCTTAGATGTTGGAGTGCTTATTGCTTGGTAATATATATACATAAGTTTTTTGGTGTGGCAAAAGTGTAACTCCTATTTGGTAGGATCTTGGTGTGGTTTATTGAAATGTTGACCTGATTTTGTTTCTTTTAGGGGAGGGGATTATTGGATCATGGATTTGGAAAGATATTTAATATATTTCTAAAATCCACCCTTATTGGATGTGGAATTCTTACATGTCTTCTGCAATCCACCCTTATTGTAATTCAAAATAATTCAATTGATAAGTTTTCAAAAGATTTGATTCCAAATTTGACCATTTAGTTATATAGGACAATCAACAAATCTCATCTAACGAGATGATAATTCCAACAGATAAAAAGTTATTTATTTATTTTTTTTACCAAACTTGTCTCTTTTTAAGTTAAAAAATATTAAGTAAAAAAATCTCCAAATCCAAAATGGGGTTACTGAAATGTTGACCCCATTTTGTTTCTTTTAGTGAATTGTTGACTCAATCTTCCATTGAATAGACCGGCTTCTTTGTAGATTTCTTTATCAAGAGTATTATTTATTTGATTCCAAATTGTGTCCATGATGAGTTGTTTTTGTCGACGTTCATGATAATAAGCAAAAATTGTCAAATTTGGAAGTACAACCGATACTTGATAAACCAATAGAATCAACCAAACAGTGAAATGAAATCACACAGAATTTGGTTTACTCATCAAAAAAAATGGGCCAATCAAACCAACGATCAAACCCGATGAATGATAACAGGTTAGCTGAGCATTTCAAATTATTACTATAGTCGAGCGTAACCCGAAGCTGGGCATATCAGTAGAAGATTAACAATAAAAAGAGTGGTAAAAGTATATTCTTTCAGCTCATCCCCATATCCACCAAAAACAAAAAAAAATCAAGGTTTAAACCGAAAATAGAAAACCAAACCGGTAGCCAAAACAACGCCGGTTAAGATCTCGATTCGGCTTTGTCATACGCGGCTTTCCGTCTTTCTGAATCAACATCCTAGTATAGGGCATCAATACGAGTTAAGACAGGAAAAGACCACAAAAAACGTTAAACCTAAACAGAACCAAAAACTAAACCGTGATTTACCTGTGGGCTTCTACATGTGAATGGGCTTGTCATAGGTAGCCATGGCAGCTTCCTTGATAGCCTCACTCATGGTGGGATGAGCGTGACAGACTCGAGCGATGTCTTCACTCGACGCATCATAGTTGATCGCCAGAACCGCCTCATGGATCAATTCTCCTGCGTTTGCTGACATTATGTGAACCCCCAAGATCTTGTCTGTCTCTTTATCAGCCAAAATCTTGACCATTCCCTCTGCTGTGTCTATGGCCTTGGCTCTGCTATTGGCCATGAACGGGAATTTCCCAACCCGGTAGCTTACACCGTCTTTCTTCAGCTGCTCCTCGGTTTTACCCACAGAGGCAACTTCAGGATAGGTGTAGACAACCCCAGGGACTTTGTCGTAATCCACATGGCCGTGTTTGCCTGCTATAAACTCAACACAAGCCACACCGTCTTCCTCGGCTTTGTGAGCCAGCATTGGTCCTGGAATCACGTCTCCAATTGCATAAACGCCTGAAACATTTGTCGAGAATCTCTCGTTCACCAGAATTCTCCCGACTTTGTCTGTTTCAACTCCGATTTTCTCCAGATCAAGTCCAGATGTGAACGGAGTTCTTCCTGCTGAGACGAGGACAACATCAGCTTCTAGAGTAGTCTGGTTTCCGCCTTCAGCAGGTTCCACGATGAGCTTCACACCATCTCCTGATGAATCTACGCCAACAACTTTAGTCTTGAGCATGAATTTCATCTTTTGCTTCTCTAGTGAACGTTGAAACTGCTTGCGGATTTCCCCATCCATTGATGGTACGATATCTGATGCAAACTCAACAACTGTGACCTCTGATCCAAGCCGTCCCCACACAGAACCCATCTCAAGACCGATATAGCCAGCGCCAATGACGATGAGTTTCTTTGGGATTTCTGTCAGAGACAGTGCCCCGGTTGATGAGACAATCTTCTTTTCATCGATGGTGATGCCAGGCAGAGACTTCACATCTGAGCCAGTTGCAACTATGATATGTTTGCCTTTCACAACCGTGTTTTCTCCATCGATTGTCTCCACAGAGACTTCGGACGGGGACAGAAACTTACCATAGCCCTTAACGTAGTTTACCTTGTTCTTCTTGAACAGACCTTCGACTCCACGGGTGAGATTCTTGACGGCTGTGTCTTTCTGGGCCAACATAGCAGGAAGATCTACCTCAACTGAAGAGACCTTAACGCCATGGTTAGCAAAGACGTGCTTTGCCTCATGGTACATGTGAGAAGAGTGAAGAAGGGCCTAATACACAAGAAAAACCAAAAAAAAAGTGAACGCTATGTTAACTGTATCGAGACAATTTCAATTCAACAGATAGATAATATCATATAGATTTATCAAAGCTTAAGCAGCGTGGGGGAGGAGCCTAATACAATCAGAAAACGAAAACAAAAAAAAACTAGTTCTATTATCATCTATCACATTTATGGTCTACGGAAATGAGAGTTTCATACAACTTTTTCTAATGTCGAAACATGGACAACGAACCAAGAGAGCATCATGATCCGAGTTAAACGAGAACAAAATTGATAAGAGATACAAAAACTCAAAGGCCAATAATTCCATTTCCGAGAAATCAAGCACACACAGGATTCAGGAAAACAGGAAACGTACTCAAACAGATCCGAGTACTAAATAATTATCATCACACAAGCAGTTCTTAAACCTCGAACTCAATCTAATCCTCAGTTCGTAGATCGAATCGCAATGATGATCAACGACAAAACCAGGAGACGATAACAAAGGTTGATTCCACGACGGAAAAAAGGAGTTTGTGAATCACCTTGGAAGGAATACAGCCGACGTTAAGACAAGTACCACCGAGAGCACCACGCTTCTCGATGCAGGTGGTCTTGAGACCGAGCTGTGCCGCCTTTATCGCCGCCACGTAACCTCCAGGACCGCCGCCGATAATGACAACATCGTTCTCGTCGGATTCCGACGAAGCGAAGCCGCGGGTGAGGGAGAAAGAGAATCTGAGAGCGTCAGTGGGAGATTTAGAGATGTTTCTGGTGAGGAAGTACGCCTTTCTCCTAGCCAAGCTCGCCATCGCCATCGTTGTTGTTTTTCTCCTTCCGTCGAACTTTCTTATAGAGAGAGAGAGACTTTGGCTCTTTGGAGAGTCGAATAAAGACGGTAACACTAGAAAGGGCCTCTTCCTTGTTAATTATTCTTTTTCTTTTCCGTAAATCATAATTAAGAGAATCCAAAAACAATTACATTATTAAACATTACAGGGTAAAAAATCATGATTTACCCTAATAATTCAAAAGGAATAGTATAGTTTATATGCATAAGAATATGACCAACCACTTCATAAATATAAAGATATAAAAAGAAATGAGAGATATTAATTTGTACCATATACAAAGCGAAGATATAAAACTGTTTTGGGGAAATAAAGAAATGGAGATGAAGATTGGAGAAAGGATGGCCTTAAAGGCTTAAAGAGAAGGTAAGTTTTCCTGTTAAGTCTTTCTTGCTAATGAGAGATTAGACTCAGAAACCTTGTCACCATCCCAACAGATTCCAAGTTCCAAAGACATGGGGAAGATTCTTTATGAAATCTGTAAGAAATGAAACCCAAATCTGGTGATGAACATTATAACCTGAATTTTCCTGTAATCTTAATCAGTTTTTGTACATAAGTGCTCAATAATCCTACCGGAGTAATAGCCAAACAAACCGATCAAAAATGGCTACAACACTTGTCAACATTTAACAACAAAAAGAAGTCCCTTCATCTTCTCTTCTTGCCTCCTTTTATTTCATCCAATATCAGAGATGTAATGTCATGAAATAATCTTTGCCTTGAGGGGGTATCTCAAAACCCCATCTCTACTTCTATATTATATACATTGTCCCCCGCAAAAACCTTCATCGATTAGCCTTCTAGCATCGCCTGTAACCGGGCTCGGGCTTCATCAGAACCACAAAATTGTATTCTTCTCCTTTGAGGAGCTGGGGATGATGCGAAGCAGATGACCACCACTGTAACATTATCCGATGAGTCAAGCCTTAACGCTTCCCTTCCAAGTTCCATCGCACATCTTCTCGGGTCACCGTGTCTCCTGAGTCCTTGCCTGACGAATGTAACAGCATACTGGCTTGTCATCACGTCCCAAATACCATCACATCCCATAATCAAGAACTCATCTTCCGCGGTTAGAATCATCTGTTGAATGTCCGGGTCTGATACCAGAGGTGACAACGATCCTCCGAGGGGTGAAACCCTCTTTACTGACCAGTCTCCAAGAGCCCTTGTAACAGCGAGATCCCCGTAGAGATACTCACCTTCAAAGTACCCTCCTAAATCCTCTACCCGTCTCCGTTCTGCCGCAAACGTAGATTTGTGATCAAATGACATATTAACAGCTTTTCCTTTCCTGCAGAGCACTGCACGGCAATCGCCAGCGTTAGCTACCATTAAGTGCCGCCCGATTACAAGAGCGGTCAAGGCGGTTGTTCCGCACGAACCGCTAACAATGCTTTCATCTTCCATGGCGAGATCAGCTAACCTATAAGCTTTGCGGTGAGACTTCTCCAGTTCTTTCAAGAAAATGGTGTTCACAATGGAGGGCAATTCTCGAAAAACAGCATCTTCAAAGATTAATCTCGTTGCATTCTCTTTCATATACTGTGATGCCTCAGATCCACCATGGCCATCAAACACACCATAGAAAGCGATGGGCACCGGAAATCTGAAGAAGGGAGACCCAAGATGAGCTGAAAGGTCGTCTATGCATATGTGTTCATCTTCCATATACTCCCGGTAGTCACCCTTATCCGCATAACTCCCAGAACTTATTTTTGGGACAAACTCAGTAGCAGGCTCTTCAATGGTAGTTGCAGTTGCAGAACAACTCTTGACCTGTTTTGAGGAAAAAAGGTAACATTAGAGCTTGTTTAGTCTGTGTTCTTATACTCCACAGCATCATAGGACAGAATAATCTGTGCAACAGAGCAGCGAAAGGAAGTCAAGCTTAACTATGACACTGAAGAAGAAATTGATCCATGAAAAGCTGAAATCAAAGTCTTAACAAGGAAAAAGGCGACACTATATTAAATCACCAGTCTTTCTTACCAAAACTCGAATAGGATTCAACAAGGGAGACGCAAATGAAGGAATTTTAAGAATTCTTGATGCAGAATTGACCGAATCACGGTGACGATATCAAATCAAAAACCCAAATTCTAATCCATGACTAGAAAAGCAAGCATAATTACAAAGAAAAAGACTCAATCCGATCCTAACTTCGAAATCATCGGAGAACCACAGAGTCCTAAACAATCAAAAGAAGCAAAATTGAGATTACAAAAAAGAGACCCAAACACATACCGATCCTAAAAGAGACGTTTCTTCAGAACCCGGAATCTCAATACAAACGGAGTCATGAATTAGAATTTCGGCAATCTGAAAGTTATTGGGATCAAGATGAGACTTGACGTCGATAACACTGATCTCAGCAGATTCAGCGACCATGTTTTGAGTCAGAAGCATCGCTTTTGCTCTTCTAATAAACTGACGGACACATCTGATTACGAGATCTTTCCAGAGACGAAGCTGTGTAAAAAGCAGCCATGTTTGGGTGACTGAAGCTTTGCTTGGACGCATTTTAATTTTCTTTAAAGCGAAATATTAAAGAAAACAGAATTAGGTTTACCTGAATATGTTGAGAATATATGTATGTGTGTTTTACGAATAAACACGACAAACAAAAATATATATATACGAATATTATAATTTCTATTTCGATACATTTTGTTTTAGAAAATGATATATATACTTTTGGACAAATGTAATAAACTTTAGCGAAATATATGTGTGTATATATAAGGGAGACGACAAGCAAAAAAATATGTATATATAAGAATATTATAATTTCTATATCGATACATTTTGTTTTAGAAAATGATATATATATTTTTGGACAAATGTAATGAACTTTATTTAGGTATTTTATACATTTAAGGAACAAAAAACTCTTATTGTAAATATCTATGTTTAGGTGTTTTTAAATGCATGAAACTCTTGTGTCCACACTAATCTACTTTTAAATAGGTGTTAACAAATATTAGTAATACGTGAGATACACGTGGGAAACATGAGTGCAACCTTTCACACCACTTGGCCGGCCTCTTTACCAATACACCGCCACCGTATAGTTCTTTACCTCACTCACTTGATTATTGAAGAAATTAAAAAAAATATAGTAAAGAGTTCACACAAAAAATAAAATGTTAGATTTATATATTGCTAACCTATGTTTATATAATACTAAAACAATAATCTTGAAGAAAAAGAGAGTAATTTTTTCTAAAGCTATTAACAAATAAAATTAAACTATACTCCTTTGTTCTGTAATAAGTGATATTTTAGAGGTTTTAATTGTTTTTTGGGTAAGTGATGTTCTCACAAATCAATGCAAAATTAAATAGTTTTTTTTATTGTTTTTGGCCCTTTGTATTTTGCAGATTTTTTTTTATTGGTTGAATTATGTTTAAATATACAATAAATGATGTTTTTAGTATAAAAAAATAAAAAATAAATAAATCCTTAATATATGTACAAAAACCTTAAACATCACTTATATAAGAACATATGGAGTATTTCAGATCAAAAACTAACTAATTATTAATACTTTTTTAAACTATTTTTTTTTTGTAATTCTCGATTCTGCTAATTAGGCATGGCTAGGGCATAAAAACCGGAACGGAACCGACCCAAAATTATCGGTTCGGTTTGGTTTCGGTTATGGCTAAAATACCCATTAAATCTATTCATTGATACCCGTGGGTATCGGATAATACCCGTAACCGAACCGAAAACATTTCGGATAACTGAATTACCCGAATTATAATTATATACCCAAAAATATTAAATATATATCAGATTTTTGGGTATATTTTTTTTAGTTTAGCAACTCTAAGGTGAACCACTCCTGCATGCTGAGATCCCCCGTAAGAAAATCTCGTATTGCTGAATTTCTTGATGTTGTAGTAGGCGGGGTTTGTTGCTCCTATTCCGAGATCGTCGACCGGCTGAAAATTTCGTATGTTAACTGCAGTTTCTAGGTCCTGCATATAAACAGTTTTGGCGTTGCCCGGAAGATATCCGGACCCCATTTTGGTAGTCGTGTGCCGGCCAGAAATATTCTTGTTTACGATTTTACCGCCCTACTGTACGTTATGTGCGTATTCAGTGAGACGAGTGAAAATTTCCGCTGGCCAGTAACCAACTGGCGCGAGGACAGTGCCATTTCTAAGGCCGACACCCAACCACCAAGATCCGGGTATTGGATCCTACATGTGTGTTTATATATATATTAGAAAATATTTATATCTATATATATAAAAGAGAATGATTCAAAGTTAGTAACTCGCAAGATCACGACACGTGTCGAGCTAAGCCATTAGATTTTTGACATGTGTCGAGTTAAAATAAATGTTGTTTTTAGATTAAGGAAATTTAACTTAAAAATTAAAAGCTAGAGTTTAGGTTAAGAAAAAGGAAAAAAAAAAATTAATCCTACAAGTAAATTTAGCAAAAAAAAAAAAGAGAGGAAATATCCTATAAGTAAAATTAGCCAAAAAAAAATAGAACATAAACTTAATCATAAATGTAAAGTTAGCAGAAAAAAAGAAAATAAAAATTGCTATGCCGTGAAATCTTATTGGAAGAACGTTGTGGGGAGGTTGTAAAAATAAAAAAATTTCGGTCAACAAATCCATCTTCATATTTCTAAATAACAATAGAGACTATTTAACATTAGATAACTTAAACAGGAAGCGCTCCTATCGTCGTAAATACTATTCAAGATTCTGTTCACCATTCCCTTCTTGAAAAATTTGGAGGTCAATTATGTGAAGGAAATCTTATTGAAATTTGCAATTTCAACGTGCAAAAATGCAATAAGAACTACAAAGTCTCTGATCATAAATTTATGATAAGATTAAATGAGAGAACAAAAATAGCCTCTGTGAAACAACAATTTTAATGGAAAAATTAATAAAAAAGAGGAAAAATCAAAAAATTATAATGGAAAGATTTAAAATCGATTAATAACCAATGAATAAAAAACATAAAAATTTGGAAAGATTAATAATCGATCAATAATCCTAAATGGTAAAGTTACTTAACAAAAGAAAAATATAAAAAAGGAAAACATAAAATTTGAAAAAATTAATAATCGATTAATAATCCAAAAAGCTAAAGTTAATTAAAAAAAAA
>PKML01061573.1:120592-156835 GCA_002933935.1 Eutrema yunnanense
GAGGTAGTTCAGTCGAGATGCTTAGTGATATGTGACTTATTGCTCATTGAGAGGACTGGTTCCTCTGGTGCCGATAGCTCGCAGGACTGGTTGTCTTGAGAGTGTGAGTGGCGATGTACCCAGACTCGGGAGGTTTGTAGCCTAGAGTGATACGTGATACCGTGGATTCGTAAGGAGTATGTCCTAGACGTAGGATATATTCCCTAGAATTGAGTGGTATGGGGTATTGAGACTCTTTCATGTTATATTATCGAGGGGAGTTGTACGGCAGATAGCCAGAACTCGGAGATGCTGTGGTGTCTTGGGTGATGTGGTATGGTTGATACCTTGTGAGGTATGGTGGATATCCTGCGGGATATGGCTGACGCTCGAAACTCGGAGATGCTGCGGTGTCTTGAGTGATGGGGTTGGCGTGTGTTTGAGCAATGAGTACATATGATGCTGCGGTGTCATAAGCATAGGAACTGAATGGGAAACCTCGGAGGTTGGTGTTGGACCTCGTGTGAGTGTTGAGATGGCCAAGGTTTTAGTAATCGTTGCGACGATTAAGGTTCATGGGAGATGAACGGTAACGAAGATTCGAGGTCGAATCTAAGTTAGTGGGGGAGAATTGTAGCGCACGTGTTCCGGAAGAATTGATTATTGGGGAAAAATAATTAATTATGGTTGTTCCGGGGGTGGTATCGATCGATACCGGCCTGTATCGATCGACACCAGCCAGGTTTTTCTCCTGGTTGTCTTCTTCTCTTATCTTCTTTCGAGTATAAAAAGCGTATCCTTGGAGGATAAGACCATAGCTGGTCGGGAAAGAGAGAAAGAAAGAGAGAGAGAGAGAGAAGGAGAGAGAGAGAGAAGAAAGCTTGCAGAAGCTTGGATCTTGCGAGATCAAGAGAGTTTGAGCTTGGGAGAAGCTCGAAGGAGGGGTTGGACGAGCTTGGTTTTGGGCGTAGGTTTGTGAGAAGAGAGGGAGATCTTCTTGAGCTCGGGAGGTCGTTTTAGAGCTCGATCCATCGTGTTTAAGGTGAGTTGTGACCAAAGGTTAGCATGTGAGCTTGCGTGGTGCCTTGTTAAAGCTTGGTTGATGCTTTTATGGCTTGTATGGCGATTCATGTGTTTAGGTCTCGCGAGTATCGACCGATATCAGGTGGGTATCGATCGATACTAGACCATTGGCGGTGGTCTCGTGTTGTGTGGTTGTATCGATCGATACCAGGTGTGGTTTAGGAATCGATCGATACCAGTCCCTTGTCGGGAGTTGTGTGTTGCTTGGGCATCGATCGACACTATGGGAGTATCGATCGATACCGGTTGTGGCTTTGTGCTGAAATTTTTAATTGTGTTAATTAATTCTTGGTGATTATTGATTGTGCTTATTGGTAGCCTGTTGTTGGGATGATCAATCTCACTCAGCATTTGGTTAGCCAAATGGTTATGCATCACTTTTGTCGATGCAGGTAAAGATAAGGCGTGATCGTGGAATCAAGGCGGTGAAGAGGGGATGATTAGGACCCGGGGGTTTGCTTTTGTTGTTTGGGTATCGATCGACACTAGGGGAGTATCGATCGATACCAGTTGTTGTTAAACCGTTAGCTTGTGTAAGCTGTAGTACTTGTGTTGTACTGTTTGTTGTGTAATAAATAATGATTGTATTATAATTGTTTAATTATATGCAAAAAAAAAAATGTGGTCCTCTCAGGCATTATGCAGCCTGTGTACGTCCTCTCTAACGTGAAGTAGATGGGATGTCAGCAGCAGGTGGACGAACCTGTCGTCTAGTCGCTGAAATCGGAGTCAACAGCTCCGCAGGAGGCTCAAAACGAAGCTGAGCAGGATCCTCAGATATGTCTGTCAGATCCCTGTCAGGTAGCTGCACCAGAAACTTCCCATCAGATCTATTAAGAATCCACTTCCTCCCGGTCTTCAACCACCTAAGGTTCCTCAGATTAGCCTCATCCATGAACCGACGCGTAGTGGCAATCCTGCAGCTCGTAGTACTGATCCCGAGGTGATGGAAAATAGGCATCAGAAGACTACCAACTGACTCCTTCTTCGTTCTCATCCCTGTGAATGGTTTGGTCTTCAGAGAGACCAGATGATGCGCAAAAACAGCCCCAAGGTTAACATCCTCAAGCTCAGGCCAATCAAAATCCTTCTCAGGGATGATGTTCCTGAGAGCCAGAAACAAAAGCAGAAGCTCAGATACTCTCATCTTTTTAGGCTCCATCTTGCACAGGAGAGTAGTGCTCATGATCCTAACAAAACAACGCAGGACCGGATGTCGTATGTCCATATGAGTGGACGTCTTAGAGTCATTGACACTGTTCCCAAACCATGCCCAAAATCCACGCATGTCAGGATGGGCAGCTGGAAGAGCAATCCTCCTGCGATCCCTCCAAAACCTTTAGAGATCACAGAGATCAGGGAGCGGAATCATGTACCTCACTCCGCGAGCCATGAAGGACAGGCTACCACCCTGTACGTCTCGCAGAAGCTCACCTGAATAGCTAACGCGAGCTGTCGCCATAAAATGGCGAACCAAATATGGGTAGAGGTCATGCTCCTGTGTAGCCAGGTGATGAAAACCAATCTGCTCAAGCAGACGAGCCAAATCTGAGTCGAGACCCAGCTGATGCAAAGAAAATCCATCCACAAACCTGGTAGGCTCGATGGTAACACCCAACCACGCGTTATAGAACAGCGTGTCGAAATCGTCCCACTCCTCAGAAATGGGTCTAAACGCGGTGTCATTACTCAAGGCATATGCCTTCTACTGTCCATCCCAATTTCATTCGCAGACTATCTTGGTACCCTCTCGTCTAGGCCAAGGGTTCGGTCGGTGTGCTGGAGGGGCAGAAGGAAAACCAGCGGACCGAGGAGTAGGGTTCATAGGTGGAGGTGGTGGTGCCGACTGTGTGGCTGATGTTGGAGAAGCTCTGCATAACGCACTACCCGGAAGCTCATCTTCCTCTGTCTCTCCATCAAATCTAACCCCGTAAGTGCCACCACCCTGGACACTGCTTACGAAACCGCGACGCCAATATTCACCATCCTAATACTTAACCCTCTCATTCAGCCTGTACGTTATCGGTGGTTGGCTAGAGCTCGACGCACGAAGAGCGCGAATAGAATGCTCAATCACTAGCAGGCTGGTGGTGGGTTGATTAACTGGCACGACTCTGTAGCGGTTGTCGTCATGACAAGCTTTAACCACTACCTAAACCCATTTCGATGAGATCCTTGCTTCGACTCGCTCATTCACCTTAAATGTCCTCGGCTCACCTGAAGTCCTTGCTCTCTTTATTGCAGACATCTGAAATCAGAGACAAACAAACAGTACCACATAAATCAAACATCTCTCAGACCAACACAAGCAAAATCGCATAGCAGGTATGAGGGTATCGATCGACACCTTAAGGTATCGATCGATACCCTGAAGCAATATCAGTTCATCGACATTCAAAATCCCAAATCATCAACAATGAAAATCAAGGCAATTTAAAGGCAAGGATCGGTTCGAAACTATCTAGGACAACTCAGCAAATGACATTCATCGAGAAAAACAAGTTGTGAGGAGTGGAATTTCACAAACCCATAACCTAAAAATCGGATTGAAAAAGTGGAATTACGAGATCATACCTTTGTTGGATTGAGAAACAAGTGCTAGAAACGGATAGAGGATGAAATTCTAATGAATCCATGCACTTAAATTGCTCAATTCCGTGAAGATTTGAAAAAAAATTGGGGTTTGAGAGAGAGATAGGCGGCGGTATCGAACGATGAGGGATTGTGAGGAAGAAGACAAAACCGTAGGGGTTTAAGGAAACTTACCTGGCCGTGGAGCATCGATCAATACCCAGAGGTATCGATCGACACTTGTCGTTTTTAGTCGACACTGGATGGTGTCGATCGACACTTATGCTCCTTTTTACAACACTTGGTATCGATCGACTCTGACTGGTGTCGATCGATACTCATCGTCAAATCTGCTTCACGTTTGACACAAAACACGAAACCAAAAATCAAAAACAAAAAGATGACAAAAAAAGATCGATACTCATACTAGACTATTTACAACTCACATCTTTTTGCATTCAAAGATGACAAAAACAGTAAACACAAGAGCTCTCAAAACAGTGAAAATTAACCAAACCCAGAACCCATAATCTAAAATCAACACTGGTAGTATCATCAATCATTTACATGCCGTAGAAACAAAACCTTGAGAAACGAATTGACATTGGTAGTATTAGCAATCATTTACAGGACAAATTTCTGGAATGACCTTAATGGTCTTAAAAAAATTTGATATAACCTTTTTTATTCCCAATAACCTTATAACCTTATGATAATATGTTAATCCATTTTTGTCCTCAGATTATAATATTTGATTTTTTAATAACTAAAAAAAAAAAAAAAAAAACTAAAAAAATAAACCAATAACATCTCATCTCCCTTATTCTCTCTCTTCAAACCATCGTTCTTCATCTCCGCTCCGCCGCTCCTGTTTGTTCGTCGGATCCGCCGTCGCTGTCAAGCTTCATGTGTTTTTTTTGCTACTTTTCTTTCTCTCTTTTGTGTGTCGTCCTCGAAAGAGAGAATAGCTGCAGCTCAAGCTTTGTCATTCAATTTGAAGATTCAAATTGGGGATTTAAATGGATTGGGGATTTCAATTTGGGAATTTTTCAAGATTTCTATTAAATCTTGAATAACCCAAGAGTATATGTACATAGTAAACTTTTTTCGTAATCTAAAAGGATCTCACCATAATAATATATGGATTTGTAGAGATTGAATCGATATGAATCATAGATGGTAGTGAATTGGGGTACAACTGGTAATACTGATATTAATGAGGTAGAATATATAATTGGTAATACTGGTATTACTGAGGGAGAAGGTATAACTGGTAATACTGGTATTATTGATTGAAGTTGGTAATTGAAGATTTTAATTTGATTAGAAAAACAAACAACCAGTACGAAACAAACAAATTTACGTTAGATAAGTACTATTAAATGTTAAAAACGTGTATTAAGTAGGTAAAATGATGTAGGAGACTAATCGTTTCGTTTTTTAATATTGAGGTTTAATTTCACATTTTTCTTTTTGGTTTATTTTGGTTGTTTTCCTTTATTTTCATAGGTTTTACTTTTTCTTATTTTTCTTATTTTCCATATTTCTAAGTATTTTCTATTTTTTGTTTGGATTTTTGCTATATATAGAGGTCCTAGGTGATCTGTAATAGAGGATCTTATTATTATTAATCAAAGTTGAGAGCTTTTCTCTTTTCTGTTGGATTCCAAACTCTTTTCTCGTAGATTCCATAGTTTTATCTTTCAAGTTCGTCGCTTGCTAACTTGATTTCGTTCTAGGTTAAGCGCTTGTTATTCCTAGGGTTTTCCGACTGCGTCAGGTGTTATCGGAGCAGGCTTTATACTGTCTCTTTTCCAAAGCTTGATCAACCATGGGAGATCAACCGTTGACCAGAGCAGATTTTCAGGGTTTTACCGAGGCTATTACCATGGCCCTAACTGCTTTGACCGATTAGATAAGGACTTTGACGACTCAGAATAACAACGCCAACAATATAAAAAATCAACAAAAGAGCAGAAGAGGAGAACTTCCAAGGATTGGAAACAATGGTGTTGTAATTGATTTTGTCAGTAAGATGGGGACGTTAATAAATCAAATTAACAACGCTAGCAGAAATCAGAAAAGAGACAGAGGAGAAGAACCAATTAAGGTTCCAAGGGATGGAAACAATCTTGTTGTTATTGTTGAACATCCGACATCTGATGAAGAAGAACCCATAGCGAAAGAAATTGATCAAAAGAATCTACAGAATAATCACGATTTTCTCATAAAGACTGATGTTCCATTATTCTACGGAACTTCAGAATTGAAGAAGACAATAATTCCAGAAGGTGAAGCTGTGATGGTGTTCTTCCATAAGAAGACGTTCCAAGCTAGTACGTATGATAAGCCGCATCCTATCAATTATGGTCCATTCAAGCAAGATGTGATTCTTTATCTAGAAAAGAAATCGAGGTACAACAAACAACAACCTAGCAATTATGGTCCATTCAAGAAAAATATGATTCTTTATCAAGAAAAGAACTCGCGGTACATCAAACAACAACCTAGCAACTATGGTCCATGCAAGGCAGATGTGGTTCGTTATCAAGAAAGGAACTCGATGACGAGTTCTTCGGAAGTGGAGGAGTCTAATGTAGGAGACTAATTTTTTCGTTTTTTTATATTTATGTTTTATTTCATATTTTCCTTTTCAGTTTATTTTGGTTGCTTTTTTTTATTTTCATAGGTTTTACTTTTTCTTATTTTCCATATTTCTAAGTATTTTCTATTTTTTGTTTGGATTTTCGCTATATATAGAGGTCCTAGGTGATATGTAATAGATGATGTGTAATAGATTCTAGAGTTTTATCTTTCTAGTTCGTCGCATGCGAACTTGATTTCGTTCTAGGTTAAGCGCTTGCTATTCGTTGGGTTTTATGACTGCGTCATAAAATAATTTTATAGTATAATGGTTTGTTATTAAAATATTTACACAACAAACACCTTATACTTTTATGATCACTTTGTTAATATTAACCACATTATGATGTCAAATATACATAAAATGAGTTTTAAGATATATTAATGCATAAAGTCCTCGGAAACCTATTCTAATTGAAAGTCATCTTAGAAACTAAAAAACAAAATTTTAGGGCTAAGTAAAACTAATTAAAATTGAAAACACCCAAAACTACAACTCTTTGCAAATCGGTATAACTACAATCTTGTGGACAACTAAGTGTAATTTTGGCGACGTCCACTAAAGCAAAAAACGACGCACGTGTCAATTTAGCGGCGCACATGTGGTTTTTGTGTTAAATGAGTTTTTTTTATTAATTTTAATTTTAATTCATTTTAAAATTTATTTTCAATTTATTTCAATTCAATTCAAGATAAATTCAGTTGTACCAAAGTACTAGTTGTACCGAAATCTACTATTCCTAAAAATACCAATTGTACATAAAAACCTTTTTCACCATACATCAAACACTATTTGGTAAAACCACAAACATCAAAATCACACAAACATCATAGTTCTCATCAAGTCATCAAGTTTCTAAAGCTTCATTTTTCGCCCCATATAAAAATGCTTGAGGAACCTTGAAGGAAGTACCGGATTTCTTCTTCTTTGATAGTCTTGTACCTTGGAGTATATTTCCAAACTGGATTCCAACACAGACATCGATTCATCGACAAGGAGGGGAAGCTCAACCCGTAAGGAAAAACAAGATTATAAGTCCTACTGGTTTGGCTTGGATTCGAATTGACCATGGATTATTTAAGAGTTCCATTTGCTTAAAATTCTGATAGATTAGATACCAATCATTAATCAAGACGCAAAAAGCTTCGTTGATAGACGTAATGAACAGTTGTATAAAAACAATTCAAATGTAGTTTTTTTTTCTTTCTTGAACACGAAATCCATTATCAATAATTAAGAATCCTCAATCGAATACACTAAATCGGATAGGAACCCACAAAATCTAATCACAAATCTGAGCTCAGATCGATAACACCACAAAGCTTACATTGTAAAGCTGCTCTGTAATTGCAGTGCTGATTACGCTGGTGTAAAAGACGTCGACATAGATAGTAATAACGTCGTGAAGGTTTTGGGTCGGAAAGCTGAGAGAGATGACGGCGAAAAAAACAGCTAAAAAGAGATTTAAGAGACATGAAAAACCGAAAATGAAAAGAGGAAGAGGACGAAAAGAGAAGATGAAGGGCGGAGGAGAAGGAGAGAACTAAAAATCGAAATTGGATTAGAGGAGATGGATAAGAAGTTATGAAGAAGAAGGAAAGTGAGGGATTTTCATAACAAGGAAACAACCATAAGAGAGGATGAGGAAAGAAAATGAAAGGCATATGAGATGGAGAAGAAGAAGGTAAGCGGAGTCTAGGAAGATGATAGAGTTAAAAAAAATCAAAATAAAATTGGGAATTTGGGGGAGAGTTTGGATGGGTAACCCATATCTTTGTTGGTTTGGATGGACTATCCGATTTAAGGATGGTTGGATCAGTAAAAATCAAAATATTTTAAGGATAATAGGGTAATTGATCGCTTTTAAATTTAAAAATAAATAAAAAGTAAATGATTTAAGGATGATTTTTTGACGATTGGGTTATCCCAGAAATTTGTCATCATTTACAAGCCGTAGAAACAAAACTCATTTCTCGTAGAGTAAACACGAACAGTCCCAAATAGTAAACACGAACGGATGAGAGATAGAGAGAGGCTTAAGAGGCTTACGATTCGAGAGATTTTTTTCCCGCCGAGAGTGAGTCGCCGGAGTGAGAAGCCAATCGGAGAGAGTGAGAGATGAGAGTCGGCGAGAGAAGCCGAATCGGAGAGAGTTAGAGATGAGAGTCGGAGAAAGTGAGAGATGAGAGTCCGCAAGTTTGAGAGAGGAGTGGAGAGAGAGAGTTTCAGAGATTGAGAGTTAGTACATCGACAATAGAAGGGAAATGAGAAAGAGATGGAAAATAACTTCACTTAGTAATTATCTAAGGAGTCCCTAAGTAGTCGCAAATAGTAAAAAAAGAGGGATAAGTTGCCGCGTAACATTTTATCAAAAAAATTCATGAAATTTGATATCGTCACAAAAGTGCGACTATTTTGTGACGATACTTAATAAATAACAAACGTATACCCTAAACTTTCAATCATTTTATTCTAAATATGACTTTACAATCATTTTTATTCTAATTCTAACACTACCACTCTAAATTTTGAAAAATTTCTATCTTTCAAATTCAGTTCATATAAAACACATATACACTAACTACATTTTTGAGAATATACAAACATAAGTTTAAAATATTGGAATTTAAAAGTTTTTATCTCTGTTATCACGATTCAGTGTATATAGTAGTTCAAATCTATGTAAAAACGTACAAATTAACACAATTACAATTCATTATTGATGATTTTTTTTAAAACATCGAGTTGGGTTATTAAACGGTGGCAAATTTGGGATCTTTTTGTGACTACTATTAAAAAAATCAAGTGAAGTTGTTAAACAGTCGCAAATTTGGGACCCTTTTGTGACTACTATTAAAAACAATCGAGTGGAATTGCTAAACGGTTGCAAATTTGGGACCTTTTTTTGACTACTTATACATGTTAAAAGTAGAAACAAACGTAAGTTTATAATATTAGAAATTACAAGTTTTTTCCTCTAATATCATGATTCAGTCTATATAATAGTTCAAATCTATATAAAAACGTCTAAATTAACATATTACAATGATATATTGATGAATTTCTTAAAACAAATTTACTGGAGTGGCAACCCGAATCAAATCAGTCACATTTTCAGGTGTTGGTCGCAAATTAGTGGGTATTTAAAGACGATTTTGTGACACTTTAAAAAAAAAAACTTTTACCCTAAATCCCTAAACTTTAAGAACCTAGAAGGTTTGAATATGACTTTACAATGATTATGTGTATATAGCAGTTCAAATATATGTTAAACCTTATAAATTATTAACGTATTTACAATTATATATTGATGAATTTCTTTAAAAAATTCGAGTAGAGTTGCTAAACCGAAGCAAACCAGTCACAAATTTGGGACTACAAAGTCAGACTAAAACATGAGTCGCTAATAAGTGACTCTTTTGTGACTACTACGTTTCGTCGTGAATTTTCGACTGTTTTGCTTCTGCATTGTGAGTAATCGCAAATTAGTCACACTTTCGTTCCGCATTTTACTGACAAAAAAATGTGTCGCAAAAACTGTGTTATCTTGTAGTGATACTTCTGTTCTGCCTCACCCAGTACAAACTTATCCACCACTTCTGATTCAACTCGAGCTCTCTTCTGAATATTAAATTGACCAGCATCCCGATTGACCAGACCATCGATACCAAATTCAAGAGTAAAAGTTCTCTTACCCGAAGCTTTCAGTACTTTTATAGCAGAGCCATCACCAGAGCATGAGATTGTATCGCCACTTGTCAGAAAACTCCCATACTGCATGAAGGACATATCATAGCACCATCCTTGAATTCCATCTGGAGTTGTCATCTCAGAAATCTCATCACCAGTTGGAGCAGAAACACCTTGTTCCAAATCATGACCTTCTGTAAAATAGTCATTCAGCAAATTCTCAATATTTGTAGTTTCAAAACTCTTTTTAGGTTACTTAGGCAAAAGCATTGCAAATTGGAGAAAAACCAGATTTTTGGCTTAGAGTCAAACTGTTAGAAGTTCAACTGCCAAAGAGGTTCTTCTCACAGTGTGATCCAGCCCAATTTTGGAGATATTCAAGAAGGACCAACTACCTTTCCATTCCAATTGATTTGAGGACAATCCAACAGTTCAATCAAAATATACATGAAGATCAAGACGTCCCATTTCACCACGGGCAGAAGCTTCCCACCCGCGACGAAGAGGCAGTTCACCACAGGCATAAGCTCTCCACCCGTGGCCAAGGTGTGTTTCGCCGCGGTCACAGCTCGTGGACCCGCGGCCTGCCCATGTTTCGTCCCGTAAGCCTATCTGCAAGCATGTTCGAATCCCGTCAAGAATAAACCCTAAAGACCTACGAAAACATAGCTCAAGACCTATAAATATGTGTTTTTAGAGACCAAAAACGGGCATGCTTCTTTTTGTATTATTTTGTGCTTGCTTTTACATCACTTTTCTTAAGCTTTGTTCTTTACTTTCGAGATTGGTGAAGAGGTCCTCTCCGGACTTAGTTCCTAAAATCGAGAGACTCCTTCATCAATCTCTTGTTATTTATTTAATCATGTCTTTACTTTCAATTATGTTCGAGTAGTTTAGTCGTTGGGTTTAAATGAATTATCGAGGGGAATTCTATGTTCGATAAGGATTTCACAAGGTAAAACCCTAGCCGAATTCTAGAACTCTTTCTTATAGATCGTTGTCAATGCATGAATCTAGCGTCATGAACTAGAGGCTGATTCCTAGATGTTATAAGAACCACCAAAAGTGATGAATCTAACCACCAGAAAAGTTCATCTATAAGAGCGTGTCGCGTCATAAGATACGAAAGTATACTTATGGAGAGAACTTGCGCGAACATCATGACTTTGTGCGCGGCCGGAAACGAAAGCTACCAGTCAAGTATATAAGTTATTTGTGGGTAAGATGTACGAAAGTAGGTTACACCATTTATTATGTTAAGTTCGTGGAGTTACTAGAATCATTGTTACTAAGAGCTTAGGGACCGTGTTTGAATCGAATATACCCTAAGATATCCCTGTCGACCCAACATCGTTTTATCATAATTTACAAATCGATTATCCCTTTTTACTTTTAAACCATCGATTTTCATTCTAAGTTTACATGAAATTTTCCGATTTTCGTTTATTACAATTTCGTTACCAAAAAAGCCCTACAAAAACCTTATTCTCGTTTTAGACTTCCTTGCTAATTCTTTTTCTAAGGTCTCACAGAAAAGCATTCCCTCCCTGTGGATCGATACCTTAAGTCCTATAACGCACATCTGTGCACTTACAGACTTTTAGGTTTATAAATTTAAAACCTGCAGTTTGGATAACAATCCGAATGCATCTTAGTTCTAAAAATACCTAAGTTCAGTTGCAAGGTAATTAATCAAGTAAACATGCGTTAGTAGTAAGGATAAAACGAGGAACCCTAATCGAAGTTCTTAACCTAAAAAATCAATGATAAATCGATCCATAAGAGCCCCTCGGGATCCCTATGCCCAACGAGGGAACTACTCAATCATGGCGTAACAAAACATCATAAAAGTAATAAAGGATTGCAGAATTAAAGGAATAAACAAGTGAAAAACGAAGAACACTGATGAAGACGAAGATTGATGGTGATTTCCTCGCGCCTCCTCCTCTTCCTCGGTGACGCCTCTTCTCTCCCTCACCTTTCTGGTCTAAAACGAGCTGCTCTCTTAGAATGACCAAAAACGAGCATATATAGTCTTCTCTTTTGTCGGGAATGTTTAGGGTTTTAATTAATAAGTGACGGGATTAGCTTGGGCTTGAAAACGAGCATCATGATCGAAACAAAGGCTGGCCATGGGTCCAAGGAGTCTGACCGCAGCGAACCACTCTTTGGCCATGGGCGAGTCTCCTCTGACCGTGGCGGCGCTCCTCTTGGCCGCGGGCGCAATGTCTCTGCCCGTGGTGGCTCTGTTTCAAGGCGGCTTCTTCTGCCTTCAGTGCTTCAGGATTCTTTAAGGATCCAACCATTGGATTGTTTCCAAATAAATTGCATTTGAAAGCTAGTTGTCTCTACTTTTTTGTATCAAAATTTGGGGATGATTGGGCGGTGAGGAGGTCTTCTTTGATTGTAAGACTTCTGACGGTCCAAGTTTATCCAAAAACGTACTTTTGCTCCAAAATGCACTCTTTTATCCCTAGTTACCTGAAATGTCTTTTAAAAACTCTAAACATGGAAATCACTCGAAACCCATTGAAAACGGAGTTAGAAAACCTGCAAAAAAACATTAAAGTGATCCATAAAAATGGTCAAAAACTGGTGTTATCAACTCCCCCATAATTAGATCTTCGTTTGTCATCAAACAAACACATAAATCTATCATCGAAAAGAGGTTTTCGAAAACATAGGAACTAATAAAATTCTCATTGACCATCCTTCTAAACCATAACCAACGCAATGCATCAATCGGGACCTAGCCTAGATAATTCTCACCAAAGTACTATAACGCTATCCGTCATGCAAAAATCTAAACACTTAAACCCTAACTTTCAGTCAATTAGCTCTTAACATTCATTAAGGGTTTCGTGATTCTCATCAAAAGTACTAACCAAGACAATTGAGTCTAGGCATTAAGGGCTTTTAGAGATGAGGTTAAAAGTGTTTTGTGTTACCGTATTTCCACCGGAGGATGCTAGATATTATGCAAAAACACCAAGAGAGGATGGAGCTTTTGACGTCCACAGTTTCCAGTCACTTTCTACTCGCATAAGCGTTGTTGCGAACTTCTCCTTCTTCAGAACTTTTCTTCTTTTCCCCGAGACTTACATTTTTCTCCCAATAATGATTAGAACGACTTCTTACCCTCCACATACGAAACATGGTTGCCTTGGTATAAATTATCGACTACACTAACACTATTTAGGCTTTTGTTTCCTTTCCTATCAATTATTATTCTTATTTTTTTTTTGAAAGGGAAAACGCCTTTATACGGGAGTCTTAGGGAATACGAAAATTCCTGATGATGAGAGATTTCCAAGGCAACTTTTGAAGCTTGAATTGTTGATACCTCGTGAACTGAATCCATCTCGTCTTCTGTCTTCTCGAGTGACTGAAAACAGTGTCGATCCTCCCTCTCCAGCGTTATTGCACATATATGCACATATGACGACAAGAGAAGCAAGCATGAGGTTCAAAAATGATGGTTAAGGTTCCAGGTAGGGTACCAGCTAAAACTAAACTGGCCATCTAGGACAACCAAGAGTGGTAATAAAAAGGAAAAGATGTCCTATATGTCTGATTCGTTGTCTCGCCTATAACATTTTATAAGAAATTAAATTTAGGTTAAGTTCAAATAGAGTGAGCTAGTATATCATGTCAGAAAGAATCTCTATGGGTCGAAATCCTCTGGGATGTTGCATTGCGAACACTCTAGCTATCGCATAGTCTAATACCAAACCACAAAAGAGCTGACATGAGGAGATAGCGTAAAAGCACACAGGTCGAACTCATCATAGTTTTGCGTCATATGTCCCTGTTTTTTAATTTTTTTTTAAGAAAAAATTGTTTTCGTCCACTAAAAAAACTCAAACCAAACCAAATTTTGTTAATAACGGATGAACATCCTCCCCCGGACTTAAATCACATTGTCCCCAGTGTCAAAAATCTTTGAGAGGATGGAAAGAAATTGAAATTGAATTCGGATATGATGAAGTATACGTACCTTACCGGGATATTTGCAAACCGAAATGGCGAGGAGTGGTTGTGGGTCGAGAGGTCATGGTGCCGCGGGTAGGGTTCGCACAGCCACAGTCGAGTGTGGTTTCCCCGCGGGTTGAAGCCTTGCGAGCACGGTTGTCGATAGATGTGTCGCGGCTGGATGAGACGTGGCCGCGGTCACGACTCGTTTTTCGTATGAGATTTTTACTCGTCTTTAATTCGTTCTCCGTTTAAAAACCTGAAATAAAAAGAAACAAAAACCAAGCAACAATAATCTAAAATGAAATTTAAAGGAAATAATTAATATACCGAGTGGGTTTCCTCCCACTAAGTGCTTGTTTTATGTCGTTAGCTGGACTTAGTCGCCAGTTCAAGCTGACGGTGGGTCGATCAAGGCCGTTACTTCATTCCCGTGTTCTTCTGGTTCCGCGAGGTACGACTTGATACGTTGTCCATTAACTGTGAACGTAATTCCACTTTTATCCCAAAGAATGATGGCTCTGTATGGTTTGACTTATTTTATTGTGAAAGGTCCGGAACATCTTGGTCGTAACTTTCCTGAAAAGAGTTAAAGACATGAATTGTAAAGAAGAACCTTGTCGTTCGCGGTGAAATATCGATGCATGATCTTCTTGTCATGGAACGCCTTCGTCTTCTCTTTGTATATCTTTGAGTTTTCAGAGGCGTTGTGCCGGATTTCGTCTAGCTCGTGTAGTTAGAGTAGTCTCTTTTCTCCAGCTGTCTTCATGTTAAAATCCATCTCCTTAATAGCCCATTGTATTTTATTCGAGCTCTAAAGGAAGGTGACATGCTTTTCCATAGACGAGGTTGAATGGTGTTGTGCCTAAAGGTGTCTTCAATGCCGTCCGATAGGCCCAAAGTGCGTCGTCGAGTTTGGAAGACCAAATCTTGCAATTAGCTCTGGTTGTCTTCTGAAAAATCGACCTGATTTCTCTATTAGAGATTTCTACTTGGTCGCTTGTTTGAGGATGATACAGAGAGGCGACTTTGTGCGTAACTCCATTCTTCTTTAACAAGTTTTCAAAAACATTGTTAATGAAGTGAGATCCTTCGTCGCTTATTACGATTCTAGGAACTCTGAAACATGGGAAGATGATCGATGTGAACATCTTAATAACCACATTTGCGTCATTCGTAGGGCTCGCAATTGATTCCACCCACTTAGAAACGTAGTCAACAACAACTAAGATGTATTGGTTTCCAAAGGAAGTTGGGAAAGGTCCCATGAAATCGATTCCCCATACATCAAAAATTTCGACTTCGAGAATAAAATTTTTGAGGCATCTCGTTCCTCTTACTTATATTTACCATACGTTGGCATGAATTACAGCGTGAGATGTAAGCTTGTGTATCTTTAAACAAATTAGGCCACCAAAACCCCGCTTGTAGAACTTTAGATACAGTCTTGAAAGTAGCGAAATGACCTGCATAAGCTGATCTATGACATCCAAATAGTATTCCATCCATTTCTTCATCAGCCACGCATCGTCGTTACAAACCATTTGCACATCTCTTGTAAAGTTACGGTTCATACCAAAAGTAGTATCCTATTTCTCGCAAGAATTTCTTCTTTTTATAGCCAAAGAATTGTGGTGGTTCGACGTCTACAACGAGGTAGTTGGCAATGTGTTTGAACCATAGGGTATTTAAAGTGTCTAAACATCGTACAAGAGGTCGTGGAGGTGTTCATTGCGCAGCAAGAGGTACCGTGTCTATTGCGTAGACATTGTCATCCAACAAACCATTATTCAAAGGTATTTTGTCTTCTACTTGTATTCGCGAAAGGTGATCTGCTACTCCGTTGTTTTCTCCTTTTCGATCTCGAATTTCTATGTCGAATTCTTGCAATAGGAGTATCCATCTTATTAACCTAGGTTTTGCGTCTTTCTTTGAAATCAAATATTTTATCGCCGCATGATATTTTATTCCCTAATAACATCTAAGTCCCCAAATAAATTAACCTCACCCCGAGAAATAATTTATAATTATTTAAGATTAACATCCTAACTCATTTTAGTCTAAAAAAATTAACCTCACCCAGATAATTAATTTAAACACTAACACAAATGGTGGAATAAACACACGTGGTTTATTCACACCAAACCAGTAAGCCGCGATAGGCAATGAAATAAAACAATAATTAAAACGAGGTTGTAAATAATTAAATGAAATGTTGGGCAATCGGGTATTCTCTACGGTTCATGGCCGATTTTTCACAGAGAATTTGCTATGATTTCTAAAGCGACTTTTTGTCGTCTATGGATTCTTGAACTTGGAACACAGACACTGTTTGTAGCCTACTTTCGTACATCCTACACATTGATAACTTATATACTCGACCGATAGCTTTCGTCTCCGGCCGCGCAGAAAGTTATGATGATAAGCAAATGTCGTTAACGCTCACAATCCCTCTAGAAGTATATTTTCGTATCTTGTAAAGGTCTTGCTCATCTACCCTACGTCAATCATATGGATCCAGTACTTTTGTAACTCTAAAAATACCTAAGTTCAATTGCAAGGTGATCAATCAAGCAAAAACACATTAATAAAAAGGATAGAACGAAGAATCATAATCGGTATCCTAGTCTAAAAATCTAATGAATAATCGAACCATGAGAGCCCTTTCGAAACCTTATACCCAATAAGAGAAATACTCAGTTATAGCTGAGAGAAACATAATCAACAATTGAAAAGAAAACAGTAAGAAAAAGGGATGAAGAAAGGCTTCTCTATTGAAGAACACCGATCGAGAACTTGCTCCAAACCGAAGAACAAGAGTGAAAGTTACAAGGAATTCGTCTCTGCCTTAAAGCGTGAAAGAGATTATGTCTAAGAGACCTAAAAACATATATTTATAGTCTTCACTTCTTTGTAGACATTTAGGGTTTCATGTGAAAAGGCAGAATTGGCCTCGGTGAAAAAACGAGCTTGTTTTGGTCAGACCGGGAGTGGCCGCGGGTACGTGCTCTCTGGCCGTGGCG
Source organism: Eutrema yunnanense (assembly GCA_002933935.1). Lineage (NCBI taxonomy): Eukaryota > Viridiplantae > Streptophyta > Magnoliopsida > Brassicales > Brassicaceae > Eutrema > Eutrema yunnanense. The sequence goes on from PKML01061573.1 coordinate 137,555, forward strand.
AAATGGTTTTTGGCCGTGGGTGGATCTTCCCTGGCCGCGACGGATTGATGGTTGGCCGCGGGTGGAGCTCCTCTGGCCTCGGTGGGCTCTTCTTCGAGGCAGCTCTGCCTTCAGGGCTTATGGTATATTTGATGATCCAACCATTGGAATGTCTCCAAACCAATTGCATTTGAAACCTGGTTGTGTCTTCTTTGTTGTGTCCAAATTTGGTGATTATCAGACGGTAAGAAGGTCTTCTTTGATTGCAAGACTTCTGATGGTACAAGTTTATCCAAAAACGTACTTTTGTTCCGAAATGCACTCTTTTATCCCAAATTACTTGAAATATCTTTCAAAACACTAAAACATAGAAATCACTTGAAAACCATTGAAAACAGAGTTAAAAACACTTGCAAAAGATATTAAAGCGATCCATAAAAATGGTCAAAAACTGGTATTATCAACTCTCCCAAACTTAGATCTTTGTTTGTCCTCAAACAAATCATAAACTAACATTGGAAAGAAGTTTTGAAAACGCAAGAACTAACAAAATCTCAGTGACCGTCCTTCTAAACCATAACCAACGTAATGCATCAATCGGGAATTAGTCTAGAAAGTTCTCACCAAGAGTACTGCAACGTTAGTCCATGGTATCTGTCATGCGAAAATCTATCCACTTAAACCCTAACTTCCAGTCAACTAGCTCTTAACATTCATTAAGGATTGCGTGATTCTCATCAAAAGTACTAACCAAGACAATCAAGGCTATGCATTTAAGGTATTTAGGGGTGAGATTAAAAGTGTTTCGGGTTACCGTATTTACGCCGGAGGATAATAGATATTATGCAAAATAGCAAGAGATAATGGAGCTGTTGAAATCCACATTTTCTAGTCACTTCCTACTCGCATAAGTGTTGCTAGTCATGGGCATAAACTCCATACCCGAAATCCGAACCCGAACCCGAACCATTTAGGTTTCGGATATATCCAAATAACCGATCGATTTTTGATTTCATGTTTCTTCGGTTTTGGTTTCGGATCGGTTATTAACTGAAATCCAAAGTATAACCGAAGCGTGATACTTATGTCTAGGTTTCATAATTATGTATGATGTCTCATGTCTCGGCTTTGCAGATTTACGGCGATATGCAATCAATCTGGAAACGATTGAGCATCTCATTGATTTCTCCTTTTCCCCAAATCGAAAACCCTAGCTATAAGAAAGCTCAAAGACATCAACTTTGGCTTCTTCAGCTTCTTCGACTTTCCCTTACCATCATTCTGTTTCTAGAAATTCCAGAAATTGATCTTAGTCTTAGGTATGTGCATCTTCTTATTTAACTTTTCATCTCTCTCTACTTCTGAGTTTATACTTCTCTAGCTTGAATCATTCGGTTAGCATCTAAGTTTGTCTTGTTCATGTATGTTAAACGATTATCTTGTTTAATCTTTATCTTTTTTTTGTGAATCGATTTGATTCTTGAATCATTCTGATTTTGTTAGCAATTTTTTCTATGTTCTAACTTATATTATGTCTCTGTTTTCATGTACTTTTTGAGATGGATTCATCATCGCCTTCATTCCAAAAAAAACAATAATCAACAAGAGGATGATCGAGGGAAATGAAAAGTACATGATGAAATTGGTGCAAGTGGAGTAACTTCTCAGCCTAGTAAGAGAACTCTCCCCACAAGGTCCAATGTATGGTTGCATTATACAAGGCTTTCGAATAACCATAACAAGTGTATCTGCCACTACTGCAAGAAAGAGTATTCGTGTAATAGCAAGTCAGGGACTTCAAACCTTTTAAATCATCTTCAAATCTGCAAGCATTACAAGGCGTGGGTAGAAGGTGAAGCCAACATTCAACCTATTATTAATGAAGATGGAAACATGCATAATGCAAAAGTGACCGAGGAGGTATTCAGAGAAGCATCAAATGAGATGTTTGTGATAGGAGAGTTGCCATTGGCTTTTATTGAAAGCGTGGCTTGGAAACATTTCTGCAAGAAGGTTTGTTATTTTTTTCCTTGTCTAAACGTCTATTTTGCTATTTATTTGTGGTTTCTGATTCTGTTTATATGATTTCACTTGAAGGTACACTTGTACAAGCCTCACTCAAGAAGGACAGCAACAAGAGACATTGTTAAAATGTATGTATCAAGGAAAGCAGCTTTGACGGAATAGTTTATGGCCAACAAGCAAAGAGTTTCACTAACAACTGACATCTGGACTGCTTCTACAACAGGTTATGTTCTTAATCATTTGCTTTAAATTTGAATTTTAGTAAAGAATCTCATTTTTACAATTTGATATCCGCAGGTGCTAGTTATATGGTCATCACAACACATTTTATTGACGTATATTGGCGATTGAAGAAGTTGATCATTGGCTTTAGGTATGTCTCGGATCACAAAGGTTTGATAATATCTAATGTGCTTCAAGAGTGCTTAGCTTAGTGGGGAATAGAAAAATTATTTTGTGTGACTGTTGATAATGCTACATCAAATGGTTCTGCTTTGAGGAATTTTAGTGCTCAATTCTCTTTACTCTCGCCTGACCCCTTTGTGTTAGATGGGAGCTATATGCATGTCAGATGATGTGCTCATATTATCAATTTGATTGCGAATGAAGGATTAGATAAGGTGAATGAGAATGTGAATGCCATTCCAAATGTTGTATTATATGTTAGATCCAAGACAAATAGGCTGAATTCATTTGAACAAAAGGTTGATGTTGCTAAAATTACAAGAGGAAGCTTGCCATTGGATATTAAAACAAGGTGGAATTCAACCTACTTGATGTTAACAAAGGCTCTCAAGTACAAGGCAGCATTTGGTAGGATGGAGATAGAAGACAACCTACTTGTGAATTCCTCCTTCTACGAAACTTTTTCTGTCTTTGACAGAACTTTTCTGCCATAACCCCAAACTTAGTTTTTTCTCCGGGTTATGAATCGAATGGCGTCTTACTCCTCACAAACGAACCATTGTTGACTTGGTAAATAAATGTAGACCACCTAAGACTCTTTAGGCTTTTGTTTCCTTTATTTTCAGGGTTTTTTTTTTTTTTAAGGAGAAACGTCTTTATAACGGAGTCTTAAGGAGGACGAAAATTACAAATAATAAGATATTTCCAAGGCAACTTTTGAGCTTGAATTGTTGTGATACATCCTTAACCGAATCCATCCAGTCTTCCGTCTCGAGTGACTGAAAATTGTGTCGTTCCTCCCTCTCCGGCGTTTTTGCACATATCTGCACATAAGAAAACAAGAGAAGAATGCATGCGGTTCGAAAATAATGGCTATGGTACGGGGTAGGGTACCAGCTAAAGATGAACAGGCCATCCAGAAACAACAAAGAATGGTAAAAGGAAAAGATGTCATGGATGTCGATTTGTTGCCTTGCCTAAAACCTTTGATGGCAAAATTAAATTCCAGTTAAGATCAAATAAATTGAGCTAGAATATCATGTCAAAAAAATCTCTATGGGTCAAAATCCCCTAGGGATGTCACATTGCAAGTACCCTTGCTATCGCCTAGTCTAGTACTAAACTACAAAACAGTTGGCACGAGGAGATAACGTAGAAGCACATAGGTCGAAATCATCATAGTTTTGTTTCAACGCCCCTGAAAAATACTTAAAAACCAAAAATTGAAAAAGATTACTAAATTTTTTTTTAAAATAAGGCAAAAAGTTGGTGAAAGGATGGAATAGACACGATAAAATAAAAATAAAAATAAAAATGGAAAATATAGATAAAAAGACAAGGAGAAAAGGTTGATGGAACCGTAGTGCTGATGCGTGAGGCTGGTCGTGAATGATGAAGCGCGAGGTTAAACGTCTTGATCTTTTCTTTATAGATACTTTGATAAATTATTCATGAGCCCAAGAAGCAACACCAACTGTAAGTAGATCACAAGGTCATGACCCGCGGCCAAGCCTCATTCGACCGTGCCTTGATACACCAGGAATTAACTCCGGCGTGGGGTTTAACCCTTTATATATAAGCCGCAAGTGCACAGCTCACGAAGTAGTATTTAGGGATCGAATCCACAGGGATAGACGTTGTCGATTTCTAACGAGTTCTAACTTAGGTCTAGACGTAAAATATATTATGGGTTTTGTTACGGTCGTATCTATGGAATCTAAACTAAACTAAGAAGGGCAGTAGCTAACTACTTATTTTATCGAGGTTGTGAATCAATTAAACGAATTGTTGAGCAATCGGGAATTTTCTAGGGTTTATGGCTGATTTTTACAAGGAAATTTCTAGGATTTCTAAAGCAACTTTTCTCGACTTTGGGTTCTTGAACTTGGAACACGTACGATGCGTGTATTCTACTCCCATAATCCTACACACCTACTCACTTCAGTACTCGGACGGTAGCTTTCGTCTCTGCCCGCACAAGAAGTTAATGATACTGTCAAAGGTCGTTTACGCCCACAATTCATCCGTAAGTATACTTTCGAAATCTTACGACGGATTTGCTCATCTACCCTAGGTCAAGCGATTAGATACAGCACTCTAGTGGCTCTTAAACGCCTAATATCATTTACTAAGACGGTTAGTCAAGCAACACATTAACAACAAGGATAGAACGAAGAACCCTAATCGGTATCATAGACTAAAAACCTAATAAGAATCGAACCATAAAATTTCCTTCAAACACCTTTCACCCAACAAGAGAATTACTCAGCCATAGCTGAGGTAAACATATTAAAAGAAAAAGTGCATAAAAAGGCATGGAGAAAGCTTCTTTATCGAAGAACACAGATGAAGAATCCTTCCTCCAATCCTTAAAAACCAAGAACACAAGTTGCTAGGGATTTGCCTCTGTCAAATAGCGTGAAAATAATATGTCGTGTATGTCTATGTTTAGGGTTTGATGAGAAATGACGGTTTTGGCATCGGTGAAGAAACGAGTCGAATTGGTCGCGACATGCCCTGGTCGCGGGTGCAGGCCATCTGGGAGTGGCGAAACGCCTCTTGGCCGCAGGTGGAAGCTCTCCAAGAGTGGCGATATGCATGGTACTTGGCCGCAGCTCCAGCTCCTCCAGGCGCGGTGGGCTTCTCTTTGGGGAAACTTCATCTGCCTTCAGTGCTTCGGGTATATTTAAGGATCCAACCATTACCATTGGATTGACTCCAATCCAATTGCATTTGAAATATGGTTGTCTTTACTTTGTTGTGTCCAAATTTGGGGATGATAAGACGGTGAAAATGTCTCCATTAGCTGCAAGACTTCTTGACGGTCCAAGTTTATCCAAAAATGTACTTTTGCTCAGAAATGCACTCTTTTATTCCGAGTTACTTGAAACGTCTTTCAAATCTCTAAAATATGAAAATCACTTGAAAACCTTTGAAAACGGAGTTAAAACACCTGCAAAAGAATATGAAAGTGCTCCATAAAAATGGTAATAAATCGGTGTTATCAGAGTGTTAAAGCGTCTTTGAGGACTTTGACGTGGACAGCAAGATCATCAAACTTCTTGTTGAATTCGACGGACATAGTCTACTTTCTCGTTTAAAGCGATTCCACACTTAACTTCTAAGTCGATAGTTTTGTTGATCATCGCTTTGAGTCGTTCCAAATTTGCGCTAAGTTTCGAGTTGTCTTCATGCTGGTTCAAGATTTGATGAGGAAGACGGTATGAGTGTTGTCGAAAGTTGACAAATTTAGACGAAAAAAGCTCGTCTCGGTAGTAAGGAGGCGTGTGGCGTCCTTGATAGTAGCTGGTCGGGGTCGTTTTCCGATCCATGTAGATAGAGTCACAGTTGACGTGTGAATCGTGAGGGTAGTCAACACAAGATGGGTCGTAGCAACCCTGCTCGTAGTAGTCATCTCGCTGCAGAGGCGAGTTCATGTTTCAAAGCTGAAACGAAGAAAAACAAAACCAAAAAGAAAAAAGAAAAAAGTTTGTCTTATAGTCGATTTACTAACCTCTAAGGTGTGGCAGAAACTGTTGTGATTAATGATATGCTCAAATTAATACCCTAAAAGTACTAAAGCAGTAGTTGTAGTAAGTGTAGGGGTCGAACACAAAGACTCACAGAAATCACACAATAGATTGTATAGTATCGAATCAAGCTAAGCAAATCAGATGAAACAAAAGCAATAAGCAGTAAACGAGTTGTAAATTCGTTGGAGGAAAATATAGATTCAGGGTATTTCTCAGGAAATCAATGAATGCAGACAAACTAGCTAACGGGATTCAGATTTAGCGCGGTTTTTGAACTCAAATCACTAAAGTATAATTAACCAATTGTCGTTACGAGAATTATCTAAATCTAAACCTCAGAATCCCAAATCTCTTTGCAAATTCCTAAGAGTAAATCAGCTTTAATTTCAGGTTTGATATGTTCACAAATCAATTAAACCAAATCTCTTTGCGAATAATCAATTTGCTCACCTAAGGTTCTATCAGGTAATTAATCGCAGTGTCGTGCCTAATCAATTATCCTAAAATCTATGTTCCAGATTCGTCAACCTAGAATTAGCTTTGAACACAACCTAAGGCGAAGAACTAATTCAGATGGTGAATCCTAATAAACTAATCAACCTAGCATTCAGAGAAAATCCTTATGAGAACCCTGAACCTAAAGTGGATCTACTCAGACATGGAGATTGAAAACAACATGATTGAATAAATCATCAAAGAAATCAATAAAAACCAGGAGTTCAGAGTTGTCTCTCCAAAAACCAAAGTAGAATCAAAGTAAAAATAAAGCATAGCCAACAAAGTGGCTGAAAAACCTAATTATATAGTCTAAACACGTTCTAGGGTCTTCTTGTAAATATTAAAGTCTTCTGGGGCAAATATGCAATTCTTCAACTCTTGGAAAAGTCGCGACTTGTAATCTGCTTCGATGGGTGTCGATCGATACCAGGGGGTATCGATCGATGCTTGACGCTTCGATTGGGCACTTAGTCACCAGACTTCAGTTTCGCTCCAGAATGCTCCATAAAACTCTAATATCTCCAATAATGCTCCAAATGTGCTATAACCTGTAAAAGACTATAAAAGACTCCAAAATACTAGAAAGACTCTATAAAATGGACTTATATCATGGCCTAATAGGGGTAAAAACCATGATATATCAACTCCCCCAGACTTAGCATTTGCTTGCCCTCAAGCAAATAGAAGACTAAACCAGAGAAAGAGGTTTGAAAACACGGAGACTCACCTGTTCATGAACCATCGCAAAGATCCTTTTCCCAAGCACCCAAATGTCACCTTACCAGCTTTTGATCTAACCACCATGTACTTCTCCGTAGACATTCACACATTATCTCGCAGCATTGTTCAAATAAAACCCTCATCGCCAGTTTCGTCGCTGCAGCCAATGTTCAAGAACCTTCTAGATTCTTTACCATACAATATCATGACAAGGAACCATCCAATTTCAGACTTTTTGTATCACTTTCTCTCCCCAGACTTATTTCTTATTATGTTCTCTTTTTTTTTTAGATCTGCAAATACACATCAAGGTTCGAAACGCGAGTATTGATGGTGTTTGCCACAGAATCTCCGGTTCTTCCCTCTCTATGTATCAAAGGTTTAGGCGAATAGTGGTATCACGGGAAATTTTCCTAACCTCGCTTTCAACCTTTGTGTGATCATTTCCTCTTAAGTAGAATAATGGGATCGCTGGAAATTTTCCTAGCCCTCTACTCAGATGAAAATCATTTCAATCTTTTATGTTCTTATTTATCAACTTATAACAAGGGAGAGAGATACCATTACTTTAAACATATGGGTTCCTTTGTCAGATATGAATGATGAATCAAGCTCTGTAAACACTAACCACATCGATGAAGTGCAAAAATTTGGTTCAATCTTTAGAGGAACTCTGCTGGAGACATGGATGTTTTCTAGTCAACTGGTCAGTCCTTGGATTTTTCATTAGTCGATCTAGAGCTGATCTTGCAACACTGGTCACTCAAAAACAAAATCAAAACAACAATTCAAGCACAGGATCATCATCTCCAACAAGTTTTGACTCAATAAAATAACGAATGACTTGATAAAACAATTGACTCTAAGAAAAACAAACACAATGTCAGTAGACACCTCCCCCATACGTGAACAACACTGTCCCCATTATTATCTAGCCTAGAGTAGGTAAAAGAAAACAAAAGAACATAATAGAACGAAGAGAAACAAGAAGTTACCGTGCTGGAACATCTGGTATCGATCGACACACAGCCTGGTATCGATCGATACCAGGCTTAAATCGACCTGATGAATCGTACATTCGCGATTGGTGTCGACCGATACCAATGTGGTATCGATCGATACTCAGGCGATTTTGAGTTTTGCTCCTTGTTTATCCCGACACAAACACATAACGAAAAATAAAAAGAAAAACGACTCAAAAACAGACTCACTAGTGGGTTGCCTCCCACCAAGCGCTCGTTTAAAGTCAGTAGTTTGACTTTGGCTCATGTGATCAGTCAGGAGAAGATTGAGAGCTTACTCCCATGCAAGTTCCACATCTAGATACTTGCACACTCAGAGTTCTGCTCAACATGCTCTCCATAAATTCCTGTCCTTTCTCTTTCAGCTCCGAAGTAAGAAGAACTCGAGCCTTAGAGAATGGCTTCGAAGTACCTTTGCACTTCACCTTGTACTCAATCGAATCCCCATCACACTTCTGAGGGATTAAGGTCATAGAGGGAGTACTCTCGACTCTTTTGCTCTCCGCCTTCTTCTTTGTTGCCTTAGCCTTCCTGACAACTTTCTTGGGGATGCTGGGCGGTTCAACCAAAATGTCTATGACAGTTGGGTCGTCATGAGGCTCTTCCAAAAGATCAACTACCAATGTCTCTCTTGTGACAACAATGAAGCACGAGACATGTGTGGGAGCACCTCTAGAGGGAATGACATCATAGTAGACTTCTCCGTCAATGTAAGAGAAAGAGAGTCTCTTATTAGGTGTGTCTATGATCGCGCCAGCAGTGGCCATAAACGGTCGTCCCAGGAGCAAAGAAACCTCAGATCCTTCGCTCATCTCCACAACCTGAAAATTAGTGGGCACCAGACAATCTCCTACTTTAACAGGCAAAGCATGGATAGTACCGTATGGAGGTGAGGTGGAGGAGTTCACAAACGTGAGAAGCATCGTGGGGGGATCTTATATCAGCCCTCAACCGTTCAGCAATTTCCCTTGATATTACATTGACGCTAGACCCTGAGTCAACGAGAGACGCATCGAATTCAACTCCAGAGATGGAGCATGGAAATGCGAATTTCCCTGGGTCTTCCCTCTGGGTCAACTGCCTCAGCGGTAGTGACTTGCGTCTTGCCTTGATGAAGAGTGCTTCGACCTCTTCCAGAGTTTCTCTGCAATCTTTGAAGTGACTTAGCAGATGTCAGCCCTCTAGAGCTTCTTCAAAAGTGAACGAGTGGGGTATCCTTCGTACTCTCTTCTCAAAGCCACACAACTGCTTTGGAGTGATGGGAGCTCGGAGGTGTTGAGGAATAGAATTCAGCTTTTTGGGCTCGTGAGGTCTGTCAACTTTCATACGCGGCTCCTTTTCAGTATCTGGGAGGGTATCGATCGATACAGGTAGGGTATCGATCGATGCATGGGTGATGTTCGAATTCTCATCGTCAGATAAATCATCAACCACATGAAACTCCACATCAAGCTTATCCAGCATAGCTTTGCATCTGGCATTCTTCCATTCATTATTTGTCATAATACGAGGCATAGGATAAGGTATTATGGGTTTGTACACTCTTTCCTTGACAATCTCAACCTTCTTCTCGACCTGCGTCTCAGCATCGATCGATACTGGAGGGGTATCGATCGACACATGTGATTTTCCATCCAACCGTGCAGGCGTCTAGACTGGTATTGATCGATACTGGCTGGTATCGATCGATACCTGGGCGATTTCAGATTCCCAGTCGTCATCTTCAACAGCATCGTCGAAAATTCCTGCATCAAAACCCTTCTCTACCACTGCAGTGGCTTCTTTAGCACTTCATATGGTGATTGCATTGACGTGTGCTCTTGGATACTCAGTTTTCCCTGGAAGGAAACCTTCCTGCCTTTTCACAGCTGCTGCTGTCTGAGCGACCTGAGTTTCCAGCTTCCTCTGGGTATGATTGATAGCTTCGATTTTCCCATTCAGCTCAATGTACAGAGAGTCAAACTTCCCATTGAAGTCACCTTGCAACTTCTCTTGTCCCCGAAGAATCTGTTCCATCATGAATTCCATCTTATTCTCTGTGGACTTTGGAGAGATGGGCTGGTACGAAGAGTTCCCGTAATTGCGAGTGTTGTTGTTGAAGTTTCGGTTGTTGTTGTACCCAAATTGTTGACCATGAAATCCAGAACCACCAACGTAGTTAACATCCTCCACTTCATATCCACCGATATTATCGACTCCATCAGCAAAGTGTACAGTCTTCTTAGACTTTCCGATCAGAAAATCCAGCTTGGCCTGTACCTCAGCAATCTGTGATCCATCAACTCCTCGAGATTGCTTCTTTCGCTCGAAATCCGCATTCTTGGTGCTATTGCTAGACGCCAAGTTCTCAATCAGCACAACCGCATCATCTAGATACCTGGTGTTGAAGTTCCCATTACTCGCAGTATCCAAAGCCATCTGGTACCTCCAATTGATCCCTCTGTAGAAAGTACCCAACAGCTGAACCTGATTGAACCCATGGTGCGGGAAATCTCTCTGATATGATTTGAAACGAATCCAAGCGGCTTTGAGTGCCTCTGTTGGACCTTGAGAAAATTGAGAGATCTTGTTCCTGAGCTCTTCAGATCTCGCATCATTGTAGAAGTTGATCAGGAATGTATTCTTCGTCTCATCCCATGTAATTAGCGAATCAGGAGCTAACTGCTTCAACCAATAAGCAGCATCCCCACCAAGAGAATACGGGAAAAGTTTGCAGAAAAGGAACTCATTGGGCACTCCATTGTACTTCATACCAGTGACCAAATCCTCGAACCTTTCAATATAATCCATGGGATGCTCATGAGGTAGGCCATGGAAAGGGTTCTGACTTACAAGAGCGTAATACGCAGGTTTCAGCTCGAAGTCATTCCTCTGAAAAGTTGGGATGCGAATCGCAGCTTGATTGGCAAAGAACTGATCAGGTCTGTTGTGCTCACCAAGTGTTCTACCTCGATCAACTCCAGCATTACCAACGTTGGCTTGCGCAGCTGGCGCGACAATCTGACCAACAACAGCAGGAGGGGTAATGACGTTTCCAGCCTCATCAAGTCGCAGCCCTCTCTCATTCCACACTTGACCCTCTTGGTCTCTCAAGACTCCAGCTTCATCAGCTCTTAAAACCACTGGGTTGTTCATCCCTGATGTTTGCTTTGTCTTTTTGTTTGTGCGTTGTTTTTTCTTGTTTTATCGAGTCAAAATCGATTTATTGAGTCAAAACTTGTTGGAGATGATGATCCTGTGGTTGAACCTGTTGTTTTGATTTTGGTTTTGAGTGACCAGTGTTGTATGATCAGTTCTAGATCGACTAATGAAAAATCCAAGGACTGACCAGTTGACTAGAAAACATCCATGTCTCCAGCAGAGTTCTTCTGAAACCTAAGTCAAATTTCTGCACTTCATCAATGTGGTTAGTGTTTTTAGAGCTTGATTCATCATTCATATCTGATAAAGGAACCCATGTGTTTAGAGAAATGGTATTTCTCTCCCTGTTACAAGTTGATAAGGGCATAAAAGATGAAATGATTTTCTTCTGAGTAGAGGGCTAGGAAATTTTCCAAGGATCTCATTATTCTACTTCAGAGGAGATGATCACACAAAGGTGAAAGCGATGTTAGAAAAATTTCATGTGATACCATTATTCGCCTACACCTTTGATTACTTTTGAGGGAAGAATCGGGGATTCGGTGGCTAACACCATCAACACTCGCGTCTCAACCCTTAATATGTAAATGCTAGAAACATAATAAGAAATAAGTATGGGGGAGAGAAAGGGATACAAAAAGTGTGAAAATGGGTGGTTCCTTGTCATGATTTTGTCTGGTAAAGAATCTAGAAGTTCAATTAAACCAAATCTCTTTGCGAATAATCAATTTGCTCACCTAGGTTCTATCAGGTAATTAATCGCACTGTCGTGCCTAATCAATTATCCTAAGATCTATATTCTAGGTAGCTAATCTAGAACAAGCTTTGAACACAACCTAAGCGAAGAACTAATTCAGATGGTGAATCCTAAACAGATAATTAACCTAGCATTCAGAAAAAACCCTAAACCTAAAGTGGATTTACTCAGACATGGAGAATGAAACAATCAACATGTTTGAATAAATCATCAATAGAATAGAAAGATTAACAAGAGGTTTTGAGATCTAATCTCAGACGAAGGGAGATTCAGACTTGTCTCTCAAACCCAGAGTAAAATCAAAGTAAATAAAAGCATAGCCTAAACAGGTGGCTGAAAACCTAATTTATAAGCTAAAACACGTTCTGGGCCTTTTCTGTAATTAATAAAGTCTTCTGGGCTTAGGGAGAAACTCTGCAGGCCTTTAAAATCGCGTATCTGCTTTCCTGAAGTCGGTATCGGTCGACACCAAGCGGTGTCGGTCGATACCAAACAGTGTCGGTCGACAGCCTGCTTCTTCTGCTCGCCAGACTGGACAGTCTTCACGAAAACTGGCATAACTTTCGATCGCACCGTTGGAATGGCCTCAAACCACTTCCAAATGAAAGCTAATCCATTGATCCATCTTGTGCCAAATTTGAGCTCAATCCCTCGGTGGGAAGTTCTTCAAAGAATGCCAAACTTCTGACGTCTCTGCATGACTCTGCTCCTTTTCTCCCAAAATGCTCTGGAATCCTCCAAAATCTTCATAGAATAAAGACTCTAAAAGACTCTAAAAGACTCTAAAAGACTCTATAATAGAATAAAGACTCGATAAAACCTGTAAAAGACTCTAAAAGACTCTATAATAGAATAAAGACCTGTAAAAGACTCTAAAAGACTCTATAATAGAATAAAGACTCGATAAAACGGACTTATATCATGGCCTAAAACGGGTAAAAATCATGATATATCAACTCCCCCAGACTTAGCCTTTGCTTGCCTTCAAGCAAATAGAAGACTAAACCAGAGAAAGAGGTTGGAAAACGCGGAGACTCACCTGTTCATGAACCATCGAAATGACCTCTTTCCAAGTACCCAAATGTCACATAATCAGCTTTTGATCTAACTACCATGTACTTCTCCGTAGACATTCGCAGGTTTTCCAGACTCCACACATTATCCCACAACATTGTTCAAATAAAACCCTCATCACCAGTTTCATCGCTGCAGCTTATGTTCAAGAACCTTCTAGATTCTTTACCAGACAATATCATGACAAGGAACCACCCTTTTTCACACTTTTTGTATCAATTTCTCTCCCCCAGACTTATTTCTTATTATGTTTTGTTTTTTTTTATGAACTTGCATATACACATCAAGGTATGAGACGCGAGTATTGATGGTGTTTGCCACTAAATCCCCGGTTCTTCCCTCTCAATGTATCAAAGGATGTAGGCGAATAATGGCATCATAAGAAAATCCTAGCCTCGCTTCCAATCCTTTGTGTGATCATTCCCTCTTAAGTAGAATAATGGGATCGCTGGAAATTTTTCTAACCCTCTACTCAGAAGAAAATCATTTCAATATTTTATGCTCTTATCTATCAACTTATACAGGGGAGAGAGATACCATAAATCTAAACACATGGGTTCCTTTATCAGATATGAATGATGAATCAAGCTCTGAAAACACTAACCACATTGATGAAGTGCAGAAATTTGGCTCAGGCTTCAGAAGAACTCTGCTGGAGACATGGATGTTTTCTAGTCAACTGGTCAGTCCTTGGATTTTTCATTAGTCGATCTAGAACTGATCCTGCAACACTGGTCACTCAAAAACAAAATCAAAACAACAATTCAAGCACATGATCATCATCTCCAAAAAGTTTTGACTCAATAAAATGACAATTTTTTTAATTGTATGACTCTAAGAAAAACAAACACAATGTTAGCAGACACCTCCCCTAGACTTGAACAACACTGTCCCCAGTGTTATCTAGCCTAGAGTCAGTGAAAGAAAACAAATAAATAGAATATAATTGGGAAAAACAAGAAGTTACCTTGCTGGAACATTGAGTATCGATCGACACACAGTCTGGTATCGATCGATACCAGACTTAAATCGACATGAACCATTCTCAATCGCGTAGGGTATCGATCGATACTGAAGGGTATCGATCGACACTCAGGTGATTTCCCGTTTGCTCCTTGTTTATCCTGACACAAACACAAAACGAACGAAAATAAAAAGAAAAATGACTCAAAAACAGACTCACCAGTGGGTTGCCTCCCACCAAGCGTTCGTTTAACGTCAATAGCTTGACTGTAACGCCCTTCAGGCTGGATAAGAGTGAGAGCTTGCACCAAAACAGTCTCCACAGCTTGACATTGCTATCTTCAGAGTTCTGCTCAACATGCCTTGCACGAACTCGTGTCCTTTCTCTTTTAGCTCCGAAGTAAGAAGTACTCTAGCCTTGGAGAATGGTTTCGAGGCTCCTTTGCACTTCACCTTGTACTCAATCGAATCTCTATCGCACTTCTGAGGTATCAAAGTGACATGGGGATCCTCGACTCTTTTGCTCTTGGCCATCTTCTTTGTTGCCTTGGCCTTCTTGACAACTTCCTTGGTGATGCTGGGCGGTTCAACTGAAACGTCTGTGACAGTAGGCTCATCAGGGGGTTCTTCCAAAGGATATGATATCAACGTCACTCCTATTACATCATCGATGCAAGAGACACGTCCGGGAGTTCCTCTAGGGATGGCTTTGTAGTACACCTCCTTGTCAATGTATGAGAATGAGATGTGCTTGCTGGGTGTGTCCATAATCGCACCAACCGTAGCCATGAACGATCTTCCGAGAATCAACTGCGTACGAGATTTTGCATTCATCTCTACAACCTGAAAATCAGTAGGAACCAGTCAGTCTCCTATTGTGATCATCAAATCAGTGATTGCCCCATATGGAAGAGCGGTGGAATCGTTTGCGAACGTGATAGATGTCTTTGGAGGTTGAATGTCAGCTCCCAATCTCTCTGCAATTGCCCTAGACATGACATTGACGCAGGCTCCTGAGTCAACGAGAGACTCTTTGAATTCAACTCCAGAGATAGAGCATGGAACTGAGAATATCCATGGGTCTTCCTTCTTAGTCAACTGTCTCAGTGGAGGTGTTGCACCTCTAGCTTTAATGAAGAGTGCCTTGATCTCTTCCTCAGTTTCTCTGCAATCCATCTTCTCAAAGCCACGCAGCTGCTTTGGAGAATATCCATGGGTCTTCCTTCATAAGAAGCTCAAGCTTTTTTGAATCTTTATGAAAACATGGATGCCTCTGATTAACTGGTCAGCCTTTAGATTTTTCATAAGTCTGGTCTGAAACTAGCTCTGCAACAATGGTCACTTAGAAGAAAAATCATTACAAGAAATCCAAGATCATGATCATCAACTCCAACAAATTTTTGACTCAATAAAACGACTCTAGAAAAATATCAAAATCACTCAAGAGAGAAAACAAAAGAAAGAAAACAATGTTAGTAACGACAAAGACCCTCCCCCTGACTTACTTCACACCGTCTCGGTGTGAAAATAAACCAAGAAGAAGGTAGAACAGACTCAAAGAAAGAAAATCAAGAAAAAGTCAAAGCTGACTTACCTGGGTCGGTATCGATCGATGCAGAGTGTTGCATCGGTCGATTTTGGTTTGTCTGCTCGCCCTCCATCGATCGATGCACATTCTGCATCGATCGATTTTGAATTCTCGGACCCCTTGGCATCGATCGATGCACACCTTGCATCGATCGATTGCCTCTCTTTTTTTTTTTTTTTTTTTTTTAAATGAATAATTAGAGAACTAAGAAAGCAAAAACCAAAATTTATTAAGTTAATGTTCTAAAAACTTAAAACGAATAAATAAATACGTACCGGTGGGTTGCCTCCCACCAAGCGCTTGTTTTAAGTCGTTAGCTTGACTTTTGTCTGAAATGTTAATCATGAGAATCAAAAGGTTGAGCCAATGCACCTTTGGTCCTTCTCCTGTTAGGGCAAGAAACAAAATGTGCAACATGGCACGCAACTATACATGACGAGGAAACAAAACTCACATCAAGGTAGTTTACTACGAATTTACCATCTATTTTAGAATTTTCCTTGATGGTAAGATGCTTACGAGGATCAAATGCATTTGATGGAAAAATAAAGTCAACTTCAGGTGTAAACGAGTTTATCACAAAATAGTCAACCTCATCTCCATCAATCATGTAAAACACCGTGTCCCCCTTCCTAGATTCCATCTCAACCTTAGGGTCATCTATCTCATTCAAGATCTTATCTACATCAAGCACATCCCCTAGGTAAGATTTTGTAAGAAGAGATCTAGATTCCTCAGGCATTGAAAGCTTAAACTCGAGATCATGAACATTCGAAGCACATATATAATCAATATCAAAATATACTTCATAGTTATATCTAGCAAGCTTTTCTACTCTTAAGTAATCTAGTCTTTGAGACTCACATATTAAATCATAGCATTCATCAATGAGCACATGAGTATGCGAACTAGAAGCTACATCTTCAATGCAATGCAAATGACTATCCTCATAATCATAGATTTCAAAGGTTGAGTCAAAATTACCTTCTAGTTGGCATGGTGGAACCCAATAAATTACCTCTTTAAGCGCATGAGCTACCATTATCTCGGACATTGTGAGCTCCCTTACCTTAACTGATGCCCGATGTGACATGAGGTTCAAACGGATCATAATCGCGACATCACCCCTTGTCAATGTCGGGTTTCCTTGCAAAGCTCATCCAACTCCTCCTTTTGTTCAAGTGTGAGTACACTTTCATCAAATGGTGGCTCCACATATGGCTCATCTTGAATGTATTCATCAAATGTGGCACCCTCTTCTTGTGGCCAATCATTGTAATCTATGGCCATCAACTATAAGAAATAAAAAGGAAGGAAATAAAAAAGTTAGTAAATCTTAGACTAAATTTCAAATTCAGACTCGAAAGTAACGCTATTGGTCCCCAGCAACGGCACCAAAAACTTGATACACAGAGTTTTAATCCCTGAAATATTTCTGCAAGTGCACAACAAACACAGTAGTACTTAAAGGTCGAATCCACTAGAGACCAAAGAATCACACTACGAGTTTATGAGAATCGAGTTAAGCTAAGATGAAAAATATGAGGTTTTGTTTAAGGGCTGTGAATAGTGACGAAAATAACAAATAAATAACTTAAAGCAAGTAAATAAAGATGTAAAATCACTATGGGAAGGTGCTAGGCATCGGATAATTCGTAGAGTATCATGGATCGATTTAATCGGATAATTTAGACATGGAATTCAATAAATATGTTCTGAACTCGAATCACGAATGAATAATTAACCTACTTCCGCAGCGCCAATTACTATGTTTAGACAACTTAATTTACTCAACTCCCGCTGGTAATTAAGTAGTTAAACATGGATAAATAGTTCAAGTTCAATATGTTCACAAAGTCTAATTACTCAACTCCCGTCAGTTATCATGCTTTGCTCATCTAAATCAATTCAGATAATTTAACAACACTTTCGGTGAGTAAATATACCTATGAGCAGTAGCTAGATGGTCAATCAAGCAATAAGCATTAAGCATAAATTTAGATGAAGAACTTTAAAGATAATCCCTATTCTAACAACCTAATGATCAATCCATGAACTCATTGAATACCGACAACCTAGCGAGGGAACTACTCACACATGACCAGAGATGAAACACATAGAGATATAAAGCAATTAATAATCATAAACTTCAAATAAAAGCAAGAGCGTTTAGAAATCTTTTCTATATTGAGATACCGATATATCATGGTTTTTACCCCGTTTAAGCTATGATATAAGTCCGTTTTATAGAGTCTTTCTAGTATTTTGGAGTCTTTTACAGGTTTTATCACGTTTGGAGTATAATTGGAGATATTAGAGCTTTCTGGAGCATTTTGGAGCGAAACAGAAGTCATGTAGCTGAGTACCCGATTTGAAGTCTCAATATCGATAGATACTGACTAGTATCGGTCGATACTCATTACAGCAGACACGACCCGCTACTTTTCCAAGAGCTGAAGAATTGCAGAATTACCCCATAAGACTTTATTTTTTACAATAAGCCCCAAAACGTGACTTATGTTATTTATTAGGATTTTACAACCACTTTGATGGCTACGCTTTCATTACGCTTGATTTTACTTTGTTTTTTGGAGAGACAACTCTGAACTCCTGTTTCTTATTGATTTCTTTGATGATATATTCAATCATGTTGTTTTCATTCTCCATGTCTGAGTAGATCCACTTTAGGTTTAGGGTTCTCATAAGGGTTTGCTCTGAATGCTAGGTTGATTAGTTGATTAGGATTCACCATCTGAATTAGTTCTTCACCATAGGTTATTCTCAAAGCTAATTCTAGGTTGACGAATCTAGAACTTAGATCTTAGGTTAATCGATTAGGCACGACAGTGCAATTGAGAAATCTGACAGAACCTAGGGTGAGCAAATTGATTATTCGCAAAGAGATTTGGTTTAATTGATTTGTGAACATATCAAACCTGAACTTTAGAGCTGATTTATTCTTAGAAATTTGTAAAGAGATTTGAGATTCTGAAGTTTAGATTTAGATAATTCTCGCAACGACAGTTGGTTAATTATAGCTTAGTGATTTGAGTTCAAGAACCGCGCTAAATGTGAATCATGTTAGTTAGTTTATCTGCATTCATTGATTTCCTGAGAAATACCTTGAACCTATCTTTCCTCCATTGAACTTACAACTCGTTTAGTTTACGTATTGCTTTCAATTACATCTTTTGGTTTAGCTTAATTCGAATCTATCTGATCTATTGTGTGATTTCTTGAGTTCTTGTCTTCGACCCCTGATATATTGCAGCAACTGCTTTAGTACTTTTAGGATATTAATTTGAGCATATCAAATTTGGCTCCGTTGCCGGGGACTCAATTTCGCCATTAGATTTTAGCTAAGAATTTCGTCTAAATCGTTGAGTATCGATCGACACCCTAGTGGTATCGGTCGATACCCGTCTTGAATTTCGGTTACTTACGTTCTTGACTTTTGTGTTTCAGGTGCATGCCTCTTCGTGAAACCAGAAGGAACATGAACACTCCGCTAGTTGACTTATCAAACGAGCAGCTAGCACAGTTGGAACGTACAAACAGAAAAGCAAAAAGGCAAGC
>PKML01061591.1:15029-27136 GCA_002933935.1 Eutrema yunnanense
GGGGGGTATCGATCGATGCCTGTCGTGAAATCAGGTTCTCAGCGACACAACTTCTGCTTCTGCTCCAAACTGCTCCAGAAAGCTCCAATACTTCCAATAATGCTCCAAATGTGTTATAACCTGTAAAAGACTCTAAAGGACTACAAAACACTAGAAAGACTCTATAAAAAGGACTTATATCATGGTCTAAATAGGGTAAAAACCATGATATATCATAGTGGTGGTAGAGCACGGACATCGTCGACACTAGGGATGTCAATTAGGGCCAAAGCCCGAGGCCCGGCCCGACCCAGCCCTGAAAAACACTGGGCTTGGGCTTAAATATATAAGCCCAAAAAAATTGGGCTTCCGGGCCAAGCCCAATCTGGTTAGTGGATTTTTCGGGCTTAGTCCGGCCAGGCTCGGGCCGGCCCGAAAAGCCTGAAAATAATCATTTTGATTGAGTTAGAGGTTTTGTTTAAGAATTTAACTTTTGAAAACATGGAGTATTTCCTATATATTTTTCATTGATCAAAAACCTTAATTTCCTAGTTTTGCTTTACTATAAATTTCAGAGTCTACATTTAGTATTGTTATGCATGTCTTCAACAAATATAGAAATCGTCTTCTACCTAGACACGTTGAACCATTGATTTGTACACACACTTGGTTGGATGGGTTTACGTTTCGTGATCCAAGTAATATTATCATTCATTCTATTTACTTTATATTTTTAAAATCATTATCTATAGATTTGCAATGATATTTCTATACGATTATACATGTCAAATAAAAGCCCGAAAATCCCTATAGCCATATTCCATGGGCCGGATTTTAATGGAATAGGTGATTGAGAAGAAGGATAGCTAGCAAATTAGGGATTTGGGATCGTAGATTTGGTGTTTTGTTTTCGGGAGTTTGCAAAATGACGTCGTTCGAAATGACGACAAAAGTAAAAAAGTGGTTACTGTTTTTTAAACAAAAGATAAATTTGGCTAAACTTATACCTAAATTTGCATGGTCAACATTAGTTAGAGTCTTTTTTTTGGCTCATTAAAGAGTTCGTGTTTTTTTTTGATAAAACACAGTACTTGGTTATTTTAATGACCGTTTTCCATTTTCAAACTTTTACTCAAATGATTCAACTTGGATTTTGCGAAGAATTTGCGCCGAATCCCAGTTTTTTAAAATTGAAATTAAAATTTCCTATGAATTTGGGGAAAACAAAAACTCAATTACCTTCGACCAAAAACAAATTCAATTACCTGTAGTTTTTATAAATAATTCGAAGTGGAGTTTTGCGACCATTTTCCGAAGAATCATCATAAATTCGTCGCAAATTTTAAAATT
Source organism: Eutrema yunnanense (assembly GCA_002933935.1). Taxonomy (NCBI): domain Eukaryota; kingdom Viridiplantae; phylum Streptophyta; class Magnoliopsida; order Brassicales; family Brassicaceae; genus Eutrema; species Eutrema yunnanense. The sequence continues at coordinate 16,359 of PKML01061591.1, forward strand.
GTTTAAATCTCTTATTTTTCTAGCATATACTTTTAAAATAATATGAATTCAAAATTAGCAACGATTGTGTGACGTATCTTCGCAAAGTGGCTGCAAAATTAACCGCGAAATTTAGCATGACCAAAAGTCAGTGCTCAATTTGCGTTGACTTTGCGATGGATTTGCAAAGCCCATGGAATATTATACATAGGAGAAGCGTGTTTTTCCTCATTTGTTCATTCACTTACTCAGAACAGCTCCTAGTCGTTATAAGATGCTTATGACTGATTCAGCTGACTTGGTTGACTGATTTTTTGTTCGCACGGAGCTCGTTAGGTCGGCGTAGAGGTGGCTCTTTGAAATATCCGCGAGCTACGGGCAGGTTACGATTCGTTATTGGGCCGACTTTGTCTTTGGCTCAACTTTAGATATGTTCTTAGATTGAATTGCTGGGCTTGATAATGGATTTAGTGGGCTGGATTTCATGAGCGAAAATCCAGCTCCAACCGCATGATTGACAAACGTTTCTAAACTTTTTTTTTTTTGACGTCACTTTTATTTTTAAATGACCTTATAAAAGCTTAAAAATGATATATTTGAAAATGAACAGCAAACAATGATATTTTTGGTATCATAAAAGTGGCATTTTTGAAACTTCTCATTCAATAAAATATATTTAAAATTCAGCTTTCAATTGCAATAAATTCTGTTGACGAATATAAATTTTGTTTTAAAGTTATAAAATATGTTTGGCACTAAAATTATTTTTAAAAAATCCCCATAATACTAATATGGTAATTTTGATGCCAACTTTTGATTGAATTTTAGTCCAAAATGGCAAAATACATCATTCTGTCATTTGATACCAAAATGATATTCAATGACTTTTGGGCCAAAAATTATTGATGGTATAAGTTTTACACCAAAATGATATTACCAATACTTTTATAAATATAGATATGGTTTGCTGATGTGTGTTTACCATATATATACAACGATATGTAGTTTTTACTGTTAATATGAAACACAATCACAAATGACAAACAAATAAATAATGAAACCCTTTGACTAAAATCATCATCCAACCAAAACAAAACTATAAAACCGAATATCTATTATGGAAAACTCATTACATATTATTCATTACATAATATGGAAGCTATATTAAACTCATTAAATATGTATATATGTATATCTATATAAATGGACACGCATAAAACAAACACAATCCATTCTCAACGAGTATTAGAATATTTCAAAGACGAAAGGTAAATTAGATTATAAATATTTTAAAATTTCGTAGGAAATTTTGGATTTTTTTCTATTGAAGATGATCAGAGATGTTCCTCTCATACGATATATTTTATTTTGTTCTAACAATGATTTTGAAATTCATTTTTAATAGGTTTTTTTGTCGTCAGATCTAAGGATATATTCCAAGAAAAAATTGTTGTATCATCTAGAAAAAACAATTAATGGCAGCCAAAATGTCTCCATCTGTTTTACTCCCTTTGTTGATGGTGTTTGCTCTCATCACCATGCCCATGATATCAGGTAACACATTTGTTTGTTCAATGTTAAATTTTCTTAAATATTATTCTAAAATTATCATAAAAAATTCGAGGTTCTTTGTCCAGTTGAGTTAAAATAACTCAACAAAAACCGTATTGATATTTGCATTTTACACATTATAAATATTTGTTTTTCTATAAATAAATTGGCATTATTTATACATAAATTTTGCTGATGAATTTGTTTTTGAACAAAATAGGACAAGCCCCAGGATGTACTAAGGGATGTACAAGCACACCAGAATGCAATAAAATATGTAAATCCAAGGGGCATCCCGGAGGGAGTTGTCTACGATACGTACATTACTTTTATGTTAACGATTATTGTTGCTGCGATTACGTTGATTCCCATAATCCCAGTCCCATAATAACTAATTAATCTCTTATATTTTATATCTACTCTCAATTATAAAAATGAATAAATATATATTTAAATATGAAGATTGATATTATCTCATCCAAGTTCTACTCTGGTCTAATTGTTTATAAAAATTTAATGTACGCAATAAAAACGATAAGAAAGTATCAAAAGTAAACTTTAACAAATAAACATCCCAAAATGTAAGAGTTTCCAAGAATCACAACGTCACACCACTCATCTTTTTTCTAGGCACGAACTGAACGTTCAATTAACGTCTAGTGATATTTTAATTAAACAAGAGGTTTGGATAAACGTTCAATTTTAGTAGGCATTGTCTACTATAACTTGAATAATAGCATACATCGGCACTATAAATAAATAATTTATTTATTTATTCTGTTTACGTGGATGGTCTTGATTCTAGAAAGAACCAAAAACTCTCATTTTTATACATACATATAAAAGAGATTAGTTTATTTTATGAGATTTCTCCCCATATTTTCGGAAAAACATGGGGAGAAATTCTCTTTTCGGATAACTACTTCGTTGGCAAGATTCTCTTTTCGGAAATATCCTAATCACTACAGAACATAAAGGGTAGTCAAATCCTTAATTAATTATTCAAGATTTCCAACTTTTGTTAAAACATTCTTTCAGTTTTTGTTTTTTGTGGGCTTTTTATTCTTCAAGCCAATGGCCGATGGATTGCAATTGATATTCCTCCTTGTTTCATATTTATTCGTCTCAGGTACATCCGTTTCCATTTTTCGGCCGGAGAAGTCTTTCTGGTTTGATGAGTTTTTATTTTAATTATTAATAGTTTTGTTCTTAAAATCGTAGGAGTAACTTCGAGGAACTTTACCATAGAGAACAAATGCAATTACACTGTATGGCCGGGAATCCTAACATCCTCGGCGTCTACGGTTTCGCTCTCCACCACCGGCTTCGCCCTCAAGAGAGGAGAGGCGCGTGTAGTCAACGCGCTGTCGTCATGGAATGGTCGTTTCTGGGGCAGGTCATTCTGCTCCACCAACTCAACCGGGAGTTTCTCCTGCGCCACCGGACACTGCGGCTCCGGAAAAATCGAGTGTTCAAAAGCTGGAACGCCTCCCGTAACTCTAGCCGAGTTTGGCCTCGGAATGGCCGGTAAGGACTTCTACGACATAACAGTCGTCGACGGTTATAACCTCCCAATGATGGTTGTCCCACAGGGGGACGACACATGCGGCAGCATCGGATGCGTTGTCGATTTAAACATGACGTGTCCACAGGGTGACAAGTAACACCAGCAGCTCGATGCAGCCAATCGCATGCATGAACGCGTGTCAGAAGCTGAAATTGGATGAGTTTTGCTGTACCGGCGATTTTTCTGGACCGGACAAATGCAAGCCGATGCTGTATTCAACACCTCCGTGCAGCCTTTTCCGCTCGAGATCAGCATTCTTTGCTAGACGTCAAGTTCTCAATGAGCACATACGCATCGTCAGGATACCTCGTGTAGAAATTTTCATTGCTCGCAGCATTCAAGGTCATCTGGTACCTCCAATCAATCCCTCTGAAGAAAATACCCAGCAACTGAACCTTAGTGAGCCCATGATGTGGACAATCCCTCTGATATGATCTGAATCTCAGCCAAACAGCCTTAAGTGCTTCTGTCAGACCCTGAGAAAATTGAGAAATCTTGTTCCTGAGCTCTTTGGATCTCGCATCATCATAGAAATTATTCAGGAACACATTTTTCGTCTCCGTCCATGTAGTCAGCGAACCAGCTGGTAACTGCTTCAGCCAATAAGCTGCATCCCCACCAAGAGAGTATGGGAAGAGCTTACAGAATAGATAATCATAGGACACTCCATTGCACTTGATGCTAGTAACCAAGTCCTCAAACCTCTCTATGTGATCCATCGGGTGTTCATGAGAAAGACCATGAAAATGATGCTGACCCACAAGAGTGAAGTATGCAGGTTTCAGCTCAAAGTCATTCATCTGAAAAGCAAGAGGGCGAATCGCTGATCGATTGGCATAGAACTGATCATGCATGTTGTACTCGCCGATTGTTCTACCGCGATTAACCACATCATTCCTAACATTCACAGCAACTGCAGGGACAATGATATTTCCAGCTTCATCAAGTCGCTGCCCTCTCTCATTGCACAATTGACCCTCTTGGTCTCTCAAAGCTCTAGCTTCATCACGAATCAATACCACTGGATTGTTCATCTCTGCTGGGTTTTTTGCTTTCATGTTTGTACATTCCAAATTTGCTAGCTGCTCGTTTGACAGGTCAACTAGCGGAGTATTCTTGTTCCTTCTGGTTTCACGAAGAGGCATGCACCTGAAACACAAAAGTCAAGAACGTAATTAACCAAAATTCACGACGGGTATCGACCGATACCACTAGGGTGTCGATCGATACTCAACGATTTAGACGAAATTCTTAGCTAAAATCTAATGGCGAAATTGAGTACCCGGCAACGGCGTCAAATTTGATATGCTCAAATTAATACCCTAAAAGTACTAAAGCAGTTGTTGTAGTATATGTAGAGGTCGAACACAAGAACTCAGGATATCACACAATATATTAAATAGATTCGAATTAAACTAAACCAAAAGATGTAATTGAAAGCAATATGTAAATTAAACAAGTTGTAATTCGGTTGGAGAAAGATAGGTTCAGGGTATTTCTCAGGAAATCAATGAATGCAGATTAACTAACTAGTCAGGGTTCAGATTTAGCGCGGTTCTTGAACTCAAATCACTAAAGTATAGCTAACCAACTCTCGTTGCGAAAACTATCTAAGTCTAAATCCTAGAATTCCAAATCTCTTTGCGAATCCTAAAGTCTAAACCAGCTTTTAGTTCAAGTTTGATTTGTTCACAAACCAACTAAACCAAATCTCTTTGCGAATAGTTATTTTGCCCACCCTAAGTTCTATCAGGTAATTAATCGCATTCTCGTGCCTAATCAATTATCCTAAGATCTAAGTTCTAGGTAGCTAATCTAGAACAAGCTTTGGACACAACCTAAGGCTAAGAACTAATTCAGATGGTGAATCCTAATCAACTAATCAACCTAGCATTCAGAGAAAATCCTTATGAGAACCCTAAACCTAAAGTGGATCTACTCAGACATGAAGAATGAAAACAACATGATTAAATAGATCATCAAAGAAATCAATAAGAAACAGGAGTTCAGAGTTGTCTCTCAAAAAACCAAAGTAAAATCAAGCGTAGAATAAAGCATAGCCATCAAAGTGGCTGTAAATCCTAATAAATAACCTAAATCACCTTTTGGGGCTTTTGTAAATAATAAAGTCTTCTTGGCAATTTTGCAATTCTTCAACTCTTGGAAAAGTCGCGACTCGTGTCTTGCTGTAGTGAGTATCGACCGATACTAGTCAGTATCGATCGATACTGAGGCTTCAAATCGGGTACTCAGCTACACGAACTTCTGATTTGCTCTAAAATGCTCCAGAAAGCTCCAAACGTGCTAAAACCTGTAAAAAAACTCTAAAACACTACAAAATAGTAGAAAGACTCTATAAAACAGATTTATATCATGGCTTAAACGAGGTAAAAACCATGATATATCAACATCTTTGTCGATTGTAGTATTTAGGGGTCGAATCCACAGAGACTCAAGAATCACACAATATATTATATAGGTTCGAATTAAGCTAAGTAAATCAATGAAATAAGAAAGTACTAACTGATATATCATGGTTTTTACCCTGTTTAAGCCATGATATAAGTCCTTTTTATAGAGTCTTTCTAGTGTTTTGTAGTCTTTTAGAGTCTTTTACAGGTTCTAGCATGTTTGAAGTCTAATTGGAGTTATTGGAGTTATTGGAGCTTTCTGGAGCAGTTTGGTGCAAAGGATGAAGTCGTGTTGCTGAGTACCTGATTTCACGACTAGCATCGATCGATACCCCCTGGTATCGATCAATACCCATCGCAGCAAGACACGACCCGCGAGTTTTCCAAGACTTGAGGAATTGCAAAAGTGCCCAGAAGTCTTTAATAATTACAAGCAGACCCCAAGTCGTGATTTAGGTTATAAATAGAATTTTACAGCCACTTGTTTAGGCTATGCCTTTTTAAGCTTTATTTTCTATACTCTGGGTTTGAGAGACAAGTCTGAATCTCCCTTCGTCCGAGATCAGATCTCAAGAACCTTTTGTTATTCTTATTCTATTGATGATTTATTCAAACATATTGATTGTTTCATTCTCTATGTCTGAGTAGATCCACCTTAGGTTTAGGGTTTTCTCATAAAGGATTTCTTTGAATGCTAGGTTAATTATCTGTTTAGGATTCACCATCTGAATTAGTTCTTCACCTTAGGTTGTGTTCAAAGCTAATTCTAGGTTGACGAATCTGGAACTTAGATCTTAGGATAATTGATTAGGCACGAGAGTGCGATTAATTACCTGATAGAACCTAGGTGAGCAAATTGATTATTCGCAAAGAGATTTGGTTTAATTGATTTGTGAACATATCAAACCTGAACTTTAAAGCTGATTTAGACTTTAGGATTCGCAAAGAGATTTGGAATTCCTAGGATTTAGATTTAGATAGTTTTCGCAACGAGAGTTGGTTAATTATATTTTAGTGATTTGAGTTCTAGAACCGTGCTTAATCTGAATCATGTTAGTTAATTTAGCTGCATTCATTGATTTCCTGAGAAATACCCTGAGCCTATATTCCTCCAACTGAATTTACAAACGTTTTTACTTGCAATCTTGTTTTCAATTACATCTTCTGATTTAGCTTATTTCGGATCTATATAATCTATTGTGTGATAACTGAGTTCTTGTGTTCGACCCCTGATTTACTGCAGCAACTGCTTTAGTACTATTTAGGGTATTAAATTGAGCATATCAATTTTGGCGCCGTTGCCGGGGACTCAATTCGCCATTAGATTTTAGCTAAGAAATTCGTCTAAATCGCCCGAGTATCGATCGATACCCTTGAGTATCGATCGATACCCGTCGTAAATTTCAGTTACTTACGCTCTTTACTTTTGGATTTCAGGTGCATGCCTAATCGAGAAACCAGAAGCAAAAAGAGCAATCCGCTAGTTGATCTATCACTGGAACAGCTAGCACAAGTGGAACGCACAAACAGGAAAGCAAAGAAATCAGCTAAGATGAACAACAATCAGTTGGTTCGTGATGCAGCTGGTGCTTACAGGGACCAAGAGGGTCGGTTGTGCGATGAGCAAGGGCAATGTCTGGATGGAGAGGGGATCGTCATACACCATGCTCCTGCTGTCGCTGAGAATGCCGCTGGGAACGCAGGGAACGCTGTGATTAATCGTGGAAGAACGATTGGTGAGTACAACAGGCCGGATCAGTTTTTCGCCAATCGGTCTGCAATTCGTCCTCCTGCATTTGAGAGGAACGACTTTGAGCTGAAACCTGCTTATTACACTCTAGTGGGACAGCATCTCTTTCATGGTCTTCCTCATGAACATCCAATGGACCATGTAGAGAAGTTCGAGGACTTGGTCACTAGCATCAAGAGCAATGGAGTGTCCTACGACTATCTCTTCTGCAAGCTTTTCCCCTACTCTCTAGGTGGAGATGCCACTTACTGGCTGAGGCAGCTACCTCCTGGATCGCTGACTGATTGGGAAGACACTAAGAGGGCATTCCTGATTAATTTCTATGATGATGGACGATCTGAAGATCTGAGGAATAAGATCTCCACTTTTTCTCAAGGACCTTCTGGGGCGTTCAAGGCTGTTTGGACAAGATTCAGATCGTAACAGAGAGATTGTCCACATCATGGATACTCTGATGTGCAGCTGGTGGGTATTTTCTTCAGAGGAGTAGATTGGAGATATCAGATGGGTCTGGACGCTTCCAGCAATGATAATTTCAACACCAGATATCCTGAGGATGCTATTGTGTTGATTGAGAACTTTGCCTCTAGTAGTAGCACCAAGAGCGCAGATTTCGAGCGCAAGAGGCTGGCTGGTAATCAGGATGGGTCGCAGATCGCTGAGTTTAAAGCTCAGCTGGATTCGATGCACAGTCTTCTGCTGGGAAAGACAACGAAAGCCGTTCATTTTGCTGAAGATGTTGAGGTATTCAATGAGAATGAAGCAGAAGATGTCAACTACATCGGTGGTTCTGGCTTTCAGGGACAGAGGAACCAATTCAACAGCAATCGGAGCTTCAGCAACAACTTCCAGCAAGGAGGATTCAACCAGAAGCCAGCCCAAAACAGCGGTTACACTAGGAACTATGGAAGTTCTTCTTACGAACCTGTACCTGCTAAAACATCAGAGAACAAGATTGAGGCCATGCTTGAAACAATCGTTCAAGGACAGCAGCAGATCACAGTGACCTTCAATGGCAAGATGGACGCCATGTACAAAGATCTGAGTGGAAGGATCGATGCTCTTGGTATTGGTCAGAAGAAGCTGGAAACTCAGGTAGCTCAGACTTCAGAAGGTTCGAGAAGACAAGAAGGTTTTCTTCCAGGGAGAACTGAAAATCCAAGAGCACACGTCAATGCGATCTCCTCAAGAGCAGAAAATTTCGAAGATGATCCTGAAATCGCCAAGGCATCGATCGATACCCCATTGGTATCGGTCGATACTGAGGCGATTTCTGAGGAGACACATGAGATGTCGACTGTGGTGTCTAAAGTACTTGCAGAAAAGGTCTATATACCAAGGATACCTTATCCCAGAGCTATTGAGAAAGCTAAGAAGGAGGTAGAAGACGCCAGATGTAAGGCTATGATGGATAGTCTGATTGTAGAGCCTCTTGGTGATGATAAATCTGTCAAGGATGATTCAACGCGAAGAGTATCGATCGATACCCTACCTGGTGTCGATCGATACCCATCGCAGAACGAGCCAGAACATGTGAAAACACCTGAGCTGATTGAAGAAAGAGTTCGCACCCCCAAGAAGGTGAATCCTGTTCCTAAACACCTCAGAGATCCCATCTCTCCAAAGCAGCTGCATGGCTTTGAGAAGATGGTAAGAAGGATTTCCCATGAATCAACCTTTGAAGAAGCTCTAGAGTGCCGTCCTCTGCTAAGTCACTTCAAAGATTGCAGAGAAATTGAGGAAGAGATTAAGGCACTCTTCATTAAAGCTAGAGGTACACCTCCACTGAGACAGCTGACCCAAAGAGAAGATCCAGGGAAATTCGCGGTTCCATGCTCTATATCTGGAGTTGATTTCAAAGAGTCTCTCGTTGACTCAGGAGCCAGTGTCAATGTCATCTTAAGGGCAATTGCAGAGCGGTTGGGGGCTGATATTCGATCACCAAAGGTATCTATCACACTCGCGAACGACTCCACCTCACTTCCATACGGTACAATCTCTGCTTTGCTGGTCAAAGTAGGAGATTGTCTGGTGCCGACTGATTTTCAAGTTGTGGAGATGGGTGCGATATATCGTATGCGTATACTTTTGGGACGACCATTTATGGCTACTGCTGGCGCAATCATAGACACGCCTAATAAGAGAATCTCTTTCTCTTACATAGACGGAGGGGTCTATTATGATGTCATTCCCCCAAGGAGTGCTCCCACGTGTGTCTCTAGCATCGAGGTTGTTACAGAAATGTCGCTGGCAGTTGATCTTTTGGAAGAGCCTCCTGATGAGCCTACTGTCGCAGACGTTCCAGCTGAACCGCCCAGCATTCCCAAGGAAGTTGTCAAGAAGGCTAAGGCAACAAAGAAGAAGGTTAAGAGCAACAAGGTCAAGAATCCCCATGTCACTTTAATCCCTCAGAAGTGTGATGGGAATTTGATTGAGTACAAGGTAAAGTGCAAAGGAGTTTCAAAGCCATTCTCCAATGCTAGAGTCCTTCTTACTTCTGAGCTGAAAGAGAAAGGACAGGAGTTTGTGCAAGGCATGTTGAGCAGAACTCTGAAGATAGCAATGTCAAGTTGTGGAGCCTGTTTTGGTGCAAGCTCTCACTCTTATCCAGCCTGAAGGGCGTTACAGTCAAGCTATTGACGTTAAACGAGCACTTGGTGGGAGGCAACCCACTGGTGAATATGTTTTTGAGTCATTTTTGTTTTTATTTTCGTTCGTTTTATGTTTGTGTCAGGATAAACAAGGAGCAAAAACTCGAAATCGCAGAGCATCGATCGATACCCCATTGGTATCGATCGACACCGATCGCGAATGTACGGTTCATCAAGTCGATTTAAGCCTGATATCGATCGATACCAGGGTGTGTGTCGATCGATACTTAACGTTCCAGCAAGGTAACTTCTTGTTTTTTCCAATTTTATTCTGTTATTTTGTTTTCTTTCACTGACTCTAGGCTAGATAACACTGGGGACAGTGTTGTTCAAGTCTGGGGGAGGTGTCTGCTGACATTGTTTTCGTTTTTCTTAGAGTCAGTCGTTTTATCGAGTCAAAATTGTTTTATTGAGTCAAAACTTGTTGGAGATAATGATCATGTGCTTGAGTTGTTGCTTTGATTTTTTTTTTGAGTGCACAGTGTTAGAGGATCAGTTCTAGATCGACTAATGAAAAATCCAAGGACTGACCAGTTGACTAGAAAACATCCATGTCTCCAGCAGAGTTCTTCTGAAACCTGAGCCAAATTTCTGCACTTCATCAATGTGGTTAGTGTTCATAGAGCTTGACTCATCATTCATATCTGAGAAAGGAACCCATGTGTTTAGTTTAATGGTATCTCTCTCCCCTGTTATAAGTTGGTAAATAAGAGCATAAAAGATTGAAATGATTTTCTTCTGAGTAGAGGGTTAGGAAAATTTCCAGCGATCCCATTATTCTACTTAAGAGGGAATGATCACACAAAGGATTGGAAGCGAGGCTAGGATTTTCCTATGATGCCATTATTCGCCTACATCCTTTGATACAT
>PKML01061591.1:27345-41091 GCA_002933935.1 Eutrema yunnanense
ATTTGGTTTAATTGATTTGTGAACATATCAAACCTGTTATTAAAGCTGATTTAGACTTTAGGATTCGCAAAGAGATTTGGAATTCCTAGGATTTAGATTTAGATAGTTTTCGCAACGAGAGTTGGTTAATTATATTTTAGTTATTTGAGTTCTAGAACAGTGCTTAATCTAAATCATGTTAGTTAATTAGACTGCATTCATTGATTTCCTGAGAAATACCCTGAACCTATCTGCTTCCAACTGAATTTACAACACTTTTACTTGCAATCTTGTTTTCAATTACATTTTCTGATTTAGCTTGTTTCGGATCTATATAATCTATTGAGTGATAACTGAGTTCTTGTGTTCGACCCCTGATTTACTGCAGCAACTGCTTTAGTACTATTTAGGGTATTAAATTGAGCATATCACTAACGTAAATTAAAGGGTTGTAAATTCAATGGAAAGGAGATAGGTTCAGGGTATTTCTCAGGAAATCAGAGAATGCATATAAACTAATTAGTTAGGATTCAAGTTAAGCCCGGTTCTTCAACTCAAATCACTAAGCTATAATTAACCAACTGTCGTTGCGAGAATTATCTAAGACTAAATCTCAGAATTCCAAAGTTTTTTTGCAACTCCTAAAGACTAAACTAGCTTTAAGTCTAGGTTCGATATGTTCACAAAACAACTAAACCAAATTTCTTTGCAGATAGTTATTTTGCTTACCCTAAGGTTCTATAAGATCATCAATTGCACTTTCGTGCCTAATCGATTAACCTAAGATCTAAGTTCTAGGTGATCAATCCATAATTTAGCATTAAGAACAACCTATGATGAATAACTAATTTGATTATGAATCCTAACCAACTAATTAACCTAACATTCAAAGAGATCCTTTGTTGAGAACCCTAAACCTAGCAGGAGATCTACTCAGACATGGAGATTGAAACAAACAACATGATTGAATATATCTCTGAAATTAATAATAAAGGAGAAAGAAAACAAGGGTTCGAAATCTTCTCTCGGACGGACAGAGTTTCAGACTTGTCTCCCTCATCGCTCTCTCCACAAAATCCAAGATAGAATAAAGCTTAGCCAACCAAGGTGGCTGAAAAACCTAATTATAATGCTAAAACACGTTTTGGGGCTTCTTGTAATTATTAAAGTCTTTTGGATGAAAGTGTAAAATCTTCAGACTTGTAAAAAGTCGCGATCCTTCTCTTCATGCGATCAGTATCGACCAACACTATAAGTGGTATCGATCGATACACATCTTCTGTGTCGACTCTTCAGGCTCATGTCGCTCGACACCAGGACTTCAACTTGATCCTTCAGCTGCATGATCTTGCTTGGCTCCAAAATGCTCTAATATCTTCAATTTAGCTCCAAACGTACCTAAACCTGTAAATACTCGAAAAGACTCCAAAAATACTAGAAAGACTCTATAAATAAAACCTATATCATGGTCAAAAGCGGATAAAAACCATGATATATCAACTCCCCCAGACTTAGCCTTTGCTTGCCCTCAAGCAAACAGAAAGCTAAACAAGAGAAATAGGTTTGAAAAACACGGACACTCACTTGTTCTTGAAACACTGCAATGGCCATTTTTCTTAGTACTCCACATATCACCTAACCAGTTCGAAATCTAACCACCATGTACTTCTCCGTAGACATTCGCAGCCTTCCAGACTCCACACATACTTTCGCAGCATTGTCCAATAAAGCCCTCATCGCCAATGTCATCGCTGTAATCAATGCCAAGAACCTTCTAAACTCGTTCCCATACAATATCATGACAAAATAACCACCCAATTTTCATAGAGAACTTTACCATCTCTATAATATTATTTAAGAATACATTTTTAAAAATGAACTTTGTTTTGTAAGTTATTACATGAAATGCCATTAAAAATAACAAATAATAATTGAAATAGGAAAGGATATAGTAATCTTTTAAAATTATTTATTAAAATATGGAAAGTATATATTTTGTATTAAAGAGGTTATTTATTATTTCATTTCTTAATTATTTTTAATACTATATATTTTAAAATAATAATCAATTCATATATATTCAAAGAAAAAAAATCTATTCAAAATCTTGATATATTTTTCATTATAATTTATTATATTTTATTTTAATATATATCAAAACAAAAGTTGAAAAAATATTTTAATAATTTTATAAAAAGTTAGATATAAGAAAACTATATTTTAAAAAAAATTCGTAAACTAACCACAAAAACTATAGTTTTTTAACGATGCATATTAGAGTTATGTTTTTAAGATTATAAGTTTTTACGAGTTAACCCGAATAATATTTTAGTTCACTGCAAAACGGGTTAAATAAACAAATTATTACAAATTATATAATTTATCTATAATCAATAATCATTAGTTAGCTATATTGTAAAATTCATATAAAAACAATTTTTGTGAATTTCAAAATAATTTATTTAAAAAAAATTACGCCGCGCTATAATTAGCGCGGGTTAAATCCTAGTAGAGAACAAATGCAATTACAGAACGGCTCTAAGCAGTTAGAAGATGCCTTTGACTTAGTTGACTAAGATTTGTTATTGGGCCTACTTCGTTTTTGGCTTAACTTTAGATAGATTTTTAGATTGAATTGATGACTTTTTAATTTATTTCTGAAGATGTAAAAATGATATTTTTGAAAACGAACAGCAAACAATGATATTTTTGGTATCATAAAAATGACATTTTTTAAACTTCTCATTCAATAAAATATATTTAAAATTCAGTTTTCAATTGTAATAAATTCTGTTGACGAATATAATTTTTGTTTTAAAGTTATAAAATACGTTTGTCACTAAAATTATAAACAAAAGAATTGCCCCATAATATTAATTTGGTAATTTTGATGCCAAATTTTGATTGAAGTTTAGTCCAAAATAAATCATTCTGCCATTTGATACCAAAATATATTCTATGATTTTTGCGCCAAAAAATTATTGATTGTATAAGTTTTACACCAAAATGATATTACTAATATATAAAAATACATATGATTTGCTCATGTGTGTTTTACCATATACAACGATATGTGATAAATGTATTTTTTTATCGTTAATATGAAACACAATCATAAATGGCAAACAAATAAATAATGGAACCCTTTGACTAAAATCATCATCCAACCATATAAAAATATAAAACCGAATGTCTATTATGGAAAACTCATTACATATTATTCATTACATAATATGGAAGCTTTATTAAACTCATTAAATATGTATATATGTATATCTATATAAATGCACACGCATAAAACAAACACAATCCATTCTCAACAAGTATTAGAATATTTCAAAGAAGAAAGGTAAATTAGATTATAAATATGTTAAAATTTCGTAGGAAATCTTAGATTTTTTCTATTGAAGTTAAGTAGAGATGTTCCTCTCATACCAAATTTTTATTTTGTTTTAAAAATGATTTTTAAATTCATTTTTAATAGGTTTTGTTTTGTCGTCAGATCTAAGGATTCCAAGAAAAAGTTGTTGTATCCTCTAGAAAAATAAATAATGGCAGCCAAAATATCTCCATCTCTTTTATTACCTTTGTTGATGGCGTTTGCTCTCATCACCATGCCCATGATATCAGGTAACACATTTGTTTGTTCAATGCTAAATTTTCTTAAAGATTATTCTAAAATTATCTTAAAAAATTCGAGGTTCTTTGTCCAGTTGAGTCAAAATCACTCAACAATATTTTTTTCTATAAATAAATTGGCATTATTTATACATAAATTTGCTGATGAATTTGTTTTTGAACAAAATAGGACAAGCAGCACAATGTATTTATAAGGGATGTAAAAGCACACCAGAATGCAATAAAATATGTATATCCAAGGGGCATCCCGGAGGGAGTTGTGTATCATACGTAGGTCACAATTATTATGTTAAGGATTACTGTTGCTGCGATTCGTTGATTCTCCTATCTCCAGTCCCATAATTACTAATTAATCTCTTATATTTTATATGTACTCTCAATTATAAAAATGAATAAACATATATTTTAATATGAAGATTGATATTATCTCATCCAAGTCCTACTCTGGTCTAATTGTTTATAAAAATTTAATGTACGCAATAAAAACCACAAGAGAGTATCAAAAATAAACTTGAACAAATAGATAACCTAAAATGTAAGAGTTTCCAAGAAGCACACCACTCAACTCTTTTCTAAGCACGATCCGAACGTCCAATTAACGTCTAGTGATATTTTAAACAATGGGTTTGGATAAACAAAGTGTCTTGTCTACTATAACTTGAATAATAACATACATCAGCACTATAATTAAATAATTAATTAACTTCTTCTGTCTACATGGATGGTCCAGAAAGAACCAAAATTCTCATTTTTATACACACATATAAAAGCGATAAGTTGCATACAAAAACAGATAACTACTTAGATATTTTTCTAGCTAGAAGGAAATTTCCAATTTACTTAAGGTAGGCACGGCCCTAGATACTGAAATGAGCAAGCAAAACAGAGTTGTTAAATCAAGAGATAACAATAGTATTTTTTGTTTTTATCTATGACTAGCCTAATACCCACGCGGCTCTTTTATATTTTGTTATGGAAAAAAATCCATTCATATATGAAATTCATAAATATTAAACATTTCCTATATACTGTATAATTTCGGAAATATAACAATTAAGTATTATTTTCTATCACAAATACTTTGTATAAATTATATCAAAATTCAGTTTATATTGTAAATTAATGTACTACGTTGATTTTAGGATTATCATATCACCTTATAGACATTAATATTTTATTTTGTAAAATAAAAAAGAAAGTCACATAAATCGACGTTGCTCTTCTTTCCAGTTTTCACTTTTCTTTATCTCTTTATTGTTCTTTAACCATAACGCCATAAAAAAAAACATCACAACACATCACATAAACAAAAGTTTGTTTTTCCCCTTTAATTTTTCTTATATTCGTCTATGTTGTTTGCACCACCGAACTACACCTCTCTCCCTTCTTTCAAACAAACCATTTCTACGCCATGTCGTTGGCTCATCCATCAAAAGATCCATATAACCCGATGAAGTTGCTCTCTACGCCTCCACAACCTCCGTATTCAAATTCTATATTTTTCTCTTTCGCTAAACGAATCATTTTTCGCCTTTCACGCTATCTGCTACAAATGAAATTAATTTAGCTAATGTCAATTCGATAATTTGATGAGGAATAAAGAAAATGATTCGGTCTTGCCATATTAATACATAAATAAATAGATTTCTCGTATTCTCCAAATACTTAAATCCATTAATTCAATGTTATAGAAACATGTCACCTCCAAATTTATTAACATTGATGACATGGTAAGTTGTTGGAGAGAGTTCACATTCTTTCATAAATATAATTTAAGGTCGTTCATTTTACAATTTTTTTACTTGCTCTAATAAAATAGGTTGTGTTATTATTTGCTTCACTAAAATAGGTTAGGTTTACACCTTATTTTTTTTCTTTTGCAATTTTCTTATATATAGGAGATTTGCACTCCACCTCAAAAAAATAATATGGAAAATAAGAAAGAGAAAAAAACAATAATGGGATTTAAACATTTTTTGAACGATTTTACCTTTTATTTAAATACAATTTTACTGTAATATGTTAAATTTTTATGTGGAAATCTAAATTATGAAACAGAGGTGATGATTTAGGATTCGAGTTTAAGCCTTTAAGGTTTAATTTTGTTAGAGTGCTATACTATAAACTAGAGCACATTGTGATTAATTAGGATGTCATGTGATAAATTAGACGTACACATAACAAAATAACATGTTATCAACAAGGTTTTTTCTAAATACTCTCTGTTTCACAAAGAGTGTTATTTTAGAGTAAATTTTATGTTTTAAAAAGATTGTCATTTTACATTTTCAATGCAACTTTTTTTTTTTTTTGGTAACAGGGTAAATCCCAGGCCTATGGAAAGGCCCAGACTAATCCATGGGGGAAAGGCAACCCACGGATAGGCCCCTTCCCGGGTTTTCAAATGGGCCGTAAACAATGGGCCCATATCCGTGTGGGTGTCCAAGAGTTTTCAATGCAACTTTTCAAAACTAATTCTCATAATTACCCTTTACCCAAAGCTAAAACCCTTTGTATTTATATAATTTTGAATTAATTATGGGTATATTAAATAGGGACATATTAGTATAATTTCAAAATTTCTTAATTTATGTGAAAATTGTCAAAGTGACACTCTTTATAAAACAGAGGGAGTAGTAAATAGTGTTCTTTTAAAAAATTAAATGAAAATGCTAAAAAGAATATAAAGTTGCACTTCCTAAAATTGATATTTGCGCAGACGGTTTAGGTGCTAAACTGAACTCGAACTCCTGATTAGCACTCAAAATATTTTTAGAACATTTTGTATGTTTACAAACTAAGAGATGAATTTGGCAATTTGCAACTTCTTTATTGTAATCTGATATGCATTTATGTTACTTGTTGAAGAAACAACAACAGTAGTTCAGTGGCTGAGTCTCCATTTCCAGCTCAAACAAAAAATGGAACTCTTGAATCTCCCTCAGAGTCTCAACCAAGCAAGGAAGCTACTACAGGAGAGAAAAGTAAATTTATTTTGTTTTGTTTGTCATACCAAAATGTATCGTGTGCTTATTATTCTGCCTAATAAGAATTCTTCTTTGAAACATTTTGCAGAAAAATCATCATGGAAGTTAAAACTCATACTCGGTACAGTATCGCTCAACCTATGCGACAATATTCTCTTATTTCATTAGACCTAATTAAGTTTCACAATATTCTCATATTCTCTTGTTTGTTCTCTTATTGCAGGAATCTCAGCATCTTTAACTGGAATGATCATTAGTATGGTCGTGCTAATAGTGAGAGCAAAGAATGCGAGAAAAAGTGATTGGAATGGCCAAAACTTTGAAGCGGTTGTAATGTTGAAACGATATAGTTATGCAAGGGTCAGGAAGATGACAAAATCATTTGCGCATATTCTCGGGAAAGGAGGATTTGGAACTGTGTATAAAGGAAAGTTACCCGAAGGAAACCAAGATGTTGCAGTGAAGATATTGAAAGAGTCAAATGGGGATGGAGAAGAGTTCATCAACGAAGTAGCTAGCATGAGTAGAACATCTCATGTTAATATTGTTTCTTTGCTTGGATTCTGTTATGAAGGAAACAAGAGAGCTATAATCTACGAGTTCATGCCAAATGGATCCCTCGACAAGTTTATTTCTGAGAATATGTCAACAAAGATGGAATGGGAAAGGTTATATGACATTGCGGTGGGTGTTTCTCGTGGCCTAGAGTATTTGCACAATCGTTGTGTATCGAGGATTGTGCATTTCGATATAAAGCCGCAAAACATACTCATGGACAAAGATCTTTGCCCCAAGATTTCAGATTTCGGTCTTGCTAGGCTCTGTAAAAATAAAGAGAGCATCATGTCAATGCTAGACGCGAGAGGGACGGCAGGATACATTGCTCCTGAAGTGTTTTCTCCAAATTTTGGAGGAGTTTCACATAAGTCAGATGTGTATAGTTATGGAATGGTAGTTCTTGAGATGATTGGAGCAAGGAATAGAGAAAAGTTTGAAAATTTTGGATCCAACAATAGCTCAATGTACTTTCCAGATTGGATCTATAAGGATTTTGAGAGGGGAGAAATCATGAGATCAGATAACCGAAGAAGAAGAGAAAATTGCGAAGAAAATGGTATTGGTTGGTCTGTGGTGTATTCAAACAAATCCCTCTGATCGTCCATCAATGATCAAAGTCATTGAAATGTTAGAGGGGAGTCTTGAGGCTCTCCAGATTCCACCTAAACCTCTTTTGTGTTTACCCGCGGCAACGGTTCCAGAAACTCTTGAAGATAGTAATGAGACTTCAAGCTTCTCTAACCCAAGTCAATTTGAAAGGTCCTCCTAAACTAAAGTCAACAAGAGAGTGGATATAGCGAAACCTATCACTATCTTGAGGTATCTTCTCGTTGTTTTCGTAAAATTTTGGACTTAATTGTGTTGATTCTATGCTTATGAGAAGGGGGGAGGGGGGGGGGGNGGTGGTTTGATACAGACACCCGAAATCATTGGTAAATGTATATAAAGATTAAAGAACGAAGACTATTTATGTTGTTTTCCTAGAAAACGGTATAAAAGACTTTAGAACAAAACAATGTGAATTTAAACACCTCGAAACTAACCTTGAAAGAGGTGAGTTTTGATTCGAGTACCCAAGATCTCAAGGAAGTCAGGAACCTATTTTATGTTTCTTGATTAAAAGTTGCCACTAGATAAGGATTCAACTGTTCTATGGGATCTTGATGACTGAAGAAGTAAATTTCATATAATTTTTAATAAATTTATGTGTTTTTAGCAACTTCCGGATACATTTGGTAAATTTTAGATATTGAAATGGAAATTAATATTATTTAGAACTAATTTGCCAAACAACAACAAGTTGAAGAGAAATTGCAAAAATAGTAACTATGTGGCAACAAACAATTCCATTTACCGGCCCATCATCATTATAAGAACCTGTGCCAAGACACGAAAAGAGCTATTCACAGTTCGGTTGTTAGACAGAGAATCGAACCAAGAATCAACCCCACGCCACCATGATATATCATGATTTTTACCACATTTGAGCCATGATATAAGTCTTTTTAATAGAGTCTTTCTAGTGTTTTCGTAGTCTTTTAGAGTCTTTTCAGGTTTTAGCATGTTTGGAGCACAATTGGAGAAAATGAACCGTTTTGGATGAAAATGAGCATATGAAGATGCAGAGTCATGCAGAGACGTCAGAAGTTTGGCATTCGTTGAAAAACTTCCCACCGATGGATTGAGCTCAATTTTGGTACAAGACATATCAATGGATTAGCTTTCATTTGGAAGTGGTTTGAGGCCATTCCAACGGTGCGATCGAAAGTTATGCCAGTTTTCGTGAAGACAGTACAGTCTGGCGAGCAGAAGAGTCGGCACAGATAGTCGGTATCGACCGATACTACCTAGTATCGACCGATACCGACTTCAGGAAGAAGAAAACGTGACTTTTTACAAGTTTGAAGTTTACAACTTGGTCTAGAAGACTTTAATAATTACCAGAAAGCCCAGAACGTGTTTTAGCATTATAATTAGATTTTTCAGCCACTTTTGGTGGCTACGCTTTATTCTAAGTTTTATTATACTTTGGTTTTGTGAGAGAGCTTTTGAAGGGAGACAAGTCTGAAACTCTGTTCATCCGAGAGAAGATTTCGATCCCTCTTGTTACTCTTTCTATTTATCTATTTGATGATTTATTCAAACATGTTTATTGCTTCAATTTTCATGTATGAGTAGATCTCTTGTTAGGTTTAGGGTTCTCATAAGGGTTATCTTTGAATGCTAGATTGATTAGTTATTAGGATTCACTATCTCAATTAGTTCTTCACCATAGGTTGTTTGCAAAACTAATTCTAGATTGATCACCTAGAACTTAGATCTTAGGATAATTGATTAGGCGCGAGAGTGCGATTAATTACCTGATAGAACTTAGGGTGAGCAAAATAACTATTCGCAAAGAGATTTGGTTTAGTTGTTTTGTGAACAAATCAAACCTGATTTAAAAGCTGATTTAGACTTTAGGATTCGCAAAGAGATTTGGAATTCCTAGGATTTAGATTTAGATAGTTTTCGCAACGAGAGTTGGTTAGCTATATCTTAGTGATTTGAGTTCAAGAAACGCGCTAAATCTGAATCCTGTTAGTTAGTTTATCTGCATTCATTGATTTCTTGATAAATACCCCGAGCCTATCTTTCTCCCAATCAAATTACAACTTGTTTAATTTACACATTGCTTTCAATTACATCTTTTGGTTTAGCTTAATTCGAATCTATTTAATCTATTGTGTGATTTCTGTGAGTCCTTGTGTTCGACACCTACATATACTGCAACTACTGCTTAGTACTTATAGGGTATTAATTTGAGCATATCAAATTTGGCGCCGTTGCCGGGGATTCAATTTTGCCATTAGATTTTAGCTTAGAATTTCGTCTAAATTGTTGAGTATCGATCGACACCCTAGTGGTATCGGTCGATACCCGTCGTGAATTTCAGTTACTTACTGATATGCTCAATTTAATACCCTAAAGTACTAAAGCAGTTGTTATAGTATAGCTAGGGGTCGAACCACAGAAGACTCAGAGAAACGCGCAATAGATTATATAGTTGAGATTTAAGCTAAGCCAAACAGATGTAATTAAAAGCAGTGCAGAAATTAAAAGAGTTGTATTCAATCAGGAAAATATAGGCCCAAGGTTTTTCTCAGGAAATCAATGAATGCAGATAAACTAACTAGCATGATTCAGATTTAGCGCAGTTCTTGAACTCTAACAGGTTTGATATGTTCACAAATCAATTAAACCAAATCTCTTTGCGAATAATCAATTTGCTCACCTAGGTTCTATCAGGTAATTAATCGCACTGTCGTGCCTAATCAATTATCCTAAGATCTAAGTTCCAGATTCGTCAACCTAGAATTAGCTTTGAACACAACCTAAGCGAAGAACTAATTCAGATGGTGAATCCTAAACAGATAATTAACCTAGCATTCAGAGAAATCCTTTATGAGAAAATCCTAAACCTAAAGTGGATCTACTCAGACATGGCAATTGAATCAAAAGACATGTTTGAATAAATCATCAATAGAATAATAACAAAGGGTTCTTGAGATCTGATCTCGGACGAAGGGAAATCAGACTTGTCTCAAAACCAAAGAAAAATAAAGCTTCAAAAGGCATAGCCTAAACAAGTGGCTGTAAAATCCTATTTATAACCTAAATCACGAGTTGGGGTCTTCTTGTAATTATTAAAGACTTTTGGACCAAGTTGCAATTCTTCAACTCTTCATAAAAGTCGCATGTCGTGTCAGCCTCGAAGAGTATCGATCGATACCTGTCGTGAAATCAGGTCCTCAGCAACACGATCTTTAGCTCTGCTCCAAACTGCTCCAGAAAGCTCCAATACTTCCAATAATGCTCCAAACGTGCTATGACCTGTAAAAGACTCTAAAAGACTACAAAACACTAGAAAGACTCTATAAAAAGGACTTATATCATGGTCTAAACAGGGTAAAAACCATGATATATCAACTCCCCCAGACTTAGCATTTGCTTGCCCTCAAGCAAATAGAAGACTAAACCAGAGAAAGAGGTTTGAAAACGCGGAGACTCACCTGTTCATGAACCATCGAAAAGACCCTTTTCCCAAGCACCCAAATGTCACCAAATCAGCTTTCGATCTAACCACCATGTACTTCTCCGTAGACATTCGCAGCTTTTCCAGACTCCACCCATTATCCCACAGCATTGTTCAAATAAAGCCCTCATCGCCAGTTTCATCGCTGCAGTTAATATTCAAGAACCTTCTAGACTCTTTACCAGACAATATCATGACAAGGAACCACCCTTTTTCGCACTTTTTGTATTAATTTCTCTCCCCAGACTTATTTCTTATTATGTTCTCTTTTTTTTATTATTCTTTTCTTTTCAGCTTTGCATATACACATCAAGGTATGAGACTGATATTCATGCATTTTACATGTTTAAGCATATATTTTACTTAAGAGTTTTGTGTCATTTGCATGCATAATCACGGTTTTGTCTTGCATTTAAGTCTCATTTAGAGTTTAGGACATTTGCATTAGGTCCTAGTGAGTTCTTGCATTCATTTGGAGTGTTTTTAGGTGTTAAGCCAGGAGACACAGACCATACCGAGGTCACTGGTCGGCACTGGTGCTCGGTATCGAGAAGCAAGCTTAAACACCGAGGGGTATCGATCGACACCGAGGGGTATCGATCGATACCAAAGCTTCAGAAGATTACACCGATGCCACTGATCGGTGTCACGGGTCGGTACTGGTGCAGGGAGAATCCGGGGGAAAAAGTCCTTAACACGGAGCAAAGATACCGAGGTGTGTCCTCGGTATCCACTGAAGACCAAAGCCAAACACCAAGCATCGATCGATACCCTTCGGTATCGATCGATACCGAGCGGTGACACACCCGAACCAGAACTTTTTATCCACTTAAACCGGGTCGGTACCCGGTTTGTCCCGGGTCGACCCGGTTCGCCTATTTTCATTTATAAGCCCAAAAACCTAATTTGGAAGGGCTAAGCTTTCTTTTCCCTAGAGTTGGGTTTATCCCAAACTCTTCTTAGGATGATTTTGGATGGATCTTCATCATTTATGCCACTCTAGTGAAGGATTCTTCAACCTATCTTTATATTATATCTATTTAATTCTTGTTTTATATTATTATGTCTCTTTCTCTTGTGTTCTTCATTGTTCTTCATATTTAGGCCTTTGGCCCTTTTTTGTTGGATCTTAGATTTAGCTTGATTTAGATGGCTTGATGATTGATTCTTGATGCCTATGTTCTTAATCCTTGCTTTTCTTTTTTGTCTAGAGTCCTTAATGCTAGATCTAGCTTGAAAGAGTGGGTCTAGATCATAAGGCATTTCATGCACACCAAGTGTTTGATGAAATGCCAAGACCAACTAGACAAGAGATTTATGTTCCTAGCCTAAGGGATTAGTTGTCTAGGGTGTATTTTGGTTGATCTTGTTTATATTCTTAATGCTTGCTAATCATTGATCCACAAATGAGAGTTTGCTAATGGATTGAGTGATTAGCATAGTGATTAGTTGCTTGAAAGAGAATTAATCAATGTTAGTGATCTTAACCTAAGGATTAGCATTGATTGTGTGTATTAGCATCATTAGTTAATTGTCTAGATGATTAGATGTTGATGATTTAGGTTGATTCTTGTTGGATCCTTCACCTAGGTTGGTTCTTAATGCTAGATTTGGATCGAGAGATCAAAACTAGAGCTTAAGCATTTCACGCCCGATAGGTGTTCGATGAAATGCTTGAACAAAACCTTTTGTGAGCTTTTCATGCCTAGCCAATGAGAGTTGATGTCTAGGGTGATTAGTGAACTAAGTGGGATTGGAGATTAATGCTTGTTAATCATCTTATCACAAACGAGAGTTTGATCTTGATTTGGTCATTAACAAAGTGATTAGTGCCACGACGGTGGATTAGTCATAGTTGTGAATTCCATGTTCTAGGATAGTGTTTAATGCTTCCAAATGATTCATTGTTTGATCGTTATCCATCTCATTGATAGCTTAGTTCATGATCCATATTTCTATCTTGCATTTCTTTCTTTTCCTATAAACATAAAAACACAAAAACATTTGCTCTAGCTTAGGAAGATTCATGTATTCCTAGTGCTTCAATCTCAACCTCTTTGTTTCGATACCTCTTATACTACCTAGTATTTAGAGTAATTGATTCGGGACTTGCAAAAATCCTTGTATCAATTTGGCGCCGCTGCCGGGGAGGTTTAGCATTGATCATTAGGATTTTGATTCTTCTTGAGACTAGAGCTTTTTATTTTCTTTTGTTGCTAATCTTTTCACTTTTTCTTGTGATTTTCATAAAGGAAGTGACAATGAGGAAGCAACCGTCAAGCTAGTGACGTTAAACGCGCCCTTGGGGACCTCCCCAAGCCTATCCGTTGTCGAGCTTGAGACACAAAACAAGCATCAATAAGGGTCTTTTGGGTTCAAGGTCGTGGCATGGCTCGTTGGTGGTGATGGCCAAAGCTCTTCCTCCATCTCCATTTACCTAGTCTCACTCCTCATTTGTAAGTACTTCTTTCCTTTTTAGTCTCTTTGCATTTTTATCTTTCGTTTTTT
>PKML01061609.1:6959-17212 GCA_002933935.1 Eutrema yunnanense
TTTTTTTTTTTTTTTTTATCTTTTTGGTGTTTACAAAAGATAAAGAAGAGGATGAGATTGAAAAGCATGAATTGTCGTCACCTTTCTAGAGATATCGGGGATTTATTTAGGAACAACAATTCCTTCTTGACAAATTTCCAACAGCTTTTTTTGAGGTTTTGTGAAATCCGTAACATGTTGTATTGAAATTTATAGACGCATAATGCAAAACCATTTTATTTTTTATACTATTTTTGGGTGGACAGGACAAGACACGACTACTCACTTTTTGCCGGTCCCCTTTTTTGTCCTAAACAAATGTAAATTAGTGGCATAAGCAACTTCGGTGAAATTGCAATCATCCTGAGAGGAAGAAGAAAGGCTTACGGCTTCGAATGGTGACAGTGGTTTGAGCGGTACGGTACAAGCGGTTTAGGGGTGCGGTGCGGTTTTAGTATGGTGCGGATAGAAGAAATGCATCATGCGGAACTAGTGCGGTTACTGCGGTTTGAGCGGTGCGGGACAACATATGAATGGTGAAAAAAACAACATATGGTGATGTCTATATGTGTGAATGATGAAAATGTAAAAAGCGGTGCGGGATATATATTTTAGATAAATATTTTATAAATAAAAATGGATCCTTTGGCATTTTACAATAATATATTGCTAAACTCCAATTAAAAATACATCTAAAAAAAACAAGTAAAATAATAGAATATATTATAATATTATATAATAAAATTATTTTTAAAGTTAAAGTTTTATTCATGTGGGTTTTATTTAGATTTTGATAAAATTTCTCATCAAATAGTATTTTACTTGATGATGGTGCAGATCCACCGGCTCTGTGCTATCGGCGGCGCTTGATGGTGCAGATCCACCGGTTTCTCTCGTCATGGTTGCGGCTGCTAGGGGACAGCGGCAGATCTAGTTCGAGATTGCGGTGGCGGGGTGGACCAAAGATAGCAAGGTGAGGTCTGGTTCTCTTCTCCCTCTTTGTTTAGGCATGATCGGCTTTGTGCTTCCCGGCGGTGTGCCAGCTTCTCCTCCCGTCCTGGCGAGCTTCCTCAGTTTCCCAGCTTCGGCGTTTTAGCAGAGCAAGGGGCGTGGCCAGACGGCTCTGGACTCTGCTTTGGTGGCTCGGTTTCCCTGTTTCTCGTGGAGCAGCGTTTGGTGGGGCAGTCTTGGGCTCCGTTCTGACCGGCGATCGGTTTCCGTGGCGGCGGCGTCTTCCTCTGCGTCTCCTAGATCTAGGGCTTCCTTTCTTCGGTTTGTTTCGGTTTTTGTAGCGTAGATGGTTTGGTTTTTTCTTATAACCGGGCCCCTTGGGGATTTCAGTTTAGTTTATTTTCTTTTTCTGCTTTTAAATTTTCCACTGTCTCTGTAAAAAAAAAAAAAAAACTCAAAAAATTTCAATACGAAAACCCTTTAACCAAAAAAAAAAAAAAAAAATATTTTACTTGTAGTTATTATTTAAAAGACTTAATTTTCAAACCTAAATTGCTACTATGTATCTCCTATAAGCATAGATAACATTAACTTAAATTTCTATTATGTATATCCTAAGATCAAAAATATAATTTATTTTTAATGTTTTATATATTTTAAATGTTATATATATTATATGCATTATCTATCATATTATATTTACAAAAGAAAATTTTCTCACTTGATGCAAATGAATTGGATAATTTTTGGAGAGTTGAGAATTATAGAATGTTTAGTTTTGGGTTGAGAATAATAATTGGAAAAATGGATGAATTTTATAGAGTTTTTTTCGATTTTAAAAAAAAAATTCAACTACCTACAGCCCTAAACACACATCTTCCACTGTTTTTCCCTTCAATAGCGGAACCTGTCTAAACACATATGACTTTCATTGGTTTGTCCCGCCATCAGCTTTTTACTTCTTTTTTTTCCGAAAATATTAAAGCAAAAAGCTGTAGTGAATGGTGAAAGTAATAATGAACCACATAGCGTTTTCCCAAAACGCTTGATACATTCATAGCCGGAATGCTTTCAAAACAGCCGGCTAAAATCTGAAAACCAACAAATGCAT
Source organism: Eutrema yunnanense (assembly GCA_002933935.1). Taxonomy (NCBI): domain Eukaryota; kingdom Viridiplantae; phylum Streptophyta; class Magnoliopsida; order Brassicales; family Brassicaceae; genus Eutrema; species Eutrema yunnanense. The sequence goes on from PKML01061609.1 coordinate 9,001, forward strand.
ATGGCACAAATGTTTTCTTCACAATTAAAAAAACATGTAATTGATTAACTGTGAGAAGAAAAACAACATCTTCACGTTGTGCTCCATTCAACTCCATTTCAAAAACAAACGAATCTATTTCTAGACAGAAAAAAGCATCAATCTTAGGAATATATCAAATTAAAAGAAAAAAATGAAAAAGCCCATTCCTAAAACTTATCGCCTCTACAGTAAAATCGATGAACGAATAATCACATAAAATGGCCTCTATCGAAAAATCAATCTGAGAGGTGGATCGAATCAGATAAAAAAGATGTAATTGATAAACATAGATGTAACAGGACAAATTAAGCGGAAACATAAACTAGCGAGAGAGAGAGATCTAAACGAATCAAAAACAACCATCGTTTACCTGAAAATCACGCCGGACAAAACGAAAAAGGTAGCCCTATCGAAAACCAATCTATTGCTCACCTTCTAACAAAAAACATGCGCTTTATATTACGCGGTAGCTCAGAGCAAAAACCCTCGGTTCTCTCGTGAGGAATTTTTAAAATAATTGGTAAATATCTGGTACCCTAACAAAGAACCCCAATGTCGTGTGTATGTCGTCGATTTTTCATTTTTTTTTTTTTTTTTTTTTTGTCGTAACTATGGGTTATTTTAATATGCATCCGTAGGGAAGAATTTTGGATTGACATTTGCTATATGTCATCCCACCTTATTAATTTCTATTGGAAAATTTAAAAAAATACCACCATTTATACCTCACTTTACAAAACTACAATCAACTAAAAACTTAATCAAAACTACCCTCATCTAATAAATTGTTGACCAATTTTCCCTTAAACCTCATCTAATAAATCGCGACTAGCTTTTTTGTGAGGTTTCGTTGGATCTTTTTCATTTAAAAAAACATGGAATTGACTAACGATTAGAAGAAAAACAACCTCTTCACGTTGTGCTCCATTCAACTCCATCTCAAAAACAAACGAATCTTTTCAACAAAAAAAAAAACAAACAAATCTATTTCTGGACAGGAAAAGAAGCATCAATCTTAGGAATGGATCAAATTAAAAGAAAAACTGAAAAAGCCCCTTCCTAAAACTTATCGCCTCTACAGTAAAATCGATGAACAAATAATCCTATAAAATGGCCTCTATCGAAAAATCAATCTGAGAGACGGATCGAATCAGATAAAAAGATGTAATTGATAAACATAGATGTAACATGATAAATTAAGCGGAAACATAAACTAGCGAGATAGAGAGATCTAAACGAATCAAAAACAACCATCGTTTACCTGAAAATCACGCCGGACAAAACGAAAAAGGTAGCCCTGTCGAAAACCAATCTATCGTTCACCTCCTAACAAATAACCTACGCTTTATATTCCGCGGTAGCTCAGAAAAAAAACCCTCGGTTCTCAAGTGAGGAATTTCTAAAATAATTGGTAAATATCTGGTACCCTAACAAAGAACCCCCAATGTCGTGTGTATGTCGTCAATTTTTTTTTTTTAATTTTTTTTTGTCGTAACTATGAGTTATTTTGATACGCATCTGTAGGGAAGAATTTTGGATTGACATTTGCTATATGTCATCCCACCTTATTAATTTTTTTTAGAAAATTTTTAAAAATACCACCATCTATACCTCACTTTACAAAACTACAATCAACTAAAACCTTAATCAAAACTACCCTCATCTAATAAATTGTTGACTATTTTGCCCTTAAACCTCATCTAATAAATCACGACTAGCATTTTTGTGAGGTTTCGTTGGATATTTTTCATTAAAAAAACATGGAATTGACTAACTGTGAGAAGAAAAACAACATGTTCACGTTGTGCTCCATTCAACTCCATCTCAAAAACAAACGAATCTATTTCTGGACTGGAAAAGAAGCATCAATCTTAGGAATATATCAAATTACAAAAAAAAATGAAAAATCCATTTCCTAAAACTTATCGCCTCTACAGTAAAATTAATGAACGAATAATCCCATAAAATGGCCTCTATCGGAAAATCAATCTGAGAGGCGGATCGAATCAGATAAAAATATGTAATTGATAAACATAGATGTAACAGGATAACTTAAGCGGAAACATAAACTAGCGAGAGAGAGAGATCTAAACGAATCAAAACAACCATCGTTTACCTGAAAATCACGCCAGACAAAACGAAAAAGGTAGCCCTATCGAAAACCAATCTATCGCTCACCTCCTAACAAAGAACCTGCGTTTTATATTCCGCGGTAGCTCAGAGCAAAAACCCTCGGTTCTCTCGTGAGGAATTTCTAAAATAATTGGTTAATATCTGGTACCCTAACAAAGAACCCAATGTCATGTGTATGTCATCGATTTTTCATTTTTTTTTTTTTTTTGTCGTAACTATGGGTTATTTTGATATGCATCCGTAGGGAAGAATTTTGGATTGACATTTGCTATATGTTATCCCACCTTATTAATTTCTTTTGCGAAATTTTAAAAAATACCACCATCTATACCTCACTTTACAAAACTACAATCACCTAAAAACTTAATCAAAACTACCTTTATCTAATAAATTGTTGACCATTTTGCCCTTAAACCTCATATAATAAATCGCGACTAGCTTTTTTGTGAGGTTTCGTTGAATCTTTTTCATTTAAAAACATGGAATTGACTAACACTGAGAAGAAAAACAACCTCTTCACGTTGTGCTCCATTCAACTCCATCTCAAAAACAAACGAATCTATTTCTGGACAGGGAAAGAAGCATCAATCTTAGGAATGGATCAAATTAATAAAAAAATGAAAAAGTCCCTTCCTAAAACTTATCGCCTCTACTGTAAAATCGATGAACGAATAATCCCATAAAATGGCCTATATCGGAAAATCAATCTGAGAGGCAGATCGAATCAGATAAAAAGATGTAATTGATAAACATAGATGTAACATGATAAATTAAGCGGAAACATAAAATAGCGAGATAGAGAGATCTAAACGAATCAAAAACAACCATCGTTTACCTGAAAATCACACCGGACAAAACGAATAAGGTTGCCCTATCGAAAACCAATCTATCGTTCACCTCCTAACAAATAACCTATGCTTTATATTCCGCGGTAGCTCAGAGAAAAAACCCTCGGTTCTCTCGTGAGGAATTTCTAAAATAATTGGTAAATATCTGGTACCCAAACAAAGAACCCCCAATGTCGTGTGTATGAAGTCGAATTTTCATTTTTTAATTTTTTTTTGTCGTAACTATGGGTTATTTTGATACGCATTTGTAGGGAAGAATTTTGGATTGACATTTGCTATATATCATCCCACCTTATTAATTTCTTTTGGGAAATTTTAAAAAATACCACAATCTATACTTCACTTTACAAAACTACAATCAACTAAAAACTTAATCAAAACTACCCTCATCTAATAAATTGTTGACCATTTTTCCCTTAAACCTCATCTAATAAATCGCGACTAGCATTTTTGAGAGGTTTCGTTGGATAGTTTTCATTAAAAAAAACATGGAATTGACTAACTGTGAGAAGAAAAACAACATGTTCACATTGTGCTCCATTCAACTCCATCTCAAAAACAAACGAATCTATTTCTGGACTGGAAAAGAAGCATCAATCTTAGGAATAGATCAAATTAAAAGAAAAAAATGAAAAAAGCCCCTTCCTAAAACTTATCGCCTCTATAGTAAAATTAATGAACGAATAATCCCATAAAATGGCCTCTATCGGAAAATCAATCTGAGAGTCGGATCGAATCAGATAAAAAGATGTAATTGATAAACATAGATGTAACTGGATAAATTAAGCGGAAACATAAACTAGCGAGAGAGAGAGATCTAAACGAATCAAAAACAACCATCGTTTACCTGAAAATCACGCCAGACAAAACGAAAAAGGTAACCCTATCGAAAACCAATCTATCGCTCACCTCCTAACAAAGAACATGCGCTTTATATTCCGTGATAGCTCAGAGCAAAAACCCTCGGTTCTCTCGTGAGGAATTTCTAAAATAATTGGTAAATATCTGGTATACTAACAAAGAACCTCCAATGTCGTGTGTATGTTGTCGATTTTTCATTTTTTTATTTTTATTTTTGTTGTAACTATAAGTTATTTTGATACGCATTCGTAGAGAAGAATTTTTGATTGACATTTGCTATATGTCATCCCACCTTATTAATTTCTTTTGGGAAAATTAAAAAAAATACCACCATCTATACCTCACTTTACAAAACTACAATCAAGTAAAAACTTAATCAAAACTACCCTCATCTAATAAATTGTTGACCATTTTGCCCTTAAACCTCATCTAATAAATCGCGACTAGCATTTTTGTGAGGTTTCGTTGGATATTTTTCATTAAAAAAAACATGGAATTGACTAACTGTGAGAAGAAAAACAACATGTTCACGTTGTGCTCCATTCAACTCCATCTCAAAAACAAACGAATCTATTTCTGGACTGGAAAAGAAGCATCAATCTTAGGAATGGATCAAATTACAAGAAAAAATGAAAAAGCCCCTTCCTAAAACTTATCGCCTCTAATGGTAAAATCGATGAACGAATAATCCCATAAAATGGCCTCTATCGGAAAATCAATCTGAGAGGCGGATCGAATTAGATAAAAAAGATGTAATTGATAAACATAAATGTAACAGGATAAATTAAGCGGAAACATAAACTAGCGAGATAGAGAGATCTAAACGAATCAAAAACAACCATCGTTAACCTTAAAATCACGCCGGATAAAACAAAAAAGGTAGCCCTATCGAAAACCAATCTATCGCTCACCTCCTAACAAAGAACTTGCGCTTTATATTCCGCGGTATCTCAGAGAAAAAACCCTCGGTTCTCTCGTGAGGAATTTCTAAAATAATTGGTAAATATATGGTACCCTAACAAAGAACCCCAATGTCGTGTGTATGTCGTCGATTTTTCGTTTTTTTTTTTGTCGTAAATATGGGTTATTTTGATACACATCCGTAGGGAAGAATTTTGGATTGACATTTGCTATATGTCATCCCACCTTATTAAATTCGTTTGGAAAATTTTTAAAAATACCACCATCTATACTTCACTTTACAAAACTACAATCAACTAAAAATTTAATCAAAACTACCCTCAACTAATAAATTATTGACCATTTTGCCCTTAAACCTCATCTAATAAATCGCGACTAGCTTTTTTGTGAGGTTTCGTTGGATCTTTTTCATTTAAAAAAACATGGAATTGACTAAGTGTGAGAAGAAAAACAACCTCTTCACGTTGTGCTCCATTCAACTCCATCTCAAAAACAAACGAATCTATTTCTGGACAGGAAAAGAAGCATCAATCTTATGAATGGATCAAATTAAAAGAAAAAAAAAATGAAACATCCCCTTCCTAAAACTTATCGCCTCTACAGTAAAATCGATGAACGAATAATCCTATAAAATGGCCTATATCGAAAAATCAATCTGAGAGGCGGATCGAATCATATAAAAAGATGTAATTGATAAACATAAATGTAACAAGATAAATTAAGCGGAAACATAAACTAGCGAGATAGAGAGATCTAAACGAATCAAAAACAACCATCGTTTACCTTAAAATCACGCCGGACAAACCAAAAAAGGTAGCCCTATCGAAAACCAATCTATCGCTCACCTCCTAACAAAGAACTTGCGCTTTATATTCCGCGGTAGCTCAGAGCAAAAACCCTCGGTTCTCTCGTGAGGAATTTCAAAAATAATTTGTAAATATCTGGTACCCTAACAAAGAACCCCAATGTCGTGTGTATGTCGTCGATTTTTCGTTTTTTTTTTGTCGTAAATATGGGTTATTTTGATACGCATCCGTAGGGAAGAATTTTGGATTGACATTTGTTATATGTCATCCCACCTTATTAATTTCATTTGGGAAATTTAAAAAAATACCCCCATCTAACCTCACTTTACAAAACTACAATCAACTAAAAACTTAATCAAAACTACCATCAACTAATAAATTATTGACCATTTTGCCCTTAAACCTCATCTAATAAATCGAGACTAGCTTTTTTTGAGGTTTCGTTGGATCTTTTTCATTTAAAAAAACATGTAATTGACTAACTGTGAGAAGAAAAACAACCTCTTCACATTGTGCTCTATTCAATTCCATCTCAAAAACAAACGAATCTATTTCTGGACAGGAAAAGAAGCATCAATCTTATGAATGGATCAAATTAAAAGAAAAAAAAAATGAAAAATCCCCTTCCTAAAACTTATCGCCTCTACAGTAAAATCGATGAACAAATAATCCCATAAAATGGCCTCTATCGGAAAATCAATCTGAGAGGCGGATCGAATCAGATAAAAAAGATGTAATTGATAAACATAAATGTAACATGATAAATTAAGCGGAAACATAAACTAGCGAGATAGAGAGATCTAAACGAATCAAAAACAACCATCGTTTACCTGAAAATCACGCCGGACAAAACGAAAAAGGTAGCCTTATCGAAAACCAATCTATCGCTCACCTCCTAACAAAGAGCCTGCACTTTATATTCCGCGGTAGCTCAGAGCAAAAACCCTAGGTTCTCTTGTGAGGAATTTTTAAAATAATTGGTAAATATCTGGTACCCTAACAAAGAACCCAATGTCATGTGTATGTCGTCGATTTTTCATTTTTTTTTACTTTTTTTTTGTCGTAACTATGAGTTATTTTGATACGCATCCGTAGGGAAGAATTTTGGATTGACATTTGCTATATGTCATCCCACCTTATTAATTTCTTTTGGGAAATTTTAAAAAATACCACCATCTATACCTCACTTTACAAAACTATAATCAACTAAAAACTTAATCAAAACTACCCTCATCTAATTAATTATTGACCATTTTGCCCTTAAACCTCATCTAATTAATTATTGACCATTTTGCCCTTAAACCTCATCTAATAAACCGCGACTAGCTTTTTTGTGAGGTTTCGTTGGATTTTTTTCATTTAAAAAACATGGAATTGACTAACTGTGAGAAGTAAAACAACCTCTTCACGTTGTGCTCCATTCAACTCCATCTAAAAAAAACAAACGAATATATTTCTGGACAGGAAAAGAAGCATCAATCTTAGGAATGGATCAAATTAAAAGAAAAAAAATGAAAAATCCCCTTCCTAAAACTTATCGCCTCTACAGTAAAATCGATGAACGAATAATCCCATAAAATTGCCTCTATCAGAAAATCAATCTAAGAGGCGGATCGAATCAGATAAAAAAGATGTAATTGATAAACAAAGATGTAACAGGATAAATTAAGCGTAAACATAAACTAGCGAGAGAGAGAGATCTAAACGAATCAAAAACAACCATTGTTTACCTGGAAATCACGCCGGACAAAACGAAAAAGGTAGACCTATCGCTCACCTCCTAACAAAGAACCTGCGCTTTATATTCCGCGGTAGCTCAAAGCAAAAACCCTCGGTTCTCTCGTGAGGAATTTCTAAAATAATTGGTAAATATCTGGTACCCTAACAAATAACACAATGTCATGTGTATGTCGTCCATTTTTCTTTTTTTTTTCTTTTTTTTATGTCGTAACTATGGGTTATTTTGATACGCATCCGTAGGGAAGAATTTTGGATTGACATTTGCTATATGTCATCCCACCTTATTAATTTGTTTTGGAAAATTTTAAAAAATACCACCATCTATACCTCACTTTACAAAACTACAATCAACTAAAAACTTAATCAAAACTAACCTCATTTAATAAATTGTTGACCATTTTGCCCTTAAACCTCATCTAATAAATCGCGACTAGCTTTTTTGTGAGGTTTCGTTGGATCTTTTTCATTTAAAAAACATGGAATTGACTAACTGTGAGAAGAAAAACAACCTCTTCACGTTGTGCTCCATTCAACTCCATCTAAAAAACAAACGAATCTATTTCTGGACAGGAAAAGAAGCATCAATCTTAGGAATGAATCAAATTAAAAGAAAAAAAATGAAAAATCCCCTTCCTAAAACTTATCGCCTCTACAGTAAAATCGATGAACGAATAATCCCATAAAATGGCCTCTATCGGAAAATCAATCTGAGAGGCGGATCGAATCAGATAAAAAAGATGTAATTGATAAACATAAATGTAACAGGATAAATTAAGCGGAAACATAAACTAGCGAGATAGAGAGATCTAAACGAATCAAAAACAACCATCGTTTACCTTAAAATCACGCCGGACAAAACAAAAAAGGTAGCCCTATCGAAAA
>PKML01061609.1:17238-31482 GCA_002933935.1 Eutrema yunnanense
CGCCCCCCCGGTCCTAACCATCCTCTCTTCACCGCCTCGATTCCACGATCACACCTTATCTTTACCTGCATCGACAAAAGTGATGCATCAACATTTGGCTAACCAAATGCTGAGTGAGATTGATCATCCCAACAACAGGCCACCAATTAATAATCAACAAATACAATGATCAATTATTAATACAACATTCATCACCAAACGACCGGTATCGATCGATACCCCCATGGTATCGATCGATGCCCACGCAACACACGTCACCCGACAAGGGCTTAGTATCGATCGACACTCAAAACCCTCCCTTGGTATCGGTCGATACTACACGACTCAATCCTTATCCCAAAGGATCAGTATCGATCGATACCCACCTGGTATCGGTCGATACCCTCGCGACCTAACACAGGAAACGCCATACAAACCACCAAAACGACCACCAATCAAGCTTCACACGAAAACACATAAGCTTAACGGGTCACCTTTGGTCACAACTCACCTTAAAACAGCTGAAACGAGCTTCCAAACGATCTTTCCAAACTCAAGATCGAACTCCCTTGCTTCCCGCCCAAAACCAAGGTCTCCAACCTCCTTTCCGAGCTTCTCACCAAGCTCCAACTCCTTGATCTCGCAAGATCTAGCTTCGCAAAGCTTTCCTTTCACTTCTCTCCTTCTCTCTCTCTCTCTTTCTCTCTTCTCGACCTTTCTCGACCGTTCTACCGTCTTATCTTTCCAAGGACCACTTTTATACTCGAAGAAGAAAGAGAAGAAGAAGCTAACCACGGAAAAACCCGGCTGGTATCGATCGATACTGGCCGGTATCGATCGATACTGGCCCCTTCCGGACACGGGCATTACAGTCTCTACAGTAAAATCGATGAACGAATAATCCCATAAAATGGCCTCTATCGGAAAATCAATCTGAGAGGCATATCGAATCAGATAAAAAAAGAGGTAATTGATAAACATAGATGTATCAGGATATATTAAGCAGAAAGATAAATTTGCAAGAGAGAGAGAGAGAGATCTAAACGAATCAAAAACAACCATCGTTTACGTGAAAATCACGCCGGACAAAACAAATAAGGTAGCCCTATCGAAAACCAATCTATCTCTCACCTCCTAACAAAGAACATGTGCTTTATATTCCGCGGTAGCTCAGAGCAAAAACTCTCGGTTCTCTCGTGAGGAATTTCTAAAATAATTGGTAAATATCTGGTACCCTAACAAAGAACCCCAATGTCGTGTGTATGTCGTCGCTTTTTCATTTTTTTTTTTTTTTGTCGTAACTATGGGTTATTTTGATACGCATCCGTAAGGAAGAATTATGGATTGACATTTGTTATATATCATCCCACCTTAATAATTTCTTTTGAGAAATTTTAAAAAATACCACCATCTATACCTCACTTTACAAAACTACAATCAACTAAAAATTTAATCAAAACTACCCTCAACTAATAAATTATTGACCATTTTGCCCTTAAACCTCATCTAATAAATCGCGACTAGCTTTTTTGTGAGGTTTCGTTGGATCTTTTTCATTTAAAAAAAACATAGAATTGACTAACTTTGAGAAGAAAAACAACCTCTTCACGTTGTGGTCCATTCAACTCCATCTCTAAAACAAACAAATCTATTTCTGGACAGGAAAAGAAGCATCAATCTTAGGAATGGATCAAATTAAAAGAAAAAAATAAAAAAACCCCTTCCTAAAACTTATCGCCTCTACAGTAAAATCGATGAACGAATAATCCCATAAAATGGCCTTTATCGGAAAATCATTCTGAAAGGCGGATCGAATCAGATAAAAAAGATGTAATTGATAAACATAGATGTAACATGATAAATTAAGCGTAAACATCAACTAGCGAGAGAGGGTAATACGCCCTTGACCGCAAGATCTCTCAAGTGCTGGGTAGATTCGAAATTGGGATAATCCTTGGAAATAATTCTCGAAAGAATTATGAACAAGGCGATGGTGATCTCGGCTTGGAAACGTGGAGAGGCTAAAAAGGCGTGGGAATCACTCCCGAAAATCCTTTTGAAAACACACTCGCTATTGACGCTTCTTCACGGAGATCGGTTGAATGGTGACTCAAAGGATGGCGGAAGAATCCTTTGACAAAACCCGACGAATATCTCCGGAATCACTCTAGAAATATTCGAAGTTTCTCACAAGAACTTAAGAGAATCACTCTCTAAAAATCGATGTGAAAGAAGAAGTTTTTGATTAAAAATGATTGTTGTTTCTCAAATGAAAATTACATAGTTTAAATAAGCAAGGGAGATAAAGAGTTAAGTCTTTCTCGAAAATGAGAGAAGACTTCTCGAAAATGAGAGAAGAAAAGTCTAGAAAAAGATGAAAATTAAATGCAGAATTTGACTAAAGAAATCGCAAGTCCCTTGGTCTTCTTGAGGGATTTTCTGAGGGAGAACTTGAGGGAAAATGCTGCGGGAAATTGCTGAGGGACACGCTGAGGGAAATGGGCTTGAGGGAAGAAGTGTTCCAAGGCCTCGTTAAAAACCTTGTCACGTAAAACCCGTTGGGTAAAACCGGGACTAAGGAAAAGAGCACACTTGGACTTGTATCGAAACCAATGCGGTTCGAAGCACTTCCTCCTCCAAACCCACGGTCTCATGCACGTGTTGAATAAGTCCTCCTAATGCCTCCTTGAGCTTCTTCGCCTTAGCTCTCGTCAAAGGTCCTTCCGGGATGTGCAAAGCTTCCTCGGGTTCAAGCTGTTCCTCGGCAAGTGTTTCCTCGGCTAAGTGAGTAACCTCCGTTGTGTCGTCTAGGATCATATCAGAGGGAGAGAGAGATCTAAACGAATCAAAAACAACCATCGTTTACCTTAAAATCACGCCGGACAAAACGTAAAAGGTAGCCCTATCGAAAACCAATCTATCGCTCACCACCTAACAAAGAACATGCGCATTATACTCCGCGGTAGCTCAGAGCAAAAACCATCGGTTCTCTCGTGAGGAATTTCTAAAATAATTGGTAAATATCTGGTACCCTGACAAAGAACCCCAATGTCGTGTGTATGTCGTCGCTTTTTTATTTTTATTTTATTTTTTTTTTGTCGTAACTATAGGTTATTTTGATACGCATCCGTAGGGAAGAATTTTGGATTGACATTTGCTATATGTCATCACACCTTATTAATTTCTTTTGGCAAATTTTTAAAAATACCACCATCTATACCTCACTTTACAAAACTACAATCAACTAAAAATTTAATCAAAACTACCCTCAACTAATAAATTATTGACCATTTTCCCCTTAAGCCTCATCTAATAAATTGCGACTAGCTTTTTGTGAGGTTTCGTTGGATCTTTTTCATTTAAAAAAACATGGAATTGACTAACTGTGAGAAGAAAAACAACCTCTTCACGTTGTGCTTCATTCAACTCCATCTAAAAAACAAACGAATCTATTTCTGGACAGGAAAAGAAGCATCAATTTTAGGAATGGATCAATTCAGAAGAAAAAAATGAAAAATCCCCTTCCTAAAACTTATCGCCTCTACAGTAAAATCGATGAACGAATAATCACATAAAATGGCCTCTATCGGAAAATCAATCTGAGAGGCAGATCGAATAAGATAAAAAAGATGTAATTGATAAACATAGATGTATCAGGATAAATTAAGCGGAAACATAAACTAGCGAGAGAGAGAGAGAGAGAGATCTAAACGAATCAAAAACAACCATTGTTTACGTAAAAATCACGCCGGACAAAACGAAAAAGGTAGCCCTATCGAAAACCAATCTATCGCTCACCTCCTAACAAAGAACCTCGCTTTATATTCCGTGGTTGCTCAGAGCAAAAACCCTCGGTTCTCTCGTGAGGAATTTCTAAAATAATTGGTAAATATCTGGTACCCTAACAAAGAACCCCAATGTCGTGTGTATGTCGTCGCTTTTTCAATTTTTTTTTATTTTTTTTTTGTCGTAACTATGGGTTATTTTGATACGCATCCGTAAGGAAGAATTATGGATTGACATTTGTTATAAATCATCCCACCTTAATAATTTCTTTTGAGAAATTTTAAAAAATACCACCATCTATACCTCACTTTACAAAACTACAATCAACTAAAAACTTAATCAAAACTACCCTCAACTAATAAATTATTGACCATTTTGCCTTTAAATTTCATCTAATAAATCGCGACTAGCTTTTTTGTGAGGTTTCTTTGGATATTTTTCATTTTAAAAAACATGGAATTGACTAACTGTGAGAAGAAAAACAACATCTTCACGTTGTGCTCCATTCAACTCCATCTCAAAAACAAACGAATCTATTTCTGGACAGGAAAAGAAGCATCAATCTTATGAATGGATCAAATTAAAAGAAAAAAAATGAAAAATTCCCTTCCTAAAACTTATCGCCTCTACTGTAAAATCGATGAACGAATAATCCCATAAAATGGCCTCTATCGTAAAATCAATCTGAGAGGCGGATCGAATCAGATAAAAAAGATGTAATTGGTAAACATAAATGTAACAGGATAAATTAAGCGGAAACATAAACTAGCGAGATAATGAGATCTAAACGAATCAAAAACAACCATCGTTTACCTTAAAATCACGCCGGACAAAACAAAAAAGGTAGCCCTATCGAAAACCAATCTATCGCTCACCTCCTAACAAAGAGCTTGCGCTTTATATTCCGCGGTAGCTCAGAGCAAAAACTCTCGGTTCTCTCGTGAGGAATTTCTAAAATAATTGGTAAATATCTGGTACCCTAATAAAGAACCCCAATGTCGTGTATATGTCGTCGATTTTTCGTTTTTTTTTTTTTGTCGAAATATGAGTTATTTTGATACGCATCCGTAGGGAAGAATTTTGGATTGACATTTGCTATATGTCATCCTACCTTATTAATTTCTTTTGGGAAATTTTAAAAAATACCGCCATCTATACCTCACTTTACAAAACTACAATCAACTAAAAACTTAGTCAAAACTACCCTCAACTAATAAATTATTGACCATTTTGCCCTTAAGCCTCATCTAATAAATCGCGACTAGCTTTTTGTGAGGTTTCGTTGGATATTTTTCATTTAAAAAAACATGGAATTGACTAACTGTGAGAAGAAAAACAACCTCTTCACGTTGTGCTCCATTCAACTCCATCTCAAAACAAACGAATCTATTTCTGGACAGGAAAAGAAGCATCAATCTTATGAATGGATCAAATTAAAAGAAAAAAATGAAAAATTCCCTTCCTAAAACTTATCGCCTCTACAGTAAAATCGATGAACAAATAATCCCATAAAATGGCCTCTATCGGAAAATCAATCTGAGAGGCGGATCGAATCAGATAAAAAAGATGTAATTGATAAACATAAATGTAACATGATAAATTAAGCGGAAACATAAACTAGCGAGATAGAGAGATCTAAACGAATCAAAAACAACCATCGTTTACCTTAAAATCACGTCGGACAAAACAAAAAAGGTAGCCCTATCGAAAAACAATCTATCGCTCACCTCCTAACAAAGAGCTTGCGCTTTATATTCCGCGGTAGCTCAGAGCAAAAACCCTCGGTTCTCTCGTGAGGAATTTTTAAAATAATTGGTAAATATCTGGTACCCTAACAAAGAACCCCAATGTCGTGTGTATGTCGTTGATTTTTCAATTTTTTTTTTGTCGTAAATATGGGTTATTTTGATACGCATCCGTAGGGAAGAATTTTGGATTGACATTTGCTATATGTCATCCCACCTTATTAATTTCTTTTTGGAAATTTTAAAAAATACCACCATCTATACCTCACTTTACAAAACTACAATCAACTAAAAACTTAATCAAAACTACCCTCAGTTAATAAATTATTGACCATTTTGCCCTTAAGCCTCATCTAATAAATTGCGACTAGCTTTTTGTGAGGTTTCGTTGGATCTTTTTCATTTAAAAAAACATGGAATTGACTAACTGTGAGAAGAAAAACAACCTCTTCACGTTGTGCTCCATTCAACTCAATCTCAAAAACAAACGAATTTATTTCTGGACAGTAAAAGAAGCATCAATCTTATGAATGGATCAAATTAGAAGAAAAAAAAATGAAAAATCCCCTTCCTAAAACTTATCGCCTCTACAGTAAAATCGATGAACGAATAATCCCCTAAAATGGCCTCTATCGGAAAATCAATCTGAGAGGCGGATCGAATCAGATAAAAAAGATGTAATTGATAAACATAAATGTAACAAGATAAATTAAGCGGAAACATAAACTAGCGAGATAGAGAGATCTAAACGAATCAAAAACAACCATCGTTTACCTTAAAATCACGCCGGACAAAACAAAAAAGGTAGCCCTATCGTAAACCAATCTATCGCTCACCTCCTAACAAAGAACTTGCGCTTTATATTCCGCGGTAGCTCAGAGCAAAAACCCTCGGTTCTCTCGTGAGGAATTTCTAAAATAATTGGTAAATATATGGTACCCTAACAAAGAACCCCAATGTCGTGTATATGTCGTCGATTTTTCGTTTTTTTTTTTTGTCGTAAATATGGGTTATTTTTATACGCATCCGTAGGGAAGAATTTTGGATTGACATTTGCTATATGTCATCCCACCTTATTAATTTCTTTTGGAAAATTTTAAAAAATACCACCATCTATACCTCACTTTACAAAACTACAATCAACTAAAAACTTAATCAAAACTATCCTCAACTAATAAATTATTGACCATTTTGCCCTTAAACCTCATCTAATAAATCGCGACTAGCTTTTTGTGAGGTTTCGTTGGATCTTTTTCATTTAAAAAAACATGGAATTGAGTTACTGTGAGAAGAAAAACAACATCTTCACGTTGTGCTCCATTCAACTCCATCTCAAAAACAAACGAATCTATTTCTGGACAGGAAAAGAAGCATCAATCTTATGAATGGAGCAAATTAAAAGAAAAAAAAAAATGAAAAATCCCCTTCCTAAAACTTATCGCCTCTACAGTAAAATCGATGAACGAATAATCCCATAAAATGGCCTCTATCGGAAAATCAATCTGAGAGGCGGATCGAATCAGATAAAAAAGATGTAATTGATAAACATAAATGTAACAGGATATATTAAGCGGAAACTTAAACTAGCGAGATAGAGAGATCTAAACGAATCAAAAACAACCATCGTTTAATTACCTTAAAATCACGCCGGACAAAACAAAAAATGTAGCCCTATCGAAAACCAATCTATCGCTCACCTCCTAACTAAGAACTTGCGCTTTATATTCCACGGTAGCTCAGAGCAAAAACCCTCGGTTCTCTCGTGAGGAATTTCTAAAATAATTGGTAAATATATGGTACCCTAACAAAGAACCCCAATGTCGTGTGTATGTCGTCGATTTTTTTTTTTTTGTTTTTTTTTTTGTCGTGAATATGGTTTATTTTGATACGCATCCGTATGGAAGGATTTTGGATTGACATTTACTATATGTCATCCCACCTTATTAATTTCTTTTGGGAAAATTTTAAAAATACCACCATCTATACCTCACTTTACAAAACTACAATCAACTAAAAACTTAATCAAAACTACCCTCATCTAATAAATTATTGACCATTTTGCCCTTAAACCTCATCTAATAAATCGCGACTAGCTTTTTTGTGAGGTTTCGTTGGATCTTTTTCATTTAAAAAAACATGGAATTGACTTACTGTGAGAAGAAAAACAACATCTTCACGTTGTGCTCCATTCAACTCCATCTAAAAAACAAACGAATCTATTTATGGACAGGAAAAGAAGCATCAATCTTAGGAATTGATCAAATTAAAAGAAAAAAAGAAAAATCCCCTTCCTAAAACTTATCGCCTCTACAGTAAAATCGATGAACGAATAATCTCATAAAATGGCCTCTATCGGAAAATCAATCTGAGAGGCGGATCGAATCAGATAAAAAGATGTAATTGATAAACATAGATGTAACAGGATAAATTAAACGGAAACATAAACTAGCGAGAGAGAGAGAGAGATCTAAACGAATCAAAAACAACCATCGTTTACCTTAAAATCACGCCGGACAAAACGAAAAAGGTAGCCTTATCGAAAACTAATCTATCGCTCACCTCCTAACAAAGAACATGCGCTTTATATTCTGCGGTAGCTCAGAGCAAAAACCCTCGGTTCTCTCGTGAGGAATTTCAAAAATAATTGGTAAATATCTGGTACCCTAACAAAGAACCCCAATGTCGTGTGTATGTCGTCGATTTTTCATTTATTTTTTTTGTCGTAACTATGGGTTATTTTGATACGCATCCGTAGGAAAAAATTTTGGATTGACATTTGCCATATGTCATACCACCTTATTAATAGTTTTTTAAGTTTTTGTGTTTAGTTGGGATAGGAAAAGGTAGANGGTCAAATCCTTTGTTTGCTCCATCACCGCCACTATACTATCGAACCTTGCCGGGAGAGAGATGAGAATTTTCTGGACAATTTGGTAGTGTGTCTTCTCTTCACCATGAATCTGGCTCTGATACCATGTTTGAATATTTTAGATCAAGGTGAAGAGAAATGAATGAACGAAACACACTTTATTAGTAATAGAAAAATCTAATATTTACAATACAAGGACAACGTCTTTATATAGACTTGAAACAACACGACGAAACAATACGAAAGGTAAGAGTCGTAACTCTTCTCTTATGACTCTTAATAAAAATAACTAACTTATATAAATGTAACTTTATATTATACGAGATATGATTATACTTCAACAGATTTTGTTTGTATTCTATATACACTCGTATGGTCTTTTGCCACCGCCGCCTCCATCGCTCTTAGTGGTTCTTTTCTGCAAGTCTGCTTCGTAGTGTTCCATCGCAGCATCAAGAGTCTTGCAGAGGAAACAGGTCAAGATCAATTCATAGACCAGATTACAATGCAAGTTTGGCAGGTTAAACAGGATAGGTACAATGTGAGTGGAAAATATATAATAAAGCTCCAACTCTTTAACCAAGTACCGGAAGAAACTAACCTTTTGCATTGGACGAACCAGTAAAGAAAACTCATGGCGGAGATCAGATTGCACAGACTCTTTCATTGCCTGATAGTTAATATCAATGAAACAGTATAAACTAGAGCATATCTATGCAATAAACAATTAAATGTTTGTGTTGCATTGGTATGGGGAGATTAGGAACTACTGTTCTAACAGTTTAACGAGTTGCTTATTATATCAGAAAAAGTTTGTAGAATACCTCGAGCTGTGAATAAGTATTGGACATTGCATCCTTCAGCTTACAAACCTGCATAATAACATCCAAGCATAAAGAACTTGCTTTTGGTGTAAGGTATGTGGTGGTTATTGGATAAGATAATCAGGATTCTATGTATATAGAAAATTACCTTGGTAAAAAGATATGCGGTTGTTATTGGGTAAGATGACCAAAATTGTTTCAGTAATTCTTGTATTGATGTCCAATGCTGTAGATGAAAGAAATAAATCCGTACGCATTATTATAACCAGGTTCCACCTAACCAGTATAGGACATTGGAAAATTTAGAACTTACATGTAAGAATTCATCTTTAGTTGATTTTGGTAATTTGTCCAGGAAGCTATCTCCTGGGTTGTTCTCAATAGTATTCTTGGCAGCTGAGATAGTTCGGGCTAATTCACTGAAAACCTGAATAGGGTAAACAATTTTAAGCTTAGGAAACGAGACAAATAAGCCATGATTACTTTTAGTCAGCACACATTTTACTATGGGGGTTGAATAGCACCTCGAACGAAACTTCAGGTTTAATCAATGGATCAATTAATCCTCTAGTTCTTATCTCAGAAATAGATTCTTTTAGCAACCGATGAGCTTCATGGACATTTATCTTTGATACCCCTGCTCCTCTAGGTGTATTGAGGACGATTCCTTGTTGAGATTCAAAGTAATCACGAGGGTCCTGTTTCAAAACAAGAAAGGGTAAGAGGATCTATGCAGCATCTACCATCAGCAGTGAAAACGTAGCCTTTTATTTACAGAAAGCGACACCTTGATAGAAAGTGGTTCTAACGAGAAGTTTTGTGGTGCTTGAAGATCTAAAACCTGGGACATTCTCTTCAATCTCTCCTGAATAGCGTCTTTGGTGTCTCTGCCTACTACCAGGGGAATAGAGATCGATAGCGAGGTCAGACATATATAATTGTAGGATGCACAGAAAAGCAAAAGTAGAACATCACATAATGAAACAGCAAACCTTGTTTAACCAATGTGAGAGCCTCTGCAACAATCCTCGAATTTTTTGACTCAACATCTGCTACCAACGTAAAGGAATAAGTGAGCATCATTGTATATCCACGACAAAAAACTGCAGTCAAAAGGCCAAAACACATGCCTACACTTTGGGAACTATCTACCGTTATACAGAACATAGGATTAAAAACTCGGAGGTGTTTACCAATGCTTCTGCCTTCCAGTATAGCAGCAGAATGGCGATTAATATCTTGCGCAAGAGATCTTCTAAACTGATCATTCTGTGGTTCAACAGCATCCTTTATCCCATCAAGCTGAAATATCCCCTGGTCATGCGTTACGGGAAATTTAAATTTAGCACAACGTAAGGTAATATGATACAGTATACTGTAAAACCTCTCAACCGCATAAAATACAAAGAGCACAATGTCAACTTTCAGCTTCAGGATATCAGTCGCACACGCAAATATAAAGGCAGTTGTCCTAGTTAATAAAAAAAAAAAAAAAAAGTAATTCAATTGCTAAAGCAAAAAAGTAATTGATTACACTTGCATAGTGTAGAATTTACAAGTGAAAGAAACTAAATTTCTTCATTTAACATCTTTAGAAGGTTTGTAGTGCATTCTAAAATACAAAACATTTGACACATATTGTTACAAGTTTGATTCTTAGCACTAGTATTATCCATAGAGCCCAGTTCTACGCATACTACTTCTCCTAGGGCAAGACTATACATGTACACACCAACACTAAAAAAAGGAAAAATGATGAGACATGTATTCTCTGTGTGACTCTGAAATTGTTATTTCAACAACTTTTGATGCGCAGTCGTAGTTGGCTTACCATAATATGAGTGTAGCCATCAGCCTGGTCAGCCACCATGTCAACAGTTGGATCAACCCGTCTAATCTACAGACATGACACTGAAATCAGATGGATATGCCACAAATGCTTTCTTCACAATAACTGTAGAAGAAAAATAACCTTTTGGCGAGTTTCCCGAGCAGATATCTCATCGGGCTTCAGAAATACAGCGAGTACCTCATCATCAGCAGCTTCTGCCGATGCTACTGCTGTGTTTTTGGTGCTGTAAAGATATTCTGCTCTAAAATATTTGGTCCAGAAGTCTTTTTCAGTCATCTGGCACTTCCAAAGCCTGTTAAGATACTCGTCGTATATGATGATTAAACCTATTAACAGAGATGTCATAGTGTTGAAGTCTTTGTTACCTTACTCGGAACATAATTTATGAAAGCCTGCCGCACAGCCGGCTTCTCAGAAAAAATCTAATAGCATAATGAAGAAAACATGTGAGGAAAGGACAATAACATGAATGACAAAACACTGAAGTATTCTTGCTACATATTTACAGATTAAACACACAGAAGGTGAGCGGAAAGGCTGAAATAAATGTTTCTATTTCTCACATGTAGTTTCCAATTGGAAGTACACATGCCTAGCACGATGCATCCTGAACACTTATTTAATAGATTTCTGCCCGAATGCATCACCGATTGCAACTTCTACCCCATTCACCATATAAACTCATAGCAGTTACATCAATGACAAACATAGTTACCCTATTAGTCTGAAAGAGCTAACCTGAAAAATTATCTCAGGGGTTATGTTAAATGTCACCCTATTAGTCTGAAAGAAAAAAAGTGAAGAAAGTGGTTAGTAAACCAGATGAAATGTCACATGATATACAACGACATATGTATGCACTTCAGCCAAACGCAATGGCATGCATACGAGCATATTAGGGAGAATTATGCCACACCTGCCCATCAGTAGATGGTTTGATGCCAGAAACCATCACGCTTTTGAGCCCGACCTGTTGTTTACACTCTCTGATGGAATCTTTACCCAGTAAGTTCTGCGATCAGTATAAAGTTGGTAACTACGACAACACTCAAAAAAGAACAGAAAACTGCAAAACGAAGGAAACCAAAAAGAAGCAACCTTCCTTGTAGCCCAGAATTCATCTTCTGTCAGGATTTCCCTTTCCACAAACTGCTTATGAAATATCCGCAACTCACTTCACATCATGAGTGTTACTCATATTAAAAGGAGTTGGATGAACCTATGAAACCAGAATCTTTTAATCGAAAAAAAAACAGCTTAATGTTCAAATTTCATACATATTTTCTCGAAGAAGCTTGACACGTAGCTCCAAGTCTGGGAGACTGAGTTGCTTAACAGGTGTCAAGACAGCCGATTTCCTATGCTCCTCTTCACATATAGCAAGGGTCTTAGCTGTTCACAACAAAAGTGATTGCATTAACACCACAAAAGAAACAACAGAGTAGTTTCCACACATTAAAAGCAAACCCATGGTGCTTACTGATGAAATCGCGGACGGTATGCATGTACCAATAATTTTCAAACTCAAAGATATGTCTCTTTCCCTACAAAATTTCAATGAAACACGAGATAATAAGCTTCAAAATTTAACATCATATTGTTTTATTTGTAGCTTTCAGCACAAAGGCCAACAAAAAACCTGCTTGTTGGTAAGACTGAACAAAGGAAACTTATGTGATCCTTCTTTGGTATATTTTTTACCTGAGATATTTACCAAGGAGAAAAATTGATTATAAATCTGATTAATAATTATGACCTGGTGTAAACACGTATACATACTTAATATGTCGTGAAACTGCACTTCAAGCTCTGAATCTGATTTCGGATCATCAGGTATGAAGATCAGCTTCCCCCCCATCTGAGAAATTTTATCAAAGATCCGGTTAAGCAGATAGTAATTCAAAAGACTCAAGGGAAACATATGGAAAAAAATAGAGCAATTATTCACAAGTTGTTCAAAGGAAAAAAAAGCAAAAAGTTAGAAAACCATCAATTTGCTCTACTAAGAGAACAAATATCCTTACTATTAAGAGTATTCCAGGAGTTCCTGGATCCTTCACAGAGCTCTTGTATTTGACATTTACACCCGAAATACTCAACATATCTGCCAAGAGCTGGAACCAAAATTATGAAGAAAACGAGTTGAGCGAGCATGGGAATAACTAATTAAAGGAATAAAAGAGAGAGAGAGCATATATCAACCAATAACAAGGAAGGTTCTCTCAGATATCAAATTCGTTAACCTAATCATAAGTTGGTTATAACGAGACTTAATAAAATCAGGCCAACACCTAGATAAGCAAATAAAACTAAATCCAAAATTAAAAAGAAACTGTAGATAACTTAATATTGAATCACAAGCCAACAAATTCAAAATAAATGTGTCTTTGGATTATCAATACTAGAGCAGCGAGACACTTGATTTTTATCTAAAGTTGTATAGGGAAATAATGCCAAGACATTCAAATGCATCCTAAAAACGGAACCCAAATTCCATGAATCTATGTTCTGTGAGTGAGCTCATTGAAACCTAGGAATTGCATTCAGTCAAATGAAACATACTGAGTATTGACGCAAAACACTAAGGAAATTGCCCCAGGGATAGTCAGACAAGTCCAGGATTTGACTAAGAAGCAGGATACTTTCTTCAATGTCGATCTAAAGATCATAGCAAATATTGTTAATCTTAACTAAGACCGCCCAATCAGAGGTTTGATCATAGCAAATATTGCAAAACCCAGGACACAGCGAAACAAAGGAACCAAATTAGCAGAAGAAACACGAGGATGGACACAGACTGACTTGCCGTAATTCAAAACACACACACCTTAGATTTTTTATCACATCTCCTTGAAGCACAGAAAGAGCGATTGTCGAGTCTTAGGGTTTTCGGGTTCAGAGCCGACGATTTAATAAAGAGTAAGGGCATTCATCCTAGGCGTGGGCATTCGGGTGTCCGTTCGGGTTCGGGTCGGTTCTTTCGGGTATCGGGTCTTTCAGGTATTGGGTTGAAGGACCCATTCGGGTATTTATAAAATTCGGTTCGGGTTCGGGTATTTTCGGGTCGGTTCCGGGTACCCGAAATATAGGAAAAAACTTAAAAAATACTGAATTTGAATAAAATTTGGTTAAATTTTGACAAATATAACTAAGAATTTTCAAATTTTTTATTATTTTAGATATTTCGGT
>PKML01061716.1:4816-15264 GCA_002933935.1 Eutrema yunnanense
AAAGGTTTTTAGTACATTTATTCATTTAAAGAAGTAATTTGATAAACCTCCTATACGCCCTAAATCGGTGGACTAACCCCTATGAGATCTCAATTTTATAGAGAAGCAGGGACAATTAGGGACCCAAACCTATTTGATCTAATTCCTATATCCATAGAATATGCGTCTATGTATTAAAACAAGAAAACAAAATTATTCAAAATTATCCCAAAATAATTGCACTAACCCCTACGAGATTTCGATATTTTCGAGCAAATGCAGAAAATAATGAAACTAATCCTCCTTCTTTATTTCTAAAATACCAAAAAAAATTCCAACGGTATACTAATGTGAGCTTTACTAATTTTAAAGGTTTTTAGTACATTTATTCATTTAAAGAAGTAATTTGATAAACCTCCTATACGCCCTAAATCGGTGGACTAACCCCTATGAGATCTCAATTTTATAGAGAAGCAGGGACAATTAGGGACCCAAACCTATTTGATCTAATTCCTATATCCATAGAATATGCATCTATGTATTAAATCAAGAAAACGAAAATATTCATAATTATCCCAAAATAAGTGCACTAACCCCTACGAGAATTCGATACTTTCGAGTAAATGCAGAAAATAATGAAACTAATCCTCCTTGTTTATTTCTAAAATACAAAACCATATTCCATTAATAAATTAGCGTTAACTTAACTAATTTTAAAGGGGTTTTAGTATATTTATTAATTTTAAAGAAGTAATTTAATAAACCTTCAATACGCCTTAAATCGGTGGACTAATCACTATGAGTTCTCAATTTTATAGAGAAGCGGGGACATATAGGGACCCAAACCTATGTGATCTAGTTCCTATATCCATAGAATATGCGTCTATGTATTAAAACAAGAAAATAAAAATATTCAAAATTATCCCAAAATAAGTGGACTAACCCCTACGAGAATTCGATATTTTCGAGTAAATGCAGAAAATAATGAAACTTATCCTCCTTCTTTATTTCTAAAATACCAAACCAAATTCCAACGGTATAGTAATGTGAAATTTACTAATTTAAAAGGTTTTTAGTACATTTATTCATTTAAAGAAGTAATATGATAAACCTCCTATACGCCCTAAATCGGTGGACTAACCCCTATCAGATCTTAATTTCATAGAGAAGCAGGGACAATTAGGGACCCAAACCTTTTTGATCTAATTCCTATATCCATAGAATATGCGTCTATGTATTAAAATAAGAAAACAAAATTATTCAAAATTATCCCAAAATAAGTGCACTAACCCCTACGAGAATTCGGTACTTTCGAGTAAATGCATAAAATAATGAAACTAATCCTCCTTGTTTATTTCTAAAATACAAAACCATATTCCATTGATATATTAGTGTTAACTTAGCTAATTTTAAAGGGGTTTTAGTATACTTATTAATTTTTACAAAGTAATTTGATAAACCTTTTATACGCCTTAAATCGGTGAACTAATCACTATGAGTTCTCAATTTTATAGAGAATCGGGGACATATAGGGATCCAAACCTATGTTATATAGTTCTTATATCCATACAATATGCGTCTATGTATTAAAACTAGAAAACTAAAATATTCAAAATTATCCCAAAATAAGTGGACTAACCCCTACGAGTATTCGATATTTTCGAGTAAATGCAGAAAATAATAAAACTAATCCTCCTTCTTTATTTCTAAAATACCAAACCATATTCCAATGATATATTATTGTTAACATAACTAATTTTAAAGGGGTTTTAGTATATTTATTAATTTTAAGAAGTAATTTTATATACCTCCTATACGCCCTAAATCGGTGGACTAACCCCCATGAGATCTCAATTTTATTGAGAAGCAAGGACAATTGGGGATCCAAACCTATTTGATCTAGTTTCTATATCCATAGAATATGCGTTTATGTATTAAAAAAAAGAAACGAAAATATTCAAAATTTTATTGAGATCTCAATTTTATTGAGAAGCGGGGACATATAGGGACCCAAACCTATGTGATCTAATTCCTAATGATATATTATTATTCCTAACTTAACTAATTTTAAAGGGGTTTTAGTATATTTATTAATTTTAAAGAAGTAATTTAATAAACCTTCTATACACCTTAAATCGGTGGACTAATCACTATGAGTTCTCAATTTTATAGAGAAGCGGGGACATATAGGGACCCAAACCTATGTGATCTAGTTCCTATATCCATAGAATATGCGTCTATGTATTAAAACAATAAAACTAAAATATTCAAAATTATCCCAAAATAAGTGGACTAACCCGGACGAGAATTCGATATTTTCGAGTAAACGCAGAAAATAATAAAACTAATCCTCCTTCTTTATTTCTAAAATAACAAACCAAATTCCAACGGTATATTGATGTGAACTTTACTAATTTAAAAGGTTTTTAGTACATTTATTCATTTAAAGTAATTTGATAAACCTGCTATACGCCCTAAATCGGTGGACTAACCCCTAGGAGATCTCAATTTTATAGATAAGAAGGGACAATTAGGGACCCAAACCTATTTGATCTAGTTTCTATATCCATAGAATATGCGTCTATGTATTAAAACAAGAAAACGAAAATATTCAAAATTATCCCAAAATAAGTGAATTAACCCCTACGAGAATTCAATTTTTTCGAGTAAATGCAGAAAATAAAGAAACTAATCCTCTTTGTTTATTTCTAAAATACCAAACCATATTCCAATGATATATTATTGTTAACATAGCTAATTTTAAAGGGGTTTTAGTATATTTATTAATTTTTAAAAAGTATTTTGATAAACCTTCTATGCGCCTTAAATCGGTGGACTAATCACTATGAGTTCTCAATTTTATAGAGAAGCGGGGACATATAGGGACCCAAACCTATGTGATATAGTTCCTATATCCATAGAATATTCGTCTATGTATTAAAACAAGAAAATAAAAATATTCAAAATTATCCCAAAATAAGTGCACTAACCCCTACGAGATTTCGATATTTTCGAGCAAATGCAGAAAATAATGAAACTAATCCTCCTTCTTTATTTCTAAAATACCAAACAAAATTCCAACGGTATACTAATGTGAGCTTTAATAATTTTAAAGGTTTTTAGTACATTTATTCATTTAAAGAAGTAATTTGATAAACCTCCTATACGCCCTAAATCGGTGGACTTACCCCTATGAGATCTCAATTTTATAGAGAAGCAGGGACAATTAGGGACCCAAACCTATTTGATCTAATTCCTATATCCATAGAATATGCATCTATGTATTAAATCAAGAAAACGAAAATATTCATAATTATCCCAAAATAAATGCACTAACCCCTACGAGAATTCGATACTTTCGAGTAAATGCAGAAAATAATGAAACTAATCCTCCTTGTTTATTTCTAAAATACAAAACCATATTCCATTGATAAATTAGCGTTAACTTAGCTAATTTTAAAGGGGTTTTAGTATATTTATTAATTTTAAAGAAGTAATTTAATAAACCTTATATACGCCTTAAATCGGTGGACTAATCACTATGAGTTCTCAATTTTATAGAGAAGCGGGGACATATAGGGACCCAAACCTATGTGATCTAGTTCCTATATCCATAGAATATGCGTCTATGTATTAAAACAAGAAAATAAAAATATTTAAAATTATCCCAAAATAAGTGGATTAACCCCTACGAGAATTTGATATTTTCGAGTAAATGCCGAAAATAATGAAACTAATCCTCCTATTCTATTTCTAACATACCAAACCATATTCCAATGCTATATTAATGTTAACTTTATTAGTTTTAAAGGTTTTAGTATATTTATTCATTTTAAGAAGTAATTTTAAAAACCTCCTATACGCCCTAAATCGGTGCACTAACCCCTATGAGATCTCAATTTTTTAGAGAAGCAGGGACAATTAGGGACCCGAACCTATTTGATCTAATTTCTATATCCATAGAATATACGTCTATGTATTAAAACAAGAAAACGAAAATATTCAAAATTATCCCAAAATAAGTGGAATAACCCCTACGAGAATTCGATATTTTCGAGTAAATGCAGAAAATAATGAAACTAATCCTCCTATTCTTTTTCTAACATACCAAACCATATTCCAATGCTATATTAATGTTAACTTAACTAATTTTAAAGGTTTTTAGTACATTTATTCATTTTAAGAAGTAATTTGATAAACCTCTTATACGCCATAAATCGGTGGACTAACCCCCTATGAGATCTCAATTTTAAAGAGAAGCAGGGACAATTAGGGACCCAAACCTATGTGATCTAATTCCTATATTCATAGAATATGCGTCTATGTATTAAAAGAAGGAAACTAAAATATTCAAAATTATCCCAAAATAAGTGGACTAACCCCTACGAGAATTCGATATTTTCGAATAAATGCAGAAAATAATGAAACTAATCCTCCTTCTTTATTTTTAAAATACCAAACCAAATTCCAACGATATATTAATGTGAACTTTACTAATTTAAAAGGTTTTTAGTACATTTATTCATTTAAATAAGTAATTTGATAAACCTCTTATACGCCCTAAATCGGTGAACTAACCCCTAGGAGATCTCAATTTTATAGAGAAGCAGGGACAATTAGGACCTAAACCTATTTGATCTAGTTTCTATATCCATAGAATACGCGTCTATGTATTAAAACAAGAAAACGAAAATATTCAAAATTATCCCAAAATAAGTAAAGTAACCCCTACGAGAATTCAATTTTTTAGAGTAAATGCAGAAAATAATGAAACTAATCCTCCTTGTTTATTTCTAAAATACCAAACCATATTCCAATGATATATTATTGTTAACATAACTAATTTTAAAGGGGTTTTAGTATATTTATTAATTTTAAAGAAGTAATTTGATAAACCTTCTATACGCCTTAAATCGGTGGGCTAATCACTATGAGTTCTCAATTTTATAGAGAAGCGGGGACATATAGGGACCCAAACCTATGTGATCTAGTTCCTATATCCATATAATATGCGTCTATGTATTAAAAGAAGAAAATAAAGTTATTCGAAATTATCCCAAAATAAGTGGATTAAACCCCTACGAGAATTCGATATTTTCGAGTAAATGCAGAAAATAATGAAACTAATCCTCCTTCTTTATTTCTAAAATACCAAACCAAATTCCAACGGTATAGTAATGTGAACTTTACTAATTTAAAAGGTTCTTAGTACATTTATTCATTTAAAGAAGTAATTTGATAAACCTCCTATACGCCCTAAATCGGTGGACTAACCCCTATGAGATCTCAATTTTATAGAGAAGCAGGGACAATTAGGGACCCAAACCTACTTGATCTAATTCCTATATCCATAGAATATGCGTCTATGTATTAAAACAAGAAAACAAAATTATTCAAAATTATCCCAAAATAAGTGCACTAACCCCTACGAGATTTCGATATTTTCGAGCAAATGCAGAAAATAATGAAACTAATCCTCCTTCTTTATTTCTAAAATACCAAACCATATTCCAACGGTATATTAATGTTAACTTTACTAATTTTAAAGGTTTTTAGTATATTTATTCATTTTAAAAAGTAATTTGATAAACCTCCTATACGCCCTAAATCGGTGGACTAACCCCTATGAGATCTCAATTTTATAGAGAAGCAGGGACAATTAGGGACCCAAACCTATTTGATCTAATTCCTATATCCATAGAATATGCATCTATATATTAAATCAAGAAAACGAAAATATTCATAATTATCCCAAAATAAGTGCACTAACCCCTACGAGAATTCGATACTTTCGAGTAAATGCAAAAAATAATGAAACTAATCCTCCTTGTTTATTTCTAAAATACAAAACCATATTCCATTGATAAATTAGTGTTAACTTAGCTAATTTTAAAGGGGTTTTAGTATATTTATTAATTTTAAAGAAGTAATTTAATAAACCTTCTATACGCCTTAAATCGGTGGACTAATCACTATGAGTTCTCAATTTTATAGAGAAGCGGGGACATCTAGGGACCCAAACCTATGTGATCTAGTTCCTATATCCATAGAAAATGCGTCTATGTTTTAAAACAAGAAAATAAAAATATTCAAAATTATCCCAAAATAAGTGGACTAACCCCTACGAGAATTCGATATTTTCGAGTAAATGCAGAAAATAATGAAACTAATCCTCCTATTCTATTTCTAACATACCAAACAAAATTCCAATGCTATATTAATGTTACCTTTATTAGTTTTAAATATATTAGTATATTTATACATTTTAAGAAGTAATTTTATAAACCTCCTATACGCCCTAAATCGGTGCACTAACCCCTATGAGATCTCAATTTTTTAGAGAAGCAGGGACAATTAGGGACCCGAACCTATTTGATCTAATTTCTATATCCATAGAATATACGTATATGTATTAAAACAGGAAAACAAAAATATTCAAAATTATCCCAAAATAAGTGGACTAACCCCTACGAGAATTTGATATTTTCGAGCAAATGCAGAAAATAATGAAACTAATCCTCCTTCTTTATTTCTAACATACCAAACCATATTCCAATGCTATATTAATGTTAACTTAACTAATTTTAAAGGTTTTTAGTACATTTATTCATTTTAAGAAGTAATTTGTTAAACCTCTTATACGCCATAAATCGGTGGACTAACCCCCTATGAGATCTCAATTTTAAAGAGAAGCATGGACAATTAGGGACCCAAACCTATTTGATCTAATTCCTATATCCATAGAATATGCATCTATGTATTAAAATAAGAAAACAAAAATATTCAAAATTATCCCAAAATAAGTGCACTAACCCCTACGAGAATTCGATATTTTCGAGTAAATGCATAAAATAATGAAACTAATCCTCCTTCTTTATTTCTAAAATACCAAACTATATTCCAACGGTATATTAATGTTAACTTTATTAGTTTTAAAGGTTTTACTATATTTATTTATTTTAAGAAGTAATTTTATAAACCTCCTATACGCCCTAAATCGGTGCACTAACCCCTATGAGATCTCAATTTTATAGAGCAACAGGGATAATTAGGGATCCAAACCTATTTAATCTAATTCCTATATCCATAGAATATGCGTATATGTATTAAAAAAAGAAAACGAAAATATTCAAAATTATCCAAAAGTAAGTGGACTAACCCCTACGAGATTTCGATATTTTCGAGCAAATGCAGCAAATAATGAAACTAATCTTCCTTCTTTATTTCTAAAATACCAAACCAAATTCCAACGGTATATTAATGTGAACTTTACTAATTAAAAAGGTTTTTAGTACATTTATTCATTTAAAGAAGTAATTTGATAAACCTCCTATACGCGCGCCCTAAATTGGTGGACTAACCCCTATGAGATCTCAATTTTATAGAGAAGCAGGGACAATTAGGGACCCAAACCTATTTGATCTAATTCCTATATCCATAGAATATTCATCTATGTATTAAAACAAGAAAACGAAAATATTCAAAATTATCCCAAAATAATTGCACTAACCCCTACGAGAATTCGATACTTTCGAGTAAATGCAGAAAATAATGAAACTAATCCTCCTTTTTTATTTCTAAAATACAAAACCATATTCCATTGATATATTAGTGTTAACTTAGCTAATTTTAAAGGGGTTTTAGTATATTTATTAATTTTTAAAAAGTAATTTGATAAACCTTTTATACGCCTAAAATCGGTGGACTAATCACTATGAGTTCTCAATTTTATAGATAAGCGGGGACATATAGGGACCAAAACCTATGTGATCTAGTTCCTGTATCCATAGAATATGCGTTTATGTATTAAAATAAGAAATAAAATTATTCAAAATTATCCCAAAATAAGTGGACTAACCCCTACGAGAATTCGATATTTTCGAGTAAATGCAGAAAATAATGAAAGTAATCCTCATTCTTTATTCTAAAATACCAACCCAAATTCCAACGGTATATTAATGTGAACTTTACTAATTTAAAAGGTTTTTAGTATATTTATTCATGTAAAGAAGTAATTTGATAAACCTCCTATACGCCCTAAATATCGGTGGACTAACCCCTATGAGATCTCAATTTTTTAGAGACGCAGGGACAATTAGGGACCCGAACCTATTTGATCTAATTTCTATATCCATAGAATATACGTCTATGTATTAAAACAAGAAAACAAAAATATTCAAAATTATCCCAAAATAAGTGGACTAAACCCCTACGAGAATTCGATATTTTCGAGTAAATGCAGAAAATAATGAAACTAATCCTCCTATTCTATTTCTAACATAGCAAACCATATTCCAATGCTATATTAATGTTAACTTAACTAATTTTAAAGGTTTTTAGTACATTTATTCATTTTAAGAAGTAATTTGATAAACCTCTTATACGCCATAAATCGGTGGACTAACCCCCTATGAGATCTCAATTTTAAAGAGAAGCAGGGACAATTAGGGACCCAAACTTATGTGATCTAGTTCCTATATCCATAGAATATGCGTCTATGTATTAAAACAAGAAAACTAAAATATTCAAAATTATCCCAAAATAAGTGGACTAACCCATACGAGAATTCAATATTTTCGAGTAAATGCAGAAAATAATGAAACTAATCCTCCTTCATTATTTTTAAAATACCAAACCAAATTCCAACGATATATTAATGTTAAATTTACTAATTTAAAAGGTTTTTAGTACATTTATTCATTTAAAGAAGTAATTTGATAAACCTCCTATACGCCCTAAATCGGTGGACTAATCCCTAGGAGATCTCAATTTTATAGAGAAGCAGGGACAATTAGGGACCTAAACATATGTGATCTAGTTTCTATATCCATAGAATATGCGTCTATGTATTAATACAAGATAACGAAAATATTCAAAATTATCCCAAAATAAGTGAAGTAACCCCTACGAGAATTCAATTTTTTCGAGTAAATGCAGAAAATAATGAAACTAATCCTCCTTGTTTATTTCTAAAATACCAAACCATATTCCAATGATATATTATTGTTAACATAACTAATTTTAAAGGGGTTTTAGTATATTTATTAATTTTAAAGAAGTAATTTGATAAACCTTCTATACACCTTAAATCGGTGGGCTAATCACTATGAGTTCTCAATTTTATAGAGAAGCGGGGACATATAGGGACCCAAACCTATGTGATCTAGTTCCTATATCCATAGAATATGCGTCTATGTATTAAAAGAAGAAAATAAAATTATTCAAAATTATCCCAAAATAAGTGGACTAAACCCCTACGAGAATTCGATATTTTCGAGTAAATGCAGAAAATAATGAAAGTAATCCTCCTTCTTTATTCTAAAATACCAAACCAAATTCCAACGGTATATTAATGTGAACTTTACTAATTTAAAAGGTTTTTAGTACATTTATTCATTTAAAGAAGTAATTTGATAAACCTCCTATACGCCATAAATATCGGTGGACTAACCCCTTTGAGATCTCAAATTTTTAGAGAAACAGGGACAATTAGGGACCTGAACCTATTTGATCTAATTTCTATATCCATAGAATATACGTCTATGTATTAAAACAAGAAAACCAAAATATTCAAAACTATCCCAAAATAAGGTGACTAACCCCTACGAGAATTCGATATTTTCGAGCAAATGCAGAAAATAATGAAACTAATCCTCCTTCTTTATTTCTAAAATACCAAACCATATTCCAACGGTATAATAATGTTAACTTTTCTAAATTTAAAGATTTTTTTAGTATATTTATTGATTTTAAGAAGTAATTTTATAAACCTCCTATACGCCCAAAATCGGTGGACTAACCCCTATGAGATCTCAATTTTATAGAGAAACATGGATAATTATGGACCCAAACCTATTTGATCTAATTCCTATATCCATAGAATATGCGTCTATGTATTAAAACAAGAAAATTAAAATATTTAAAATTATCCCAAAATAAGTGGACTAACCCCTACGAGAATTCGATATTTTCGAGTAAATGCAGAAAATAATGAAACTAATCCTCCTTGTTTATTTCTAAAATACCAAACCATATTCCAATGATATATTATTGTTAACATAACTAATTTTAAAGGGGTTTTAGTATATTTATTAATTTTAAAGAAGTAATTTAATAAACCTTCTATACGCCTTAAATCAGTGGACTAATCACTATGAGCTCTCAATTTTATAGAGAAGCGGGGACATATAGGGACCCAAATCTATGTGATCTAGTTCCTATATCCATAGAATATGCGTCTATGTATTAAAAGAAGAAAAAAAAATTATTCAAAATTATCCCAAAATAAGTGGATTAAACCCCTACGAGAATTCGATATTTTCGAGTAAATGAAGAAAATAATGAAAGTAATCATCCTTCTTTATTCTAAAATACCAAACCAAATTCCAACGGTATATTAATGTGAACTTTACTAATTTAAAAGGTTTTTAGTACATTTATTCATTTTAAGAAGTAATTTGATAAACCTC
>PKML01061777.1:8102-27913 GCA_002933935.1 Eutrema yunnanense
TTATGAGAAAACCCTAAACCTAAAGTGGATCTACTCAGACATGGAGAATGAAACAATCAACATATTTGAATAAATCATCAATAGAATAGAAAGAAGGGTTTAGAGATCTGATCTCGGACGAAGGGAGATTCAGACTTGTCTCTCTAAAACCAAAGGAAAATCAAACACAGAAATAAAGCATAGCCTAAACAGATGGCTGTAAAATCCTATTTATAACCTAAATCACGACTTGGGGTCTTCTTGTAATTATTAAAGACTTCTGGGCAGTTTTGCAATTCCTCAAGTCTTGAAAAACTCGCGGGTCGTATCTTGCTGCGATGGGTATCGATCGATACCAGGGGGTATCGATCGATGCTTGTCGTGAAATCAGGTACTCAGCAACACGACTTCAGCTCTTGCTCCAAACTGCTCCAAAAAGCTCCAATAATTCCAATAATGCTTCAAACATGCTAAGACCTGTAAAAGACTCTAAAAGACTACAAAATACTATAATGACTCTATAAAAAAGGACTTATATCATGGCTTAAATAGGGTAAAAACCATGATATATCACTGACATGGAAACATGCCATCAAACGAACTTATAAATCAGCCATATAAAATCAGCCATCAACAAAACTATAAGCCAGTCGCCACTAAAATACTATTTAAGTAATTAATAAAGTTTCCAATAATCAGCCATTAAAACACATAAATCAGGTGGAAAACATAAGTCAGCCGCTACATCATATAAGTCAGTCGTCACTAGCATACTATTACAGTAATTAATCTTTTGCTAATTAGCCAGCCGTAATTAGGCAGACTTTTAAGTAAATCGGTCTTATTACAGCTTATTTAATATAAGCCAGCCACAATTAACCCGCGTAAGTATGCCGTTGCAAAATAAATCATCCCAATAAGTCAGCCGGATTAACGATAAATCAGGCGGGCAACAATAAGTCGGCCATGTCATAGCAATAAGTCAGCCAAAGTTTTCATAAATCGGTCGTCATAATATAAATCAGCTGTGTCGTGTACTCCTAAGTCAGCCGAAAATTCATAAATCGGTCGAGGTTCATATAAGTCTGCCGTGACATTTGGCTGACTTCTGAATATAAATCAGCCGACCAACTAATAAGTCGGCCGTTCTTTTAAATCAACCGCTCGTCCTGTAAGTCTGCCGTCACTACAGCGAGAAATTTTTGCGGCAAATTTTGTGCCACGTAGGCAGTTTTTGTGCCACGTAGGCGCGCCGCCGCGCCTGTTTTTTCGCTGATGTGGGAAAAAAAGTAATGGCATTCCTGTAATTACGTTTTTGTTAATAAATGCTTAGAAGAGCATCATGGGTATGAAAAATATTTCAGTAATAAAAAATATTTGTTTACTAGTCTAGTCATTTTACATAATTTCTATGCTCTTTAAGTAACTCTCCCTTTAAGTAATAGAAAATGTTGCATTTGGAATTTGATGTCTAGCTAATGAAGACTGCATGTGATAGTGTATCGGTAGCCAATAGATCCATACAATGGAGTTATTGAGTAAGACAGAAAAATGGAATTACGAGATTAAAAATAGGTATTAGTGATACAACGAAACTAGGTAGGTAGCCCGCGCCTTGCGCGGGCAGATAAGTTTCATAAACTAATTACATCATTCAATTATTTATCTTTTTACCGATAAAAAACCAAACAAAAATATAACAACAATATTAGATTTACGATCAATAAAAAAAAAGAAATAAACAAAATAACAACTCATATTATTCATAAAAAATACGAAATAAAGCAATGACAATCATAAAACTCGAGAATATATTGAATAATGTTTCATTCACTCACACATTATATGTAAAACAATTATTTTTTATCTCTCCATCGCTAGAACTCTCTCTCCATTTTATCGTAAGTGTCTCTCGCTCTAATCGGTTATTCCTCGTCTTTTCCTTCTTCTTTTTATCGTCTTTGATTTATTTTTCTTCTTCTTCTTCTTAATCGTCTTTGACTTCTACTTCTTTTTCTTTATCATCTTTGTCTTCTCCAACGATTCTTCTTCTTCTTTCTCTGTCGGTTTGTTTTCGTCTATCTCTTCCGGTTTTTCTTCTTCATCGTATTCGTTCTCTGGCTTATTATTCTTTTGGTTTTTCTTCGTCTCGTCTTCATCCTCAAATTCTTCTGCTTCGCCTTCTTCTTCTTATTCTTTATATTTCGGTTTATCTTCTCCCTCGTATTTTCCTTTTCTCTTTTTCATTGTCTTTGGCTTCTTCTTCTTCATCACCTTCGTCCTCTTCTTGTTCCGGCTTTTTCTTTGCCCGACTTTTCTTCGCCCTCTTCTTCATCAGCTTCATATTCTCCGACTTCTTATTCTTCCGTGTTTCTTCGTCTCATCTTCGTCTTCTTCCTCGCCATAATCAACTTTGAATCAAAATCTTCCATTTTCGGTTTCCATTACTCTCTCTCTATCTCTCTAGATTCCTAACTTAGATCTTCCTTGGTTCTTCCTCGATAATCTCGAGAATTTTCTTCTTCCTCTTCTTCTCCACCATGAAATATAAATTCCACAATAGATGGGTTTAGTCTTGTCTCATTCTACTTCTCTTTCTCTCTTTTGTTCTCTTAATTTACCTTCAAACATCTTCCCCATCTCTTCCTTCTCCTTCTTCATAACTTATACATATTTCTTCGACGCCANTATTTATGCAAACGCTATAATAAAAAAGGCTGATATTTATTATAGCAGAAAAACAAGGAACGCTATATTCTAATGCTATATATACTCAAATTTCTTGTAGTGATTTCTTTGTTCATACATAGATATGGTTAATAGCAAGTCTTTCAATTATAGCTGATTAAGAGGCTTGCATTAGAATTAAAAAATAGAATATATATAAAAAGAAGTAAAACCACTATTACCAAAAAAACTTCACTTACATGTTCTCTCTCTCTCTCTCTCTCTCTCTCTCTCTCTCTCTCTCTCTCTCTCTCTCTCCCTCTCTTCATATCAATCACACATTTTTTCGCCGTCAAAACAATTTCATCATTTCAACTACTATTTCCTTGTATCTTCTGTGCATGAAACCACTTATTTAAATTGTATATCTAAATTTGAAAACAAAATTACAGCAAAAATATAATTATCATATCAACTACATTATAGTATCATATATAAATAACATGTTATCCTATTTGTGTTACCTCCGATTAATAATATTTATAAAAAACAAAATCCTAAAATATGCTTTTCCTC
The DNA here is from genome assembly GCA_002933935.1 of Eutrema yunnanense. Lineage (NCBI taxonomy): Eukaryota > Viridiplantae > Streptophyta > Magnoliopsida > Brassicales > Brassicaceae > Eutrema > Eutrema yunnanense. Next base: position 11,325 of record PKML01061777.1, read on the forward strand.
CTCTTTTCTTTATTCTTCTTCAACATCTTAGTATTCTTCGTTCTCTTTTTCATTGTCTTCGTCTTCTCTGACTTGTTTTAATTTCATCGTCTCCATCTTCTCCGACTTCTTTTTCTTTTTTCTTTTTTTAAGTTTTTCTTCGTCTTCTTCGTTCTTATCCTTTTTCATCATTTTCGCCTTCTCGACATCCTATTATTCAGGTTTTTCGTTGTCTTTTACTTCTTATGCTTTATCTTCTTCTTCATCTTCTTCCTTTTCTTTATCTTTCGATTTTTCTTCTTCTTCATAATTTCCTTATTTTTTTCTTCGTCTTGGGCTTCTTCTTTTTCATAATCTTCGTCTTCTTCGACTTCCTCTTTTTTTTCCTTCCGGTTTTTATTCGTCGATCTTCTTCTTGTTGTGCTTCGACTTGTCATAATTCATTACATTTGTCTTCTTTGTCTTCTATGGTTCCTTATTCTTCTGGTTTTTCTTAGCTTCCTTTCGCATCTTCACCTTCTCAGACTTTGTAATCTTCATCTTCCGGTCTCCTTCCACATCTTTAACGTATGGGTCCTCGTATTTTCCAAATTCTTCTTCACCAGCTTCTTCTTCTTCTTATTCTTCCCCATCATCCTTTTTATATCTTCCTATTTATCGTCTTCGACTTTTACTTCTTCTTCTTTATCGTCTTGTCTTCTTCGACTTATTCTTTTTGTTTTTCTTTCAGTTTTTCCTTGTCTTCTTTCTTCTTATTTTTCTTCTTTTTATTATTCTTACTTATCTCGTCTTCACCTTTGTCCTCCTTCTTCTTCTTCATATTAATCACATATTTCTTCGTCGTAAAAAAATCTACATCGTTTCATCGTAGCTTCCGTACATTTCCTCTAACATTTCAAGCAGGGTTTGGAACCAGTTTAGTATTGTCAAATTCAATATCTATTAATTTTCTTTGATCATACATCGATATGTTTCGTGGGTCGTTGCCATTTTCTCGTCGTCTTTCTCTATTGGTTTCCTTCTTTATCATCTTCGTCTTCTCTGGCTTATTATTATTTTGGTTTTTCTTCGTCTCGTCTTCTACTTCTTTTTCTTCTTCTTTTTTCTTTAGGTATGTCATCATTTTATTCTTCTTGTTTTTATTCGTCCTCTTCTTGTTCACTCTCATTCTTCATCATCTTCATATTCTCCAGGTATCTTATTCTTCCGATGTTTTTTTGTCTCATCTTTGTCTTCCTCCTCGGCACGTTTCTTTGGGAAGTTCGATTGGGAAGCGGCAATCAAAGAGATTGGCGACAAAACGTTTTTCGGTGCTGCGGTAAGTGTTCCTCTTCGCAATTTTTTTGCCTGTTGTAATTTGGTCGAAGAAGTCAATAGCTTCTTAGTTTAATTATGTTCTAAAACAATTTTTCATATGGGCGTGATGATCAAAGCCCAAACTCCTATTTATCGGATTTGCCTTTTGCTAATTAATTAGAAATCTAGCTGAACTTTTGAAATTGAGTGAAAATATAAGTGTTCTTACTTTTTGCTGAGATCCTTTGTTCATTGAGAGTATACACAAATACTCTTTAACTTTTCCGACTTCTAATTCCTCTTCTTTCTTTTTTCTTCTTCTATATCATCTTCTTCTTCTTCTACTTCGCTTTCTTCATATCTTCTGGTTTTCTTCATATTCTTCTTATTCCTCTTCTTCCGGTTTTCTTTTTCTTCTCTAACTTCCTCTCTTGTCTTCTTCTTCTCTAACTTCGCTTTCTTCATATCTTCAGTTTTTTCACTTTTTCTACTTTGTATACATCATCTTTAACAAATTTATGTTCCTTGTCACCCATACAGTTTTCTTCCCGCTATTTTCACTTCAACATTCCCATGAGATTTAATTGTCAAGTCCCCCGAAAAAGTTATCATTTGACACTATATATATCAAACTTGTCAAGAGGATTTGTAAAAAAATAATGTAAGATTAAAAGAAAATTACAAGAGAAATTTATCCTTAAATGCCCACATAAAAGTTTGTGTCGGATCTTGAATGATGAGACTTTAAGATAATCTCATAGCGTGAGTTTGGATCGGAAAAAACTAAAGAATAAAAAAATTCAAGCTAGAAAATACACATAATCTCTGCGTCTTTTATGAACAACAATGAGAGGTGTCAAATCTTTCTTCTATGTGTATTTTACAATCCACATAAACATATCAAATAGGTTTTATAGTTTTAAAAGAGACGAACTTTTTAAGAAAATAGAGTCTTTGAAACTAATAACAACACCTTTTGTGATAATGAGAGTTTGGTATCACCGAGCGCAACTCATATATGCAGGTCTGCTCTGCAATCCATCAACATTACTTTGAAAAAAAAAAGTGTCACAACAAAAATTTAAAATCACTTATGGGATGATAGTATACAAAAGCCTTACAGTGGAATGGAAACGACATGTTGTGATCAAGAGATCTAGGTGTAAGTATTCTCACATCTCAGGACTGGATTAAACTAATAAGCATCGATATCAGCACAAAATTGAATTGAGATGAATAAGCCTTAAACATGAAGATCCAAACAAAATAAGAACATACTTCCTCGCCATCAGGTCTGCAAACGTATTCATGAGATGTATTAAAGCATATCCAACTGCAGAAACATCCTTTCTGGGAATCTCAAGTCCAAAGCAAACCATAATTTTTGGGATAAACCAAACACTACCAAACCAGAAACCAAATCGAGATCGGAGCAGCTTAAACAATTCGAGATCTGATCGATAAGAAACTCAAGATTACACATAAACCTCACTTGCAAATCTCGGTCAGCTCCACAAAAAAATCTAAACAGAAACAAATGAATAACAACAAAAAAACCAAGATATGTATACAGAAACTAATAATTATCTCATTTACTCTTTTTTAAAAAGCAAACCAATAGTTATCTTATTTAAAAATATTTAGTAAACATATTATTTGTTTGTAAGGCATCTAAATATTAGTAAGGTTTACGTTTTTCCATTATTATTTTTTTTGATAAGTAAAGTTTACTAAATTCTTGTTTTTTATAGCCTTGCGTTAAGGAATATTCTGGGGGCTGAAGATTACATAAGAGGTGAGGATATTGTGCTCTGTTTCTTGAGTCTATGATTATCGACAACAAAAAATACAAATAACAAATGGAAATTTCTCAGCATATATATAAAGTAATAAATTACGAAAGATACGGAGAATCACCGATTATAGAAATAGACTAACAAAACTATTAAAGTGTCATAATCATGTGTCTATATATGTTTCTCGAAACAAAATATACTTTTTTCAATAAGGATGAGCACAAGAAACTGTTGTGATTTCTAAAATACTTTTTTCAATAAGGATGACCACAAGAAACTGTTGAGAATTCTTTTTGAAGATATTCCACATCCAGTATTCAATTCTCTGTCATTAAAATCAACGACATGCTCTCTTCGTCACTAAACCATTACTCTTTCACGTTAGCAACACACCAATTATAGCGAAAAAGCAGAGCGATCGATTCGACATGTCTTATAGAGAGAACAGTAAAAAATCGCTCAACATCGTCTCTTTGATGCTTGCGAATTTTTTTTTTGTTGAAGCGTTATATCAATTGATCAACAAAAGGGACTACGTACAGAGTTTTGGACCTTCAATTGGAAAAGAAACAGAGCACAATATTTAAATGCAGAGCAATCAAATAATTTTAGAAGATCACACGTTCAAACCAAAATACTTAAGGCAGACTTGTCATGAGGCAGACTTCCCGCCAACAAAGGGAATATCTTCATCAATATAATTGGAAATCACATAACAAAACGCTAAATCGGTATGATTAGCATCACTTTGATTAATTCTGCGAAATTTAACTTAGATGAATATCCGCTACAAGAAGACCAGTACACAATTTCTAAACCAGCACACACCAAAAGCAAAAACAAAAAAAATATTTATTAATATGAATCCAAAACGAATCCAACACAATTTTAGCCATAACAAAAAAAAACAATACTAAAAAACAAAAATACAAAATAAGGAACGAAATTGAATCCTTGGAATAAATTAGAAACATCGATTGAGAATAAATTTGAGGATCCCAATTGCTTCAATCAGCAAGAGGAACCAAACCTAATGCACGACATGCTTCTCGGAAAGTAGGATAAACAACACTGTAAACTGTCCGGATATCCTCAAAAGAACACAAGCAAAAGCCTCAAACAATCGTCAACTAGTCTGAAGAAGATTCCACAACACAAACCGGCGCGGTGCCCACGACACGGGGCCTCCATCTCTTATACTTACGATCCCAAACAAACTTAGACAGGAATTTTGAATATCGAAGAATCCGAGCCTCGGGAAATACATGATTACATTCCATCCAAGCCCAAAAAACATCACTCTGATCGAGAGTAACAACTTCCGAATCAACCGAGGAAGAATCACTCGAGTGAGGAAGATGAAACGGCAAAACCCAAAGACGAACACCTAAAAGATGAACAACCTCTCGCAACCATCTTATAACGCAAACGCAAACCTTCAGAAGACGAACACCTAAAAGAAAAAAGAAACAGAGTAACAATCACTACTAAGTCGTGGGATGTTTCTCGATTGCAATCTCATTTGGCTTTGGCTTCTAAAAGCATAGATAGAGAAATCAAAAGAGCAATTATCACATAAATCAAGACGAAAGACAGATTCGCGTTTGAAATCAAAATCAACGCAACTAAGATAACACAACATCATATGGAAATCGAGAAACCAAAGAATTAACTAAAACCAAAAACCATAATTGTATTTGAAATCAAAATCAAATACAACTGAAACATCGCACCCAAGACATGATCGAGAGAAATCAGAAGATTGATTATCGTACCTCATCGGCAAGGTACTCAAGAACGGCGGACAGATAAACTGGAGCTTTGGCACCGACACGCTCGGCGTATTTTCCGGCCTTAAGGAATCTGGCGATCCTTCCAACGGGAAACTGAAGATCAGCTTTGCTCTATCTAGAGACGGACTTGGTAGCTTACGACTTTCCTCTGCCTCCTTTGGTTGTTCCACTTCCGGCGCCTGAACTTGAAAGTGACACACAAGCGACTTTGCAGTGAAGAAGAAGCAAATCTGTGGATCAATATAAGCCGAAAATCAATAGATCAATAGACGATCTGTTTTAAGAAGAAAATAGACGAAAACAAACGATTATTTTTAATCGAAAAAAGGCAATAGAAACAATCGCTAATCCGAGGAGAATATAGATTCTCGACACAAAGAATACGAAGGATAGAAAGAAAAACTTTGTTTATATATACAAATCTCAGCATATATAAACACTGAATAGAATTAAAAAACGAAAACATGATCTCTAAAACAGTAAACACGTACAAAGCTAATAGAAATCGAGACCCGAATGACTTGAATGAGGGATAAATTTTCCGTATTTATAAACTAAAGGACAAGCTAGGGTTTGCAAAAACAAAAAAAAATTAGCTCGAAAACTTATTTTGAGAAGTCCACTATTACGAAACAAAACCAATTAAAAGCCCAATTTTCGATAATCGGTACGACAAATTATGAATTTTTTAAAAAACTTAATTTGAACCGATTTTAAGGATATTAACCGAGTTTTACGGTTTATGGTGAATGAGAGAGCTCCATTCTCAAAATTTACTTCGTCGCTTTTACTATATATGATATTTGGAATATGTTTACATATCTTTATTATTTATATGCATATATAGATAATTATTATTTATTTATATTTTAATTATATTTATATTTAAATGTTTATTTTTTAAATTTTTTAGGATTTTTAGGTTTTCATATAAATAGGTTCTTAGGCTTGATGTATTATTCTGTTTTTGATGATTTAATTAAAAATAGAGATTTTTTAAAAAGCTTTTGATAAAGCAATAAAAAAAATATTCTCAAATCTTAGTTTTTGGATATTTTTAGAATTAACAGATTTTACCCCTTGAAGTTTCAGCTTCGTCAATTAAAAACTCTTAAAAGTAAAAGGCGAAACATACATTACATGTTTTCTTTTTCCAAAAAACGACTACCAGTTAAAGCCAAAGTGAAGTTTTAGTCACGCACCATTTTATTACTGTTTTAGATGCAAATCTTATCTATCCCTCAAACCATCATTACTTGCATTTTTTTCTAGATACGTTTAGCATTTTTTTTTAAGATACGTTTATTACACTACCATTAATATTATTACTTTAGTCTTTGGAGTGCTTGTCCTCGCATATATTTTTTACCGTGGCTATATATAATCATGCTTTAACTTCTATATTTCAGATAAAGCTCCCAAAATATATTTACAGACCGCATGCACTACCTCCAAAAGAGAGACTCTCATCCCATTAAACCAAATTAATGAAGGGTTTAAAATCTACTCGAAAATTTTCATTTACAAAAATCGTTCATAAAGATGTCATGTCAGAGAATGAGCTACACATCATACATAACATGCAGACGCGGAGGAGTGGTGTTGTTCATCACTTGTCACTCTCTTCCAACACCTAATCGCGACAACAACCTAAGAGCTTATCTCTCGCGCACAAACACACACTCATGCATGCATTCTTACACGTGATTGCCATGCAAATCTCCTTTCTCACCTATAAATTAACTCTTCACTTCACTCTTTTCCTGAAAGCAAAACTCATCATCACAAACAAGTTAGTAACAAAACACAAAATAGCAAATGGCCAACAAGCTCTTCCTCGTCTCTGCAACTTTAGCCTTCTTCTTCCTCCTCACCAACGCTTCCATATACCGCACCGTTGTCGAGTTCGACGAAGATGACGCCACCAACCCAATAGACCCATTCCGTCCATTCCGCCCAAAACAAAAATGTCAGAAGGAGTTCAAGGAAGCACAGCACCTAAAAGCTTGCCAGCAATGGATGCACAAGCAAGCAATGCAACCCGGCAGTGGTCCTAGCTGGGCCATCGACGATGAGTTCGATTTCGACATGGACAGCCAACAGGGCTCACAACAGAGACCGCAGCTACTCCAGCAGTGCTGCAACGAGCTTAACGAGGAAGAGCGAATCTGTGTTTGCCCAACCTTAAAACGAGCGGCCAAAGCAGTTAGATATCAGGTACATGAACAGCAGGGAGAAGAGGCACAACCCCATCCCCAAGTGGTCCGCCGTATATTCCAGACCGCTAAGCACTTGCCTAAAGTTTGCAACGTTCCGAAAGTTGACGTTTGTCCCTTCAAGGCCGCCATCCCTTCCTACTACTAGATTCCAAACCAAACCCTTTAAGTGTATAAACCACGATGATGAGTGTGGCTGTTGATTTATTGTTAACACTACATAGTCATCTGGTGTGTTTTATAAAAAAATAATGTAAGGGCTTAATTAGGATGTTTGAGGCTAATAAATTAGCACTACTCCGTAATAAAGAGAAGTTTTTCTTTTTCTTACTCTGGCTGCACTGGGACGGGTACGGGGACAAGAAACGGGTACGGAAACGGGGACGGGAAACGGCAAAGTAAAAATTTATGAATACGGGTACGACATGGATACGTAAATAAGAATATAGGAAATAATAATACCCTTAAATTATAGATAGAAATAAAGTCACACAAGTCTCAACATACAAACTTACATCAACAACAATCAGAGATTTGATTTAGCTCGCTCCAATTCAAACTCTTGCTTAACAATTAGAGAATTGTTGACGTCGAGACGTGAGGTTTGTGAGTCGTGAGATACTGAGATTGATCATAAAATCCTAAATTAGTTTTTTTCTTTTATTCTCTTTTTATTTTAGTATTTTTCTTTTGAAAAATAAGTTAAATTAGGGATTTAAGTTAAATTATATGTAGGGTACACGTATATTAACCGCGAAACGTACCGGAGAGGTCCTTGTTTCCCAAAGTTGTCGTCCCCGTTTTGTGGTTGTCGTCCCCGGTGTGCGTGAGACATTTCGGGGACGTTTCCTACACGTACCCGTACCCATGCCGTACCGGGACGGGTTCTTTGTCCAATTCAAAGTACCCGTGCTTCATATGGCTGCTCTCTATAAAGTGATGACGGATATATATAGGCACACACAACAACAAAAACCAATTAGTCTATTCACAATTAAGCCGTACGTAGTCTAATGAACGGGAAAGATGATCATAGACTACTATTGCTCAGAGATATAATTAAGGCTTCAAAAGATCAATTATAAAAAATCATCCATGAATTGATGACTCTATCTGGTTTGATTGATCAGATGCTTCGAGAAACTCTTTTTGATCGCTACGTACCCATAAGTCAATCTCATGTATCCACTATGTTACTGATGTTTGCCTTTCTTATTAAAGCAGTGGCTGGTCTCCCATTTCATAAAACCTCATTATATATGACTAGGTGAGAATCTGCGCTAATGCGCATGTATTTTAATTTTAAACTATTTTGTAGTTATATGTTTTTTTAATTGTGTATTTTTATTTCCTTGTTTTGTTTCATTTCATGACATATTTTTTTCCTTTAACTTTATTCAGCTGTTGGAAACTTTACTTTATAATATTCAATTAAGTCGGGCTGCTAGATCCAATGGTTTATTTCCGACTATGTAATATCTTTATCTCGCAGTAAATCTAATGATCCCAAGTCTCAACTAAACGAAATATCGTTTTGATTGATTATTATTTAAAAGTAGTTGAAAGTTTGTACTTCATCTTTAAAAATCTAATGATCCCAAGTCTCCATTGCTGTTTCTGCCAATGTTGAAAGTTTGTACTTCATCTTACTACTTATGAATAGTCTTCAATTTGTTTAGTTGTGAGTATTTAGTTCATTGAACCCATGTTTATTTTTTTTGAAATCGTATATATTTGATGACTTACCTTTAATCTCTTCATTTGTTTTTTTCTCAAATGTTTTGGTCAACGATGACTATCTCTCCGATTTTCAAGAGCATGAGACTAACCAATGAATGAATCCTTCACAAAATTGTCAACTAAAACAATTTTTATATAGTAGATATTTATCTCTTTAAATATTATATATTAGATATTTTTAAATATAATCATTTTATAAATCCTAAATTTTAAACCCCAAACACAAACCCTTAACCCTATACCTCTAACCCTTAATTATAAACTTTGAATCTTAAATTGTAAAGTCTTACACATAAATATCAAATAATATACAAAATAAAAAAATTCTCCTTTTTTGTAATTAATTAATTTAATAAATAATTTTTTTTTTAGAATTAATAAGGGGGGCTGACGTATCGACTTGACAATGTTACCTTTTCATACTTCTTATCTATCACTCTATCACATTGATACAAATCGTTATGGTAACACACATCTAGATATTTAACAAAATAAAAGTTTTTACACAAAAAAAAACTACGATAATTTTTTGTTTTGTTTTTTGACTACGATAATGTTGCGTGAATTACATATCTATTATATATAGTATATACACTTAATCTTTCGATAAATGTTGTAACTATTTCTTTTACTAATTTATGTAAATATACATTATGTAATAGTAAATATTAATGTTCNTTATGATTTTTCGAATACCCGAAACCGAACCGAACCCGAATGGAACCGAACCGAACCCGAACCAAAAATTTAAAATACCCGAATGGATTCTAAATCCTAAACCCGAAAATCTGAATAACCCGAACCGAACCCGATCGGATATCCGAACGCCCAGGGCTCCAGTCATCATCTTCAGACCAATATTCGTCTCTGCTTCATCTGCATTGATCCGGATACCACATTCAATGATCTTGTGGAACAGTATCATTGAATGCTGGAGAGCCCACTTCTCTCTTTATAAGGTAGATTTAACCAATTTTATTCAAATTTAACTAATTTCATTTTATTTTTATGATTTTTCGAATACCCGAAACCGAACCGAACCCGAATGGAACCGAACCGAACCCGAACCAAAAATTTAAAATACCCGAATGGATTCTAAATCCTAAACCCGAAAATCTGAATAACCCGAACCGAACCCGATCGGATATCCGAACGCCCAGGGCTCCAGTCATCATCTTCAGACCAATATTCGTCTCTGCTTCATCTGCATTGATCCGGATACCACATTCAATGATCTTGTGGAACAGCATCTTGTTGTCCACTTCAAGACATCTATCTTTGTCAAGCAATTCAGATTCAAATATAAATAGATGTTCTGTTCGAAACGTTGGGATATAATAAACATGGATTTTTTCTCCAGGTCAACCACTTTTACCTATGCGATGACAAAATAATTCGGGAAACATTCCTTCCCCAGTCTGCTTGTTAGGCAAAATCAGGCAAACCATAAACCCAGATGATGCAGAAAGAAGAAATCAGGCAAACTCTTACCCTCCGTACAGATGGTCAAATGATCTCCTTTAGCTATGTGACTGAACTCAGGTGGCATTTATCTTCCGGGTAAGCATGCCCACCTGCGAAGAAACGATTGCTGGAGAATTGCTCTCCGTCCTTCTCGGCTCAGTTTGAAGCAGCTACTGAAATTGAGTTGCTCGTTTGGATTGTAAATAAAGCAAGACACGGTCTCTAGTGATTCACAGCCTTCTGCTAGTAAGGACATGACTGAACCAGGAAGCTATGGCAGTGATTTGAGTTACTTGCAGCCAGCTAGATAAAGATGTTGTAGTCCATGAATATATTTGATGCAATAAGGAATCTTCTCAATACTTGTATAGCTCAGGTCTAGATGCGTTACACTTTCTGGGATATGTGTTAATGACTTAATGTCTCGAGGTTTCCACTTCCGCTTATATCTAGATAATCAAGACGAGACCAGAGTCTAATGGATGATGCTGGCAATTCTCCTACCGATGTGTATGCTATAACGAGTGTTGTGATATTTGCAGAAATATCGGGAAAACTTCTCAACCGTGAGCATCCATCTATGTCAACCCTGATACAAACACAAGGCTGACTCTAGGCTTGTAGGATCTCGGAAGCAAAGCTTGGTTGATCACGCCAAGGGTTGGCCAAGAGGTCGAGCTACTCTAACCAAATGAGCCGGTTGATTTGCGGAAGTTGTGAGATGAAAGGTGGATTGAGGTATACCACACAAGTTGTGTAAGAGCATGATAACCCTGCATTTTACCATCTTGAGTCCCATATTTTCCTATGTTTTCTTTGTGTTTCATGTTATTTTCATAACATTTACGATGCATTTAGGTCCAAATCGAGTCGCATTGCATTCAGGACGTCCTAGGTTGTTTTGTGTTCTTTTTTGCTTGTTATAGTCTTTCTCAGGTGTTCGGGACTGATTTGGATGAGCGCGGACGGAAGGAAACCGCAAAGATCGAAGAAGGAACGTGAGGACCAGAAATACACTGGCGATCGGTCATAACCGATCGCTGAAAGCGATCCACGACAAAACGAAAAACATGCTCGATCGGTTACAAACCGATCGCTGAAACCGATCAAGATTGCTTCAGGCGATCGGTCATAACCGATCGCCATAACCGATCGATAGTGCCTCCGGATTTTCAGCATGATTTTGGGAACCAACCACTTATGTAATATAATTGTCAACATTTCTTCTCTTTCATAATAACTTTAGGCACGAAAATATCAACAATCTCTGCTTCTTTGTACTGTTCTAAGCCAACTACTTCTTTCTTCTTCTTTCTTGTTTTTGTATGAAAGATTCAAGATCAAAACCATTTTAGTGAAGATTTTCTTAAACTCTTTCTACCAATCTTCTTATTTTGCCTATGGCTTTCATTTGTACGGTTTATATTTGTGATTTAGCTATGTGTGAGTAGTTCTTTTAGGATTCTTGGGTGAAGTAGATTAGGGTGATTCTAGGTTTGTTCTTGATGTTTAGGAGTTAGATTACTTAAAATCCTTTCTCATTAAGTGTTCTTAATGCTAGATTGACCTTGATCTAGTTGATCTAGAACCTAGGGAGTTTCATCACCCGGAAGGTGTTTGATGAAAGTCTTGAACGAATTTAATGAGTGCTTTTCATATCTTAACCAACGGAAAATTGATGTCTAAGGTGAATTGTGGTTAATTAGACTTGTGCTTATTGCTTGTTAGTCATAGAATCGCGAACGGAAGTTTATGACGATTGATGACTAAGAAATGGGTTAATACCATGGAAGTGGATTAATCTTTAGTAGTGTTCTAAGGCCTAAGGAGATATTTAGTCGAATGTTTGAGCATCTTGAGTAGGTTAAAGAATCACCCGAGTCGATTACTTTACCCGAGAATTCGTTTGTTTAAATTTGATATTAATCGTTTTCTTGTTTGCTTTGCTACTCGTTTATTTCTCTATTTTGTATGTTTCAAATTGTCCGATAAAAATCAAAACCAATTCTTGGATTGCTTAGATTAAGAAGTTTCATGTATTCTTGGTTTTTAATCCCAACCCATTATGGATTGATATCTCAAATACTACAATGACATGAGTGGGATTTGAGCAATTGATAGCGGAAAATCTCATTATCAATTTGGCGATGTTGCCATTTGGGTTTTGCATTAATCATTAGGATTTTGAATCTTCTTGAGACTAAGTTTTATTTTTAATTTGTTACTAATCTCTTTCACTTGGTTTTTCCCCTTCTCATAGGTGTATGAACACGAGATCACAAGGCACATCAAATCTTATAGACCGTGTTGACAACATCCGTGCTCTAGAACGAGCAAACACAAGGGCAAGACAAGAGAGAGAGAGACACCTTCAACGGTTAGGAATGGAGGGTGAACAAGTTCCTCCGATTGCAAACCAAGATGCACCCGTGCTAGGTGTTGGTCACCAAGATGTTGGTCACCAAGGTGTTGGTGTGAACAGAATTCCAATTCATCCACCACGACCTCTACGACCAATTGGAGCCGGTGATGCACCAAACACACATGCTAACCGTCAAGGAATTGCACCACCACCGGTTGAACACAACAACTTTGAGATCAAATCCGGTATTATCTCTATGGTGCAAAACAACAAGTTCCATGGGCTGGCCATGGAGGACCCATTGGATCACTTGGATCAATTCGACCAAGTGTGTGGTTTGGTGAAGATCAATGGCATCTCTGAAGATGCGTTTAAGCTGAGGTTATTCCCTTTCTCTCTAGGGGATAAAGCTCGGCAATGGGAAAAGAACTTACCACAAGGTTCCATTACTTCATGGGACCAATGCAAGAAGGCATTTCTGTCAAAATTCTTATCCACAACAAGGACAGTTCGATTAAGGAATGACATCTCAAGCTTCACACAAAAGAATAGTGAAGGCTTTAGTGAGGCATGGGAGCGGTTCAAAAGCTACACCATGCAATGCCCACACCACGGGTTTTCGGATGAATCTCTTTTAAGCACGTTGTATCGTGGTGTTATGCCCAAGTACCGGATGCTTCTCGATACCACGAGCAACGGAAACTTTCTGGGTAAGGAGGTTAATGATGGGATGGAGCTTGTAGAGAACTTAGCTCTAAGTGACGGTAACTACGGAGAGGACTACGACATATTTTCACGAGGAGGTGGAGATTTCGATAACCAAAAAACGAGACAGGATATCAAAGCTCTTAATGACAAGCTGGACAAGCTTATCCAAGTCTCACAATCAACCGTTAACTTTGTTGGTGAGTTCGATGAAAACCAAGGTCATCACGAGGGAGTTGCGCTTGACGATAAGCAAGCAGAAGTCAATTATGTGGGTGGTCAAGGTGGCTACCAAGGTGGCTTCAACGCAAACTATAGGAATCATCCCAATTTCTCCTATAGAAGCAACAATGTCGCCAACCCTCAAGACCAAGTGTATCCCCAACACAACACTCAAGGTCAAGGATTTCAACAAAAGAATTTCATCTCTACAAACCAACAAAGACCATTTGTTCCAAGGAACAATTTTCAAGGAAACCAAGGTGGGTTTCAACCAAAGCAACAATCTAACCCACCCGGTTTTGCACAGCAAGGACAAGCAAGCAACACAACGCCTCAAGACAACGAGATGAAGAACATGCTTCAACAAATATTACAAGGCCAAGCTCAAGGAACCATGGAATTGAGTAAGAAAATGGCGGAAATCCACAACAAGGTGGACTGTTCTTACAATGAACTCAACTCCAAATTTGAGTCATTGTCCTCTAGGGTCAAACAAATCGAAGGACGAGGAATTGCTTCATCGTCACGCCCTCAAGGTACCTTACCGGGAAAACCCGAGGCTAACCCAAAGGAGTTTTGTAACGCTATCCTTTCAAGTGATGAGGAAGAACATGCTATTGAAAAGTTCATGGACCTACTCTATGGTCCAAATGATGAAGATATTCCCTCAAGAGTCACTGAGTTGGTCATTGAAGATGACGGTAATGAGGCCATTGCAAAGAACGAGCCACTAGTTGCTATACAAGTGGAGGTTGAGAAGAATGGAGTTTCTTGCAATGCACCTCCTCCACTCATGCCCAAATCGATTCCAAAGCTTGGAAATCCGGGTAAATTTGTCATCTCTTGTTCCCTTGGTCATTTGAATATTGATGACGCCTTGTGCGATTATGGATCAAGCGTGAATGTGATCTCTTACGAGATGGTGAATAGTCTTGGAATCAAGAGCATGACACACTACACATCTTCAATCACATTTGGAGATTCTTCTTCAAAATGGCCACTTGGAATCATCGAAGATTATCCTCTCAAAATTGGAGATTGTCTTATTCCAACGGATTTCTTGGTAATGAAGATGAAGAAAAACCACAAGCTCCCTCTTCTTCTAGGAACACCTTTCCTAAACACCACCGGTGCAAGCATAGACTTTCCGAATAAGAGGGTAGTGCTCGAGTATGTGAATGACAACGTTTTCTATCCCGTCAAACCTTACTCCACACAGTACTGTGGTGCCATCGCTTATAAGAATGAAGAAGTTCAAGTTCAAACAATGGAGTACATGGGTAGTGTTGAGAAGATGGTTTTAGCTTCACCCCCAAAGTCTTGTGAGATAAAGAAAACCAAAGAGAAACAACCTCCCGACCTTGTCCAAAATGAACCCAACAATCACGACCTCAAAGAGAAAGGCCAAGCCGGTCTTCAAGAGACGATGATCAAGCTCAAGCTCAAGGAGCCACCGTGGAATCCTTCGACTCTTTCTCTCCACGCCTAAAAGAGTTTGCAAAGTCAAGCTTAGTGACTTTAAACAAGCGCACTTGGGAGGCAATCCCATGTTATTCTTTGTAAATATGTTCATATGTGTGATTTAGATTTAAATTTATCTTTGTTTTGGTGTGTTTCCAGTGTTACAAGACGGCAAGATAAGCAGGAGAACGTCCGGGATCAAAGAAGAAAATTGACAAAAAAAAAAAAAAAGGACAGGCGATCGGTCTTGGCGATCGGTCATAACCGATCGAAATTTGCCTCGATCGGTTATGCCGATCGGTTACGAGATAGCGACCAGTTACGATGGAAAATCATGTTGCCTCGATTGGTCTTGGCGATCGGTCATAACCGATCGAAATTTGCCTCGATCGGTTATGCCGATCAGTTACGAAGTAGCGACCTGTTACGACGAAAAATCACGCCTCGTCGATCGGTCTTGGCGATCGGTTATAAACGATCGAAATTTGCCACGATCGGTTTCATCGATCGGTTATAACCGATCGCGACACAAGGTAAGTGATTTCTTCTTCTTTTCACGCGACGTTCTCTCTCCCTCACTTCTTCTTCTCCGCAAAATCAAAACAACAAAAGAAAGCGATTTTTGAGAGAACTCTCTCCATTCTACACCGATTTTGCTCAAATCTTTACCCATCTCACTCTTCTTTCGAACCCAATCCCACTCCCTATCAATTTCGACCAACCCATTTCACCAACATCAAGGTATGCTCTTAATTTACACCCTTTTTCATGAAAAGCAAGGTTTGTTCCAATTTTGAGAAATCATGATATTGCTTGAATTAGGGTCGGAACTTGCTTGATTATGGTTGGGTTAAGGTCGATTAGGCTAGGATTAGTGGAATCATGAACCAACTTGAGTCCTTCATGGTCAAATTCAAGGTGTGAACCCTAAGTGTTCTTGATATGAATAGTGTCGATTTCCAGGAACCGGATTCATGAAATTCAATGCTTGCAGGGATTTTGTTTTAGGGATTCATTCAGACTTCATTGATAATTACAGGGGCTACATTCACCTTGAACTCACAATGTGGAAAATTGTATTATTTGTGAAATTGTGAAAATTGGTGAATTTTAGTCATTTTTGTAAATCCCTATCTCAATTCTTGGTACGATGGATTGTTTGCTTGATTGGAATGTGCTCTGTTCTTAATTTCCAAATATATTTTGTAGGCAATGGCAACTCAAGCGAAGAAAGCAACCGCCAAACGATCGAATAAAGCACGTGCTAGCGTCCCAACGGAATAACAAGCTGTCATATGGACAGAGCCGGAAAAGAAAGCACTGCAGGGATTCGAGAAATTCAAGATGCACTCGACGCGGTTTCCAGATAAAAGAGTGTTGGAGAACTTGGGTTTATTGGATGACGTGACCACCTTCCTCGACTCTATCGGCATGGGTGTCTTGATGAGAATGGACGCGCCCACGTTTGAAGTTCCGGTCCGCCACCTATTGGCCACCGCAACGGTTGACTACAAGGATCCCAAAGAGAAGATAGCGCAAGACGGGATGCTTCGAT
>PKML01061935.1:0-11524 GCA_002933935.1 Eutrema yunnanense
TGGAATTTTGAATTTTTCTTGAAATTTTGAATTTTTGGGAAATTTTAATAATTTTCGGGAAATTTTGAATTTTTCGGGAATTTTGAAATTTTCGGGAAATTTCAAAAATTTCCAGAATTTTTTATTTTCAATGTACTAACGATTTTACGTTTTTCCAGCAGGAATAACGAGGACGCACTACAGTTTGGTGGCGGCTCCCAAGGCTGCCGTTCCCGGGGTTCTCGGGCTACGGCTCGTGACGGATCGAGCTCGGGAACTCAAGTCCCGGAGTCACAGCAATCCGAAGCTCGGAGCCATATTAGAATCGAGCAACTAGTCCAACAGCCTAACCGGGGCCATTGCATCCGCCTCGACCCCAAGTTCGACGAAGGGATTTGGTAAGTGAAATTTTGAATATTATTTCAATTTTTTAAGATTTTTAATTTAATTAAACGGACTAAATTCTTTTTTAAAATGTTTTCAGGTTTAAGTTGTCGCCTGAGATAACCAAGTCGATCTTGCGGATGCTCCACAACTTGTTGGACAAACCGCACAAAAAGTACTCGGAAATGCCGAAAGACGAGAAGGACTTGTGGCACCGTACTTTCGCGGTAAGTAAATTTACGATTTGTATTCTTTTTTAGTTCATTTTGTCAATTTTAATTACAAATACTAACTTACGGTTTTTTTTAAAAAAAATGTAGCAAGAATTCACGTGGCACCATTCCCTTATGAGGGAAGTACTTGCCCAATTCGACAAGTATGCTGCGCTTTCGTACTCGAACCACATGTACGAGTGGAAGCAGAAGTGGAAGCACGGCAAGGACAAGCCGAAGGACCTCGACGACGACGTATGGATGGGCTTCTGCGATTATTGGAGCAAGCCGAAGACGAAAAAGCTCTCCGAAACAAACACGAAGAACCGGAAGAGCGAACGAGGAGGGAAGGGGATGTACATTCACAACGGCGGCGCAAAGACCGTCGAACGGGATGCAATGGAAATGGTAAGTCTAATTTCAATTTTTAATTTTTATTTTCGTTTCTATTATTATGTATTTAACAAGATTTTACATGAGAAGAGAGACGGCATAGCTCCCGACTACCTCAAAGTGATCGAGCAGAGGCACACCAACAAAAAAACTGGTGTCATACAGGATCCCGACATGCGTGAGCTCGTTGCGAAATGCAAGAAGAAGAAGGTGGATCGGGAACAAGAAGTTGGAATCTTGTAGAACGAATTACCCCGGGAAGAGATCAACGACATTGTCCTCAATGTAAGTGTCTAATTCTTTTCAATTATCTTTTTTTCTTCCAAATTTCATTACTAACATTATTTTGATGTTTTATTTTCATAGGAAACTCGGAAAGTCAAAGGGCGATTCACTGGCTTAAGCGGACTTCCGACCCATGAATCGTCTTCTTCCTTTCCTCGGTCTCCTTCGGGGAACAGAGACGAGATCGAGAGGCTCACCCAAACGGTGAAAGACCGTGACGAGGAGGTCGACGAGCTAAAGTTCGCACACTCCGAGCTTAAGAAGAACATGCAGAACACCTTCCCTCATCTCTTTCGTCCGAACAACCTCGGCGATCCCAACAACTCTCCAACCGTTTAAAATACTTGTTTTTTTTTTGAACATTAACTTATTTTGTGTAATGAATTTTTTTTTTTTATGCTAATGAATTTTTATTAATTAATTTCTTTTCATTTAAATTATTTATTATTAAATTAGAATTAATTAAATAATTTCAAAAAAAACTCAAATCCAATATCCGTCGGAACGTAATCCGTCAAAAATCCGTCGGGACACAATCTGTCGGAAATCCGTCGGAACGTAATCCGTCGGACATATTGCCCGTCGAAAATATTTCCGACGGATTTCCGACGTTTTGTTCCGACCTAACATCCGTCGGAAAGCCGTCGGAAACATATCTGACGGTTTCTGACGGCGTTCCGACGATTTGTTCCGACCTTACATCCGTCGGAAACGTCACCGTCGATAATCCGTCAGAAATTTTCGACCCTTTTTCGACGACCAATTTCTGTCGGAATAGTCTGACGGATTTCTTACGGATACTAATTTCCGAAGAGCTAGAACCGACATATATTTTCCATCGGAAATCCGTCAGAAACAGCCATTTCCGACGGATTTCCGACGAGAAAAGCCATCAGAAATCGCCTGTATTCTTGTAGTGGAGTGATCTAAATTAGGAATCGAGAGAGAGAGAGAGAGAGAGAGAGAGAGAGAGAACCTTCAAGAACATTTATTTGATCAATATTCTATCACCGTTATTTCATCTCTTACGTGTTTCTGATTTCTGTTTAATATGGTTGATAAGGAAGTTAAAGTCTTCATGTACATGTAAGTGTAGATAATAGGCGACTAGAAGGAGAAACGAAAGCTACCAAAGGGATTGTTTACCTACGCTTTGATGCCATGGTGTTGTGCCCGCGCTTGTGAGAAAGATAAGAACGATTAGACGGAGTGACAAAAGCTAAGAAAGGGATTGTTAACCTACGCTCTGATACCATGGTTTTGCGCTCGTGCTTGCGAGAAAGATAAGAATCGACAAGAAGGATAGACAAAAGATACCAAAGGGATTGTTTACCTACACTTTAATACCAAAGGAGAAAATGGCAATGACCCTCAAAACATATAAATGTATGATCAAAGAAACTTTAGAGATATTTAATTCGATAATATAATCTGGTAACAAACCCTATTTGAAAGGCTGGAGGAAAAGCACGGGAGCTACAAGGAAACAATGGTTAAAACCATGAAAATGTTTTGGCGACAAAGAAATGGGTGGTTGATATGAAGAAGGAGAAGGAAGAGATGGCAAAGATGCTTGAACGTAAACTAAGAGAAAAGAGAGGAGTAGAATTTGAAGGAGACAAGACTACACCTTTCTATTGTGGAAATTATAAATCATGAAGGAGAATAAGAAGAAGAACATGTTGGAGATTCTCGAGGAAGAACGAAGGGAGATCTAAATTAGGCGTCTAGAGAGGGAGGGAGAGAGAGAGAGAGAGAGAGAGATATATATATATATATATAGAGAGAGATATATAGAGAGAGATAGAGAAGTAAAGCCTTCAGGGACATGTAATATAGTTGATAAGGAAGTTAAAGCCTTTAGGTACATGTAAGTGTAGATAAAAATTGGCCAGAAGGAGAGACAAAAGCTACCAAAGGGATTGTTTACCTACGCTATAATACCATGGTTTTGTGTCCGCACTTGTGAGAAATATAAGACCGACAAGACATAGTGAAAAAACTAAGAAATGGATTGTTTACCTACGCTCTGATACCATGGTTTCGTGCCCGTTCTTCTGAGAAAGATAAGAACCGCTAAGACGGAGTAGCAAAAGCTATGAATGCGATTGTTTACCTACGCTCTGATACATTGGTTTTGTATCCGTGCTTGCGACAAACATAAGAATCAACAAGAAGGAGAGACAAAAGCTACGTCCAAAGAGATTGTTTAACTACGCTCTAATACCAAATGAGAAAATGGCAATGACCCTTGAAACATATTGATATATGATCAAAGAAATTTCAGAGATATTGAATTTGACAATACTAAACTGGTACCAAATCATGTTTGAAATGCTGGAGGAAAAGCACATAAGCTACAAGGAAACAATGGTTAAAACAATGGGGGGAAGATGTTTTGACGACGAATAAATGTGTGATTGATATGAAGAAGGAGAAGGAAGAGATGGTGAAGATGCTTGAAGGTAAACTAAGAGAAAAGAGAGGAGTAGAAGTTGAAGGAGATAAGATTAAACTTATCTATTGCGGAAATTATCTTCATGAAAGAGAAGAAGAAGAAGAATATGCTGGAGATTCTCGAGGAAGAAGGAATCTTGAGAGAGAGAGAGAGAGCCTTCATGGACATGTAAGTGTAATTTTGGTAATGGTGTTCTTACTTTTTTATTTTTTACATGTAGTTCTATTTTTTTATTCTAATGTAGGTTTCTTAATTTTCAATAATTGTTAGATTCGCTATTATGCGTTTTGGCACATCTTCGATCAGGACTTCCGAATATTTCTATTTTATTTACTTGGGTTTGTAATATTAACCCTAAAATCTTTGGTTAATAAGGAGAGTGCTTGAAATGACAGTATTTAGACAAACAAGCATATCTCGAGTAGAAAATGGCAACGACCCACAAAACATATTGATGTATGATCAAAATATTTTTAGAGATATTAAATTTGACAATACTTAATCGGTTCTAAACCCTGTTTGAAATGCTTGATTTAAAAACACAAATGTTTTGAAGGCGAAGAAATGTGTGATTGATATGAAGAAGGAGAAGGACGAGATGGCGGAGATGCTTGAAGGTAAACTTAGAGAACAAAAGAAAGGAGGATAATTTGAAGGAGACAAGACGAAACTTACCTATTGTAGAAATTATATTTCTTGTAGGAGAAGAAGAAGAAGAAGAATATGTTGAAGATTCTCGAGGAATAACAAATGGAGATCTAAATTAGGAATCTAGATAGAGAAAGGGAGAGAGAGAGCATTCAGAGACATGTAAATGATCGATATTCTATCACCCTTAGTTCGTCTCTTCCGTGTTTTTTTATTTTTATTTAATATGGTTGATAAGGAAGTTAAAGCCTTTAGGTACATGTAAGTGTAGACAAGAACCGGCCACAAGGAGAGACAAAAGCTACCAAAGGGATTGTGTACCTACACTATGATATTATGGTTTCGAGCCCACTCTTGTGAGAAAGATAAGAACCGAAAAGACAGAGTGACAAAAGCTAAGAAAGGGATTGTTTACCTACGCTCTGATACTATGGTTTCGCGCCCGTACTTGCAAGAAAGATAAGGATCGACAATAAGGAGAGACCAAAGCCAGCAAATTGAATTTTTACCTACGCTCTAATACCAAAGGAGAAAATGGCAATGACCCTCATATCGATGTGATCAAACAAAATTTCAGAGATATTAAATTCGACAATACTAAGCTGATACAAACACTATTTGAAATGGTGGAGGAAAAGCACAAAAGTTACAAGGAAACATTGGTTAAAACAATGAAGATGTTTTGACAGCGAAGAAATGCGTGATTGATATGAAGGAGAAGGAAGATATGGCGAAGATGCTTGAAGGTAAATTAAGAGAACAAAGGAGAGGAGGAAAAGTTGAAGGAGACAAGACTAAACCTATCTATTGTGGAAATTATATTTCATGAAGGAGAATAAGGTGAAGAACATGTTGGAGATTCTCGAGAAAAAACGAAGGGAGATCTAAATTAGGTGGAGAGAGAGAGAGAGAGAGAGAGCCTTCATGGACATGTAACTAATCAATATTCTATCACCGTAAGTTCGTCTCTTCCGTGTTTCTGATTTATGTTTAATATGGTTAATAAGAAAGTTGAAGCCTTCAAGTATGTAAGTGTAGTTTTTTTGGTAATGGTGGTCTTGAAGAAAACAAGACTAAACCTATCTATTGTGAAATTTATCTTTCATGAAGGTGAAAAATAAGAACATGCTGGAGATTCTCGGTCAATATCCAAGGGAGATATAAATTAGGAATCTAGAGAGAGAGAGGGACAGTAATGGAAGCCGATTCTGGAAGATTTTGACACAAAATTGAATATGGCGAGGAAGAAGACGAAGATGAGATAAAGAAACATCGGAAGAATAAGAAGTCGGAGAATATGAAGATGATGAAGAATGAGAGGGAAGAAGAAAACCGGAAGAAGAAAATGAAGACAAAGCTGAAGAAAAAGAAGCCATAGAAGACGAATACAATAGAGAAGAAGAAGAACTCGAAGATGATATGGAGAAGAAAAACGGAAGACAAAGAAGGGAAATGATGAAGAAGAGGGAGAAGAAAAAACAAAAGAAAATATGGAAGAGTGAGAGAGAGAAAAAATATAATTCAGAGAACACTAAGATGATGAAAAAGAAGAAGGAAGACACGACGAAGAAAAAAAACTTAAAGATAAAGAAGAGGAAGAAGATGAAGACTAAGACGATGAAGAAAAAGTCAGAAAAGACGAAGAAGATGACAAAGACAAAGAAAATAAAAAACATAAGTAGAATAAGAAGGCGGATGAGACCTAGACGTCGAAGAAGAAGAATGAGAAAGGTAAGGATTTGGAGAAGACGAATAAAAACTAAAAGAAGAGGAAGAAAGTATCGAAGAAGACGAATGTGGCGAAGAAGAAGAATAAGCCAAATACGATGAAAAAGTGAAAAGGAAAATATGAGAGAGAAGATAAATGAAATATAAAGAATAAGAAGAAGAAAACGAAGCAGAAGAAGTTGAGGTTGAAGACGGGACGAAGAAAAACCGAAAGAATAATTTGCCAGAGAAGATGAAGACGATGAAAAAGGAAAACCGGAAGAGAAAGACAAAGACAAATCGAAAGAGAAAGAAGAAGAAGAATTGTTGTAGAAGACAAATAAAATAAAGAAGAAGTAGAAGTCAAAGACAATTGAGACAAAAAAGAAAAAGAAAAAAAAAATCAAATACGTTAAAGAAGAAGAAGAAAAATGTGAGGAATAACCGATTATAACGACACACACTTACGACAAAATATAGAGAGAATTCTGGCGAGGGAGAGATAAGAAAGAATTAGGCAGAGAGAGAATCTTCCGTAATTACAATATGTGAGTGAATGAAACATTATTCGGTTGTTATTTTCTTTTTTTGTTGGTCGATTGTCTAACATTGTTGTTATATTTGTGTTCGGGTTTTTATTGGTAACAAAGTTAATAATTTAATGATATGATTATTTATAGAGTTGTAGAGTTTTTAAGATGAAGCTCGATAATCTGGTGCATTATCTAACCAATGACAAAGTCTTGGGTCGCGTTAGCTCATGTAACTAATTAATTGGACATTTTAAGTATGTTCATGTTTAGCTATATGCTTATAACATGTCAGTTAGTTTCTACGTTTATAATATAGTCTATTTTTTTGCTATAGAAATTAAATTGTACTAAATACTAGGTAAGATTATTATAATTTTCTAATTTAGATAGTAAGATTTTGTATACACGCTAAGACGCAAAGAGAACAATAATAGTATGATCGTTTTTAAACCTTTTTTTAATTATGTGTCTAATTTTCGTTTTAAATAGGTCTGGTTATAAGCGAAGCCCATTTGAAGAATCTTGTTTTGTCAGAGATAGAAAAGTATATGCGGAGAAACGGTCATTCTTTGTCTAATTATAAAGGATCAATGCATGTCCCAGACGATATTGATGGGTATAAGAATACTAACCATCTTTTACTTGATGAGAAAAACTATGATTGTGATAAACTGGCAGCTGATCATGCGAGATTGTTCTCCACAATAACCGATGAGCAAAGACGTGTTTACGATGAGATAATGTATGCGGTTAATGGTGATACCGGTGGTTTGTTTTTTGTCTATGGTTATGGTGGAACAGAAAAAAATGTATTTGTGCGAAAAAGAGTTTCATCCTTCTGCGTAATTCTGCTAAGCAAATTCAGTCAGTCTACAGAGGTATTTTAAACGTTCTACTGAACATGTCTATTTAGCCCAACTAGACTAAAAGGTTGTGAATGGGGAGCACGTTTCCGTGAAACGTCATGCGGGACCATGTGTATGTTACCATTCAACTCAAGTTTAACTACTATAAACGTATTTGATAAAAAAATCAAAAGAAATATTTGTACCGCCATTGATAAATGTGCACGAACAAATAAGATGAACCGCCCTGCGGTATTTATCTGCACCACTTTTGAAGTGTTTCACACTTCAATTCGATAGCATGTTTTTAATTTTTTTTAATTTTTTTTTTTGACATCATATTTTTATTATTTACTTGTAAATAATATTATATGCATTACAAGTAAATAATAAAAAATAGTAAAAATATTTTAAGGAATATTATATGCATTATACAAGTAAATATTTTAAAGAATATTTACTTAAGTTTAAAAGTTAAATTTTAAATTAACAAATAAATATTAAAAATATGTGAAACCAAAACGATACTAATGTATGACTATATCATTAAATTGTAAATACTAAATTGTGAACAATATTAATTAGAAAGTTTAATGTATTAACTGTTTTTTATGTATTTTTAATTTTATTTTAGCAATAAATAAATTATTGTAAAATACCAAACAAATTTATTAAAATTTTAAAAATTACTTAATTATGTTTTGTAATTAATTTATGAAAAAGACTTGATCATTAACAAATTAATAATTTTAATTTATANAAATTATCCAATTCATTTGCATCAAGTGAGAAAATTTTCTTTTGTAAATATAATATGATAGATAATGCATATAATATATATAACATTTAAAATATATAAAACATTAAAAATAAATTATATTTTTGATCTTAGGATATACATAATAGAAATTTAAGTTAATGTTATCTATGCTTATAGGAGATACATAGTAGCAATTTAGGTTTGAAAATTAAGTCTTTTAAATAATAACTACAAGTAAAATACTATTTGATGAGAAATTTTATCAAAATCTAAATAAAACCCACATGAATAAAAATTTAACTTTAAAAATAATTTTATTATATAATATTATAATATATTCTATTATTTTACTTGTTTTTTTTAGATGTATTTTTAATTGGAGTTTAGCAATAAATATATTATTGTAAAATGCCAAAGGATCCATTTTTATTTATAAAATATTTATCTAAAATATATATCCCGCACCGCTTTTTACATTTTCACCATTCACACATATAGACATCACCATATGTTGTTTTTTTCACCATTCATATGTTGTCCCGCACCGCTCAAACCGCAGTAACCGCACTAGTTCCGCATGATGCATTTCTTCTATCCGCACCATACTAAAACCGCACCGCACCCCTAAATGATTGTATCATTCTTTGTCTTTGCTCAAATTTAGTTTCTGGACTAACTCGCAAACCTATGCGTCTCCCTGTTTGCCAGGTTATCTCGCTAGAAGTGTATATGAAGGCATGTGCAGGGAAGCTGCAGCTTTAAAAATCCAGAGAGACTTGCGTATGTTTCTGGCTAGGAAGGCTTACACAGAGTTATTTTCTGCTGCTGTTTCGGTCCAAGCTGGCATGCGTGGTATGGTTGCCCGTAAGGAACTATGTTTCAGAAGGCAGACGAAAGCTGCAACATTAATTCAGGTACACTTATACCAAAATTGCAGAAGTGTGGTACTATTAGAAGTTCAATTTCTCTGAGAACACCAATAAACATAAAGAGACTGAGTCCTTCCAGAAATCCATGATTGATAATGAAACAGTTGTTTCTGAGTCATATTCTCTAGAATTAATGGAGAAGATCACAAATGAAAATGAAAAGCTGAAGGTTTGTGAGAATTTCTGAACTTGTTGCTTACTTACTGGAGAAGAGCAATAAATTATATGCAATATTTGAGAATATTAACTACACAGATTTTCTCCAAATGAAAAAATCTCCTGAAAACCGATGTTTCTTTTTCTAATTGCTTATCTTATACAGGGGATGGTTCACTGGAAATGAAAATTGATGAGACAGAGAAAAAACTTCAAGAGACAACCAAGATTAGCCAGGATAGACTAAAGCAAGCATTGGAGGCTGAATCTAAACTAGTGAAGTTATATTATTTGACCTCAGATTTTTTTTCATTTTTATAAGTTTTAGACCGACGATTATATGTTGCAAAGTTGAAAATCCCTTTGTTGGTTTGTTGTACAAAGTTTTAAGAACAGTACATGCTCCATTATATGACTTATATTAAGTGGTTATTGTTTTATTTATACAATGAACACTATCTTTCAAAGACATGTTCCATTATGGGCTTTCAACATCTCATTTTCTTTCAAGAAAATATTATCATCTGATAAGTTCGGAACCACGAACCTCTGTATAAACAGAGGGATTTTGCAGATTTTGTCATTTTATTTATGTTCAGTTAGTTTCTTAGCATTTTTTAAAAGATAGTTAGTTTTTAAGCACTTTTGTTATTGTACACATCCAATTAATTCTGAATGTGCCCTTGCTACAGTACGGCGCGACCGTTTGTGTACGGTACACGCTGAGGTAAAGGAAAGAGTAAAATAATCATTTGACAGATGAAAGTGTTAGAAATTTAAATATTTTTTTAGAAAGTGTTAAAAACTCTTAAAATAAATGACAAATGGTGCAAATATTCCGTATAAACTCCAACTTTGAATGTAATTCCACTTAGATGCTTAACAAGTCTCTCACGATCTCATGGCGATCGGAGGTGCAAGTCTCATGGCGACTTCACAACAACAATATAATCAAGCATAAAGAAGAAAGTGAAAACATATGCAATGCCTACAACAATATTTAAATTCTAAGAAACGATAAACCTTCTGAAAGGGTCAACCTTCTTTGTCGACATCCTCTGTTTCCATTGTCAGCATATCATCATCATTCAGATTTAATTTGATTTGAATATGAGATATGACTTATACAAAGAAAATAAGTATATATGTAATGCGTTGAATATATTTTATTGGGGACCAAAAGGACCCCTTAACTGGACCAAATTACAAATCACCCTACTGGATTGTGTTATTCATGCCTTAATGTCTAAATTCCAATCTGGATTCAAATACTTTGACCAAAAACAAAACAAAACACACAAAAGTCAAAAAAGAAAACACACATATACTCCCACGTGGGATTTATCCACTTGTGAGTTTTGTATCCATCTCTCCCTTCGTAGATATCCGATAACATTGGAATGATATGTCGACGGAGAAAAAAAAAATCAAAACACACACACAATAACACGCATTTATTCACTTGTAGTTGTGAATTTGTATATATAAACTCTAAAACTATCAAAATTGTATCTTATTTAGTTTGTAGTTCTGCTAGAAAAAAGAACAAATATTAAGAGAAAGTCATAGTGATTGTTATATCTGCATATATGAGTTTGGATCACATATTCTCTAGAATAATTTCCCGTCTAATAACATTATATGTACGCACAATATACACATTTAATTCATTCAGTAGTGTTAATATATATATATATATCTCAAAAACTGTCACAGTTCATATATATGTCCCAAAAAGCTATCACAGTTTCATAATATTGTTTTCTAGTTTGCGTCGTCCTTTGGCCATCTTCCAAATTGGATTATCTTCAAAGTACGTAACAATCAATCTTGAATGACTAATTGTGAGCTATTCAATGTGGATATATGGAATATTGGTTGATATCTTTACGTAATATTTCAACATTTAAATAATCTTGTATATGAAAGTGAGTTTTAGTCATTATCAAACTCAAAGATATCATCATCTTTTCTTTATGTAATAGAAAATGATAAAAAGAGGGGTAAACGACCTATTTCTCTTTTAGAAATATTATATAATAACATTATCCACACAAAATTACAGCATCGTCTTAGTTCCCCATGGTTTGAAAGTTAAAAACGTACATCTCCACATATTATAAGTTTGAAACGTATTTACACACGTAACAAAAGTTCGAAACTAAAACCCACACAAACCACAATTGATATTGGTTTACTATTTACCGAATGAAGATTAACCAATTAAAAACGAAA
>PKML01061957.1:0-87576 GCA_002933935.1 Eutrema yunnanense
AAGCTTCGAGATCAGGGAATGATAGCTCCGGGAACAATTTGTCGGCGAGATGAAGAATGGTGTCGCGAATAATCAAATCTGTGTTCAAGGTTAAATGAGTCTTTTTCCTTTAATGAATGCTAATTTTGTGACTTTCACCCTTGGGTGCTAAATTATTGAACATTAAGTTTTTTGGTGCTATTTTGTAGAATTGCCCAAAAATAAAATGTAAAATTCTAATAATTTATTAATATTTGTTTGTGATCTTAACATACGTCAACTATTTAGTATTTAAATATATTGGGCCCTGTGTAAAATTATTGTTTGGATCACCACTAGTGTTTTAGTCTCCTAATAATAGATATCTCTCTGTCTCTCTCAGTGTCACAATCGCTCTCCCTCTCGCGATAAAATTCAAACATGATTTGCAATTGCAAATAGTGTGGCTCTTATTATTTCTGGAAGTTTCTGAAAACTCTCATGGAAACTGTGACGAACTTTCCATTTAGAGGAAAGCAAAGAACTTTGGGGTTTTTATTTTCGTGTTTTTTGTTTCCCCCTGGACGGTGAAGAATTGAGTTTCAGAGTATGTGGTGCTTCTCCTGCTTCAAAACGTCCACTAGACATGATTCATCTGAGGTTATTAGAATTTCATTTTAAGTTTGCTTATATTATAAGTTTTAAGTTGAAAAGCCTGGTCCTTTTTTTTTTTTTTTTTTTTTTTTTTTNTGGTACGTCTGAAAAGAGAAGAAGATGAACAGATTGAGAGGGCAAATGAAGAAAGTTTGAAGCTAGCTGAGCAAGAGGAGGAAAAGAGAAGAAGATCACAAGAAGCAAAGGAGGAAGGCAAAAGAAAGCAAGTGGATCAAATTAAGCATTCCAAAGACGAAGATGTGAATCCTCCTCCTAGGTAAAGCTTATATATGTGCTTTTGCAATAATTGTGTATCTAAACTAATTAAGTGATATATATATATATATATATATATATATATATTTGTTTTTCTATCTCAAATCAGAATTTGTGTTTTACTTTACAAGTTGTAGCATATGCAATGGTTGCAAATCTGTGATTGAAGATGAAAGAATGTCTGTCAATGCCTTTGGTGATCTTTGGCATCCTCAATGTTTATGTTGCCTTCATTGCCACAAACCAATTGCTATGGACGAGGTGTTTTAAGATCATAATAACCAATTTGAAATTGATTTTGCAGTGCTATATAATAATCACTACTCCTTAATTAGATTTCAAGGAAAGGAAAATTCCACAGACCTTGCTATAAGGAGCACCGTCACCCCAACTGCTATGTCTGCCAAATGAAGGTAAATAAAATTCTCAAAAGTAGAGTAAAAGTGAAAAGAATTGGTCTCTACTATATATATATGATCCTTATGGATATAACTAAAATTTAGCTGTATATAACTATTCTTTCAGATTCCTTCAACTGGTGAAGGTATTAAGTACAGTGAGCATTCGTTCTGGAAGGAGAAATACTGTCCTGGTCATGACGAAGATGGAACTGCTAAGTGTTGCAGCTGTGAAAGATTAGAGGTTCTCTAAACTGGGTTTTACTTTCAACAGAGAAGAGTAGCCTTTTTGATTCTTGGCTTGTCGTTTTATGTTTGTTTGCATTTGCAGCCTAGGGGAACCAACTATGTGATGCTTGGTGATGATCGCTGGCTATGTTTAGAATGTATGGGATCTAATTCGGTTATGGATACTTACGACTGCCATGATTTGCATTTGGAAATCCGTGAATTCTTTGAAGGCTTATTCTTCAAAGTTGAGAAAGAATTTCCTCTTCTTCTCGTTGAGAAACAAGCTCTCAATAAAGCCGAGCAAGAAGAGAAGATTGTGAGTAGACAGCACATCCCTTACTTTTTTTTTAACTTCTTCTATCACTCTCTCTATCTCATATGTTTCACCTAAAACAGGACAATCATCATCGTGCAGTGGTAACAAGAGGTCTTTGCTTGTCCGAAGAGCAAATTGTCACAAGTGTAAGACGTTAAAACCGTTGTACATACTTTAAGAGACTAAAAATAGAGTGGAAGTGTTAAGTTTGATGGGCTTCCAACTCAAATCTTATATATTACTTTCTATCTCATTTCCGATATGTATGAGTTTCACTCTGTTCCACATATAACAGGTAAAAAAAGGGCCAAAGATGGGACCAAACAACAAGCTAATCGACATGGTTACAGAGACTCAAAGGGTTGTTCGTGACTGCGAGGTCACTGCAATTCTCATCATATATGGACTTCCTAGGTTACTCACAGGATATATTATGGCTCACGAGATGATGCATGCTTGGCTTAGACTCAACGGTACCTAATTTGTAACTAACCATGATTCATCTTCACCAAGAAATTAACATGGAGAGACCTCTCAAATAAAAGTCGATTTTTTTGGGGTTTTGATATTCACAGGTTATAGGAATCTTAAGTTAGAGCTTGAAGAAGGATTATGTCAAGTGTTAGGCCTCAGATGGTTGGAGTCTAAGACATTTGCCTCTACTGATGCTGCTGCAGCTTCTTCTTCTTCTTCTTCTCGCATTCCTCCAGCTGCAACCACGTCAAAGAAAGGTGACGACTGGTCTGATTTCGAGAAGAAGCTGGTCGAGTTTTGCATGAATCAGATAAAAGAAGATGATTCCCCGGTCTACGGTCTCGGATTCAAACAAGTTTACGAGATGATGGTCTCGAATCATAACAGCCTTAAGGATACTCTGAAAGACATCGTCAGAGGTTCCAAGACTATACCAGATTCAAAGATTTGAATCAGAAGCCATATATATATATTAATTAATACTATACACATACCCAATCATATACGCACGTTTTTCTTCTTTGGTGTGAACACGGCTTCTTCTTCCTTTCGTGTTACACAAATGTATTTTTCGTTGGATTGAATTTTCGCTTGATGAAACTAAATTTAAAGGAGTGCTTAGCTAAAGCACACCAGGAGCAGGCTTTTGAAAATTTCTGCTTAATGAAACTCTGATTTCATATGTTTTCTCTAACATTCTTCAACTCTATATATTGTTTAGTCCATACTTTTTAGTTTTGTAACAAACTCTTTTTTTCTCTTAAGTAGCGCTACGTGTGAACACAATTTTATTACGTATCTCTGTTCATTTTTAATAAAGTTTGCGATCCACATGGCTGGCACATTTTGTGTATAATAATTATACATTTATTCGTTGTATAAGTTAGTTTAATGCATTTACTTAATTTAAGTGCGTTTGTGTCAACAAAAAAACAAATCATTGTATAAGTCAGCTGATCCAAAAAAAAAAAATACTTATATAATTATTTTGGAGATAATATTCAGTTTAATTGATTTTATTATAGAATTTTCAGTTTAATTGTTAGCTTAGTGATCGATTATATGATTGATTATCTTCTTCTTCTTTTTTTTAATATGATTGATTATCTATTCCTACCAAATTCCATTATGTCATTAATATGAACCAAAGCTCAAAGTGTATATTTTTATCCCTCTAATAATAATTTACTCTATGGAACTTTTAGACGTTTATACATTTAATTAGTAGCCGATTTAGGAGAAAAAAAACAAAAAGAGTTACGATCAACGACGACCGGAATTAGTAAAGTCTGGACGATGCATCTTCTGTAGCTTGGTAAACCGATCGATATCGAAATGGAGCATTTGAATTAACCGTTTCTGCTTCGTCTCGAACCGGCTTTTGTAAAACCCTTCGAAGGAAGGTTCCTTTGAGGTTCGGAGGAAGAAGGCGTAACCAGCCATGAAATAAGTCGAAGTTACGTAGAAGCATATGGGCTCCATCACGTCCCACGATAGTTCCCAAAACGTCAGCCTAAAAAATCCAATCGTTTGTGCCATTATTAGGCCTAGTCCGGCCCATAACTCTCGCCGTACCAAATCATCGGCTCTCTTGTCGATGTCTGATTTTATAATCTCAAGTTGTTCGAACTCTTGTCTTGTCGCGGCGTCGCGGGTGGGTTCGCGTATCGGAATTAGACCAGCCACGGCGCTTGTTAGCTGTAATACATACAAATTAAGAAAGAACATTAGCTTCTGAGTTTTAATTAACAGTTTAATTGTAAAAAATTGTAATGCATGCGTAATTAAAATTACCTCTTCGGGTTTAAGGCAGACGAATTTTCCCAAAACGATGACGTTTCCAGCTTCGTCAAGCATGTTCGCGACCCGGTTACCTTGTTCAGGATCCGAACTGTTTTCTCCGCATACCCGAACAAACTCCGAATACGGAACCCAAATTTTCCCAATCTCTCTCAGCCTCGACTTCACCATCTCCATTTCCGCTGCTCTCATAAGCTTCTTCACGTCTTCCACCGTAACCGCCGGAAAAACTCCTGGAGACATCTTCTCAGGCGTCGGCGGCGGTAACATCTCTTCAAGGCGAATCCGATTATTCGACAAACTCAGCTCCCTGAGTTTCTCCATCAGATTACCCCCTCGTGGAACTATCTCCGGCGAGAAAAACGCCCTCTTGTGGAGAAATCGCCGGCGGATTCCAGAATCGCCGGCGTCAGGAGTAATGCCGGGTTTGGTCGGACGCATTCGGGTAAGACCCGAAATCCGGGAATAGGATTTGGAAATGTTGAAGAGATTTCTAACTAGAGTTTTCTTCGACGACGCCATCGTCGATCTCTAAAGCTACGTAAGAAAGAAAACGAATGAAAGAAAAAAATAATTTGGTTTGTTTTAGGGAGAGACAGAACAGAACACGCTTTGTAATTTGGTCCGAGATTAAAACTCAAGACTTGAGCTGCCTTTTATAGTATTAGCGTTGGTTCATAGCAACGACGCAACAAACGAGAAGCTCCCAAGAAACAGCATCTTATCACGATATATTAACACGACAATTACACATAGGCGTTGCTTATCTATTTCTCGTCATATTAAACTATTTAAAACGTTAGTTATGATAAAGCTAACTATTACAACACCGTATTAATTAACGAGGCTAATAAACGTATGGATAGTTGACAAAAACAAAGAAAACAAAAATGTATGGACAGAATCATATAACTTCTTCTTTTTTTGGCTTAGACCCATATATGTTAAATACCCATATATATTTATTAGTGCAATAATGCATTTTTTTAATAATATATTAGTGCAATAAATACCCATATATATTGCACTATATATGGGTATTTATAGTGCAATAAATACTCATATATATTTATTAGTGCAATAATGCATTTTGTTTACTCATCATGAGTGTGAATACACTCGATAGACATATCTGAAATTTCTTTTAAATTAAAAATCATTGACGAAGGAAGAATTTTTATTCGCATTTTTAAAACATGCAAGTAATATAATAGTAGTATATGATTATATTGCACATCAAACTCGAAATTAATAACTGGAAAATAAAGTAAATAAAAAACGACGCTTTTCGCAAGTTTGGGCAACCAATAGAGTAATATCTCTGTTGAGAAAATGAGAGCACGATAAATTGAGGGAGATTAGATCGTCATGTCACGGGAATAAATATTATATCGGTCAGCTAATGCTGATGAATCGTACACGTGGCAAGCTAAGCTTCCGACGTCATAAGCGACTAGCCACGCATTGCCGTCCGATCTTTTGAGACAATCACGCGAAGTCTTCCCAAACCAATCATTTTCGTTTCCCATTTTTGTTTACTATTATTTTGGCAATTAATATTACTAAATCTGTTCTCTCATACTAATTCGTCTAAAAACCCTTTTAGTTTTATGAAATTGTCAATACTCTAAAACGGTTTTTTTATAAGTATAAAACTGTATTATCTTATAAAATGCGGTGTTCCATAACACGTAGATTTAGATAAGTGCAAGCATCATCTCTGTATTTTTTGTTTGTTATTAAACAAAAATCGGTGGGTTTATTCTAGAGTTCTTTTTCAAGTATTAAGCCAATGAGGAATATTCCAGTACGTACTGGATTACGAAGATACGAGAGACCGATTCCTATTGTAACGATGTCTTGTTCGATAATATGCGCGCATTTGTCACATATTTACAAAAAAAAAATAGTAGAAAACAATGATATGTGTGGGCTACTCGACGGTTACATTCACCATAGGAGATTAGTCGGATGGTAAAAGCTCGGATCACTTCTGGTTATAAAAAAAAAAAAAAAATGATATGTGTGTTTAAGAGTAACATTGTGAATGTAATATATGTATATATCGTAGTTTTTAATTAGAAGAGAGTGTTTATAAACTAGAATAGGCCTAGAACAAAATAGGCATTAATGTAGAAACTATAATTTATTCCCATAACAAAAAACAGAAACTAGTTTTTCTAAGAAATACATAGTAAAAAGTTCAACATTGTAGTTGTGTTTCATTGAAACATGGAGTTCTGCTTAGTTAGTTTGGAGATCCAAACATTGTTTTATTATTTTTTACTATTAAGTTATAACCAATATTCCAAAAAATGTGACGAGTTACATATTTTTTTTATCATTTTCAAAATGTCTGTAGTAATCAATTATTATTAAAATTGAAATGGATCGAATTCTAGTGTCCAAACCCAAAGAAATATAATTGGTTTTACTATAACATAGTTCATAATTTTTTATGTTTTTTGTTTGAAAGTTCTGAAACATAGTTCATAACTTGATGTAATAATTGAAGGCAACGTTACCGTAAAACTGACGGTGAATGTAGAATTAAGTTTCAGAACAATTTGAGCTGCGTTTCGGAGAATCTCAGTCAAGCAAAGAAAGAAAGAAAGAAGAAGACAATACACGGAAAAGGTAGAAATTAGGAGGTTGATGAGTAAACTAATAAATGTGTGAGGACACACGTAAACGAGTCGCCACGTAAAATGCAAGAGAGGCTTTGGAATCGATGAGTGAGTGTTGGGGAGTTGATATCTAAGGAGGGTTTGTTTTACCTTTTTGTTTGTTTAGTACCAAACTAGTCACGAGGAGGCTCCAACTACTTAAATTTCTTGTGGTGTCGTTTTTTTTTATTTATTTTTTATAATAAATTAAAAATGTTTGATTCCTTCTTTTTACGAAGCTACCTTCCCCAGTTGAACTAAGTCTTACTGTTTTTATTCATCTTCCCACTTCCCTTTTTTTGACCGTTATTTTATTTAAATCACGAAGTAACTGATTCTTTCCCATAACTGTTTTCAGGCCGATAAACACTCCAAAGATATTTATATCTTTTTCCTTTCTAGAAACTTATCCTTTTCTGATTTTAATTTTTTACTTATCAACTAAAAGAATGATATTTATCAAAAAATAAACTAAAAAGTAGGATGTACTATTAAATTGCATATTTCTTTGTATAATATTAATTTTAAAATGTAAGAGAATGCAAAAAAAAAAAAAGAGAGAAAGAAAACAATATTAAAATGGGCAAACTATAGTGGGCCAGAAAAGCCTAACTTAAAGCCCATAACCTATGATGAAAGCCCAACTTTAAAGCCTCGAGTCTTGTGTGAGTGAACAAACTGTACAACATCAATGTCTTTAAAGGCCATCGATGATTTTTACAAGTTCCCTTTTCTATGAAACTGAATTGGCGGGAAACCTAAGGATGTGTTCCAGAACTAGAAGTCTCCCCAAAGCAATGAATTTGCTACACTTAGCTGCAGTTTCCCCAACTTCTTCAATTTTCTCAGTAAACCCATCTACTTTCTTCTTGATCCTGATTCTCAGTTTATCAACTTTATTCTCCATTGCTTCACTGTTAACCCTCGCTCCAATCTCCATCGACAAAACCAAACCTCTCTGTCTCTTCACAGCCTTCTCGTACTCCTTCCACATACCGACAACCTCAATCGGTGCGGTCAATCCAACCGCAACCGTATTCAACACCGGCCGGAGGTGCGCTCATCGCGGCTGCAACCACCGATAAGACAAAAACAGAGACAAACGCAGTCGCGAAAACCACATTTGACAATGTCCTCCATGTCTTTACATTCCTCTGTTTCTTATCAAGATTTACTTTCTGCTTACGCAATTCCTCCAGAAGCAAAATCTGCTTCTCGCGGACCGGATCGTAATGAACCACGAACTCCCCATCAAAAGGGTCTCCCATCCCATGGCTTTAAACTTACTCAGCTCCTCCAACGTTTTCGCATACTTCTTCTTATTATTATTATTATTACTTCCTCCAATATCCGTGTCTACCGACTCGGTCTCGAACTGTTTCACCGCGAATCGGATGATAAGTTGGCTAATCTCTGTTCTCTTGACGCAATTCTCGACGGTATTGCAGAAATCTAAGGTCTTGGAGGTACTTTTGAAGTAGACATCGACTTAGGTCTTTGTTCTTCCACACGTCTTCTCTGCTTTCAATAATGATCCTTACGGCATCTAGGTTTAGTTCAAGCAGGAACCCGTAGACCTCCATGAGCGAGTTCAGGGATAAAGACTGAGTCTCGGCTCGAGCAGCGAGGGAGCTGATGACTCTGTTGGTTCGTTGGCGAAGCGAAGAAGCAAATGATTTGAGGGTGGGGTGTCTTTGACAGGCGGATATATAAGAAGTCAGGTTTGATGAGTATTTGGACCGCATATCTGTTCGGACCGTCTTACCCGGTGAAGCGTTGGTTCCTTTCTTGTGAGAACTTGATCTCATACAATTCATGAGCTCCGAAAAGAATCCACAAAACACCATTGATACTACTATTACTGCTGGAGCTAATCTGAAAGGCAAAAAACAATAAAGAAAAGGCATAGATTTAGGACAGAGACAGTCTTGCATACACCCGAGTTTCCCAAACAAGACAAGTTAAAAATAAAACAGACAGATCTGAACAAATGTTGTGTGAACATCAATTATGGAGTTTGAGAATTACTTCCAATTGATCGGTCCACGTTTGTAGTTTTCTCTAAATCTTTGAAGTCTTGATTTCTCAAGAACTATTAAGGATAACACTCTCGTTCAGACAGAAGTTTTGCAACTCAACAACAAAACCATTCTTTCTAGTTAGGGTCGACGATCTATTTCCTCATGAAAACTTTCATATAATAACACATCTACACAAAGTTCAACCATAGTTCTATTTCTCCATAATTTTGAAGTTAAAACCTTATTTCCCCACGAAATTAAAGTTCGAAATCTATTTGCCCACGAATGTCGGTTTTATCGGTTTGATGTCGGTTTTGAGCGGTTTGTAACCTAAACCAGTTTTATCCGTTTGTAAACCACACTTCTTGATTCCAATTAAATCCGAACCCAAAATTCGACCCGTTAAAAACCCCGACCCGACTTCTTCTTCTTCTTCACCCAACCAGTTTTTCTCTCTCCTCTCTCCAAAAGCCGATCGGAATCTCTACTGAATCTCACCCATT
This sequence comes from Eutrema yunnanense, assembly GCA_002933935.1. Lineage (NCBI taxonomy): Eukaryota > Viridiplantae > Streptophyta > Magnoliopsida > Brassicales > Brassicaceae > Eutrema > Eutrema yunnanense. Next base: position 9,298 of record PKML01061957.1, read on the forward strand.
TCAGATTCCGATGAATCTAAGTTTATAAATCCCGTTTAGAAAATTCGCCCTAAATATTGCTCAAAGCTTTTATAAATCCCCAAAATATGACAATAAACCTCACTCGTAGCTTCGTCTTCTTCCTCTGCCATGAAAGTAGCTCTTCTCTTTCTCCTTACCCTTTTTCTCAGCCCTCTTCTAAATCCAATTTCAGTCGTCGATTTCGTCTTCAACGGCTTCGATGTCTCTCCCTCCTCCTCCTCCTCCTCCTCGCGTCTGTCTCTCTTCGGGAACGCGACAATCGAATCCCAAATCCTTACCTTGACCAACCAAACAACGCAATCGATTGGTAGAGCTTTATACAGCAAAATCATCCATACAAAATCCAAAGCAAAATCATCCGGGTCGGATCCATGAGATCCACGAAGTCAGAGGCAGAGACGGCTCGGCGCTAAAATGGATTCCATGGACTTAGAGCGAGAGAAATGTATCACCATCCAATCCGCCACCACCTACTGTACTTGGAAGGATTACAAGGTGAGTAGAGAGACATTTTTTCCTCCGATTCTCTGGTTGTTGATTTTTTCTCACACTAGTGTTTGATTTTTGGTTTCTTTTGCTTAATCGCATCGTATCCTATTCAGTTTTGTTTTTTAATTGTTGTCAGGTTAATATTATTGACACTCCTGGTCACGTTGACTTCACCATTAGATGGTGTCTCTTCCCTGAGATCAGATGTAATAGCTAGCGGGTTGTGTTTTAGTTTCGGGCGGGGATTATTGTGTTTGGGGTTGTAATCGGGTTTAGGGGTGAATCGGATCTTAATTGGGTTAGTTTTGGTTTTATTTCGTGTTTAACCGGTTAACATTTAGTTGGTATACACTAAACCGAGTCAAATCGTGGTCCGTGGGGAAATAGGTTTCGAACTTTGATTTCGTGGATAAATAGGTTTAGAATTTTGATTTCGTGGGGAAATAAGATTTTAACTTTAAAATCATGGTGAAATAGAACTATGGTTAAACTTTGTGTAGATGTGTTATTATATGAAAGTTTTCATGGGGAAATAGATCGTCGACCCTTCTAGTTATTGTGTCCTCGTGAGAAAGTTTGATGATTGTGTCGTTCTCTGTTAGCTGAGCAGTATAACATATTTTTTTCTTTGAAAAAAAGGTGTGACAAAGAAGATGCGTATTTTTTTTGTTCATATTGACAGAAAATAAAACCGAAGAAGCAATGGGAATTGGCAACAAAATATGTCTTCTATAGATCCTGAAATATTTTATAAACAAAGACCCGAAGGAACCATCATAACTTGTGCCTTTACTAAAAACTAATACATTAAATAAAGCCACCAAATTGTATAATCTTTATCGTTGTTTCATGCCTCATGACCTACCCCATCTGCCTAATTAAGTGTCTTCAGAAGAACATTTGTGCCAAGATGATTGTAATTTCCTCTGTTGGCTAATCAAGATAAGCTTAAGTTTCTTCTAATTTGTATCCACAACTCTCAGACGATATTAAACAGTAAACATCAATATCGACTTGGGACTTTATTTCCAATTGTGTTATACATTATGTGTGAAGCCACCTGCTAAAGAGATACAGATGTATACAGGAGCTGGTTCACAACTCTACAGAACATATATAAGCTATATATGTGACATACCACATAAGTCATTATACGGTCTATCTCTCACAATGTGATAGCCTCAATCCTGACAAGAAAAAATTGTAAGAAGTTAGCCAAAAAGATTCGAACTTCACACAAACCCAACAAGAAAACATGTGTTTGGAAAACAGCAACTTACAAGTTTCCTTGGTCAGAATCTGAACTTGAGGGAAAACTTAGAATGTGCCTTAGTACGATTGTTCTCGCCAATGTGATATCTTTGATACACTTAGCCGCGTTTTCACCCACTTCCTCTATTCTCTCTGTGAAAACATCAAACTTCTTGCTGATCTCATGCATCGAAAGCCTCACAGCCACCTCTTCTTCTTCCTCCTTGAGTGCAAAATCAACTTTTTGCATCATCGATTCCATCTCAATCTTCAACTTATCTACATGGACTCGAATGTTCTCCATGTCTTTCATGGTAACATAAGCACCAATCCTCATCGACAAAACGATATCTTTCTGTCCTTTCACAGCAGTTTCATACTTTTTCCAAAGATGATTACACCATTTCCCTACAGACCCGATTGGAACCGCCAACGCAGCTGCAACCGCAGTCACAACGGGCGGTGCAGCAATAGCAGCCGCAACCACAGAGAAGATCAGAACAGAGACAAAGGCAGTCACGAAAACCACATTAGATATTTTCTTCCAATGCTTTATGTTCTTAAGCTTCCTATCAAGCTTCCTCTTTTGCTTATGCAGTATCTCCAGAAGCAAAACCTGCTGCTCGTAAACCGACTCAAACAGCAAGAAGAAATCACCATCAAACGGATCACCAGAAGCCTTAAACTTGTTAAGCTCTTCCAAAGTTTTGGCGTACTTATTAGTACCCGGCTCCACGGATGTTTTCAGTGACGACTCCATCTCAAATTGCTTAACCGCAAACTGAATGATCATCTGGCCTATCCTCGCTCGCTTCACACAGTGATCAACAGCATTGCAGAAATCTAAGGTCTTGATGCTACTGTCGAAATAAGCATTGACCAAACATGTCAAATCTTTGTTGTCCCACACATCTTCTCTGCTTTCGATGATAAACCTAACGACCTCTTGGTTCATCTCGAGAAGACAACCTGAGACTTCTATGAGCGCGTCAAAGGACAAAGACCGAGTTTCGGCACCCGAGGCGAGGGAGTTGATGACTCGGTTGGTGCGTTGATGAAGCGAGGAATCGAAAGATTGTAAATCTGGGTCTTCTCTACAAGCTGACTTGTAAGCACTAAGATCGGTAGAGTATAAGGAACCCATGTCGGTTCGGATCTGTTGAAGGGCTGGTGGGGTGTTGGTTCTGTTCCTGCTGGAATTTGATTTGTCGTCTTCCATGGTTTTGGAGAATAACCCAAGAAACATGGACACAGTGAGCTTTTAGATCGAAGCAGGATCCAGAACCGGTCCCCAAAAAAATAGTGGAATCTAATAATCGTCCACTTGATCTGCGACAATTAGGAAGCAGAGTGAGAGATTGAAGACAAGAGCTTTCGTTGCCGGAGGATCGGAGAGAAAAGAGTAAGTACCTGAGGCTCGATTGGATGCGGAAGAGATAAGAGATTACTTGACAGAACCAGAGAGAGTGGGGAAGCGATTGGTTGGAGAAACAACTGAGTTGCTGCTTCTGTCTTTGACTTGTCTTCTCTTTGGCAGAGAGTTTGACTTATTCCACGCTGTGCATTTTAGTCAAGTCGACTTACAAGATATTTATTTAATCATATGAATTCTCTCTCTTCCCACTTTATACTTACCCATACTTGGAAGAATTACGCTGGAAGTCACTTATTGACTTATCAATTACAAGATAAGTCACTTGTGACTCTTAAGGCACTTTCTAGATGTAAAATGTCATTCTCACCCCTCTGTAACTGTTAGAATTGAAAACGGGAAACCCTTTAACCCAAAACGCCGGTGATTTTTTTTCTTTTTTGGCTAAACGCCGATGAATCTATNGTGCCTTTCCTTGTAATTCACCCTTTATACTTTATACTTTATACTTGGTATATTTTAATCATACTAACCTTCCTAGTTGAATGCACATGATTATAAATACTTTCTCAATTAATTTGCTATATACCATACTTATGAGTTTGACGACAAAGATACTGTTTTTTTGTATCTTTTAGATTGTAGATTTACGGAGATGCAACAAACAACAAATCCATGTAATTTTTGCCGACTCGTTCGTTCCATCCGGATTCGAATTCTTATTCTCTCCTAAACTTAATATAAATGTTTATTCCCATATTTGGTTTGCTATCATAAGTTTTCTTCAGTTCTAAAAAAGATTTTTTTCTTCTTCCTAAAACCAAATCTATCTCTCTATGTTTTGGCTTTGCACGGTGCAAATTGCACCTTGTGTCACAAGTAAACTATTCAAATCTATAATCTATGTCGGACGCTAATCTCAACGCATTGAAATATCTCGGCACTATGTATATCATGTATGTCGAACAATACTTTGGTTTGTTTTAGTTTCATCTCTTTTTTTAAAAAAAGGTTCAAGAAAACAAATTGGTTTTGTGGGTTTGGATTGTGTGGAATCGAGATTAGCGTCCGACATAGATTATAGATCGCTAACAGTAAAGTGTTGCAGAGCAGTATACGCAACACTTCCTAATACTTGCTTTTTGAATGTCTATCCTGACAGACTTTTACCTATTAGTGTCTTCAAAGTCATTTGTACTAATACAATCCCTGCTCGACCAAGTTTATAATTTTTGTGTACCTTTTAATAATACATTACAATAAAGAAAGAAAATGAATCATATTTACTTTTTAATTTTCTTACACTCAAATTATACATATTCCTTTCACTTATTTTTGAATATTTCATGGTCCTTCCCTTTGCTTGAGGGTCTCATCATGTTCATCTATATATCGTGTTCCTTCTAATATAAATTTTCCTCATTTGTTGGGAATATATTTGTAAATTTTGATCCGAAAAACAAAAAACAGCCAGATCCATTTTTATAAACTAATGCCAAAGAAAAAAAAAATCAGATCCATTTTTGTGATTATAATTACATTATTACGTAAACTATGCAAATGATCGTTAAAATAAGAAGTAAAATACAATAATATTTTTTTTTCCAATAATATTAGTATTTATCTAGAAAAATTCAAACTTTTCATTCATTGTCTTTGGCTTACACCCAAACGTAATGTTGTATTAAGTTTTTTGCTCTTAATTGGTACTCCCTTCGTTCCATATTAGTTATCGTTCTAGGTTGTTTTATGTAGATCAAGAAAACAATTCAATTTTCTGTTTTACCCCTCATTAATGTATTATATACTATGATCACATTAATTAATAAGTTAAAGGAGTATGAATAAAAATAAAAATATTATCAAACATTTGCATTGAAATACTAAAACGACAACTAATATAAAATAAAATTTAAGGTCTAAAACAACAATTAATATGAAACGGAGGGAATATTTGTTTACCCTCAATAGTCATTATGGAAGAGCGATCAACTTATTTTTTTCTTTTGACATGAAATAATTTTTTTATTATATGAGAGAAGAAAGACGTACAATGGAAATAGCTAATGTATACTGATAGTATCACATAATTGATACATAAATTGATTGTGAATATGCATATGGGTCAAACAAATATAAAAACTTTCCAATTTTTTGTGTTTTTATAGTCAAAGCTCACACATCTTATATATATATATATCATTTACTAGTTTTGTAAAGAAAACTTATCGTTGGGACTCTCACATACGAACTTAGATAAGATCTAGAGTCAATTTGGTGGAAAACCAAAAACGGAAACGAAATTAGGTAAGTGACCAAAACTTTTTGGAAACTATAATCTCATGTAGCAAATTGATGGTTGTTTACAGTTTGCCCCTCACTCGTTTTTGTTGGAAACTTTCTCTCTCTCTCTGACTCTCCGCGATCTCTCTTTGACTCTCTCTCTCTCTCATACATATCAGATCCACCAAATCCATGGTATTGGCGACGATGGTGGTGTTGCAGGTGATGCGGACATCGTACCAAAGGAAGCCCATGGAGAGGAGACGTCTCAACTTGGACCAGACCGGACCAGAATGGAGTATAGACGAGTGAAGATGGAGCTCAGTAAGGGAAACCTTGGAGATGATCGAGAGATTCTTCCATTTGGTCGGAGTAACAAGATTCACGGCCCAAATGAAGCCATACAAGCACCAAGGCCAAAGAATGAAGTCTACAAGCCCATACACCATCCACCTGACCCAATACCGACCATGCCTGTTTTCTTGGGTCTCTTAAGGATCCAAACTGTCCCTGATCCGCCCCATACCCCACCGGATCCTCCTTATGTCAACAATTTTCTGAACGTGTCCATTTGAAGTCAACTAAGGAAACTCAAATATTTCCTTGGACCAGTGTGTTCTCCATCAAAGATATGTCATCTCGAGCTGCATCTCAGCCATTCAAACCTCCTCATCCAACTCAAAGAGACCTGCCATTCAATAATTGCCTTATTAGGAGCTTAATGAACCAAGATATGGAAATGACTACATTCATCCAAGGGGATGGTTTATTCACGCCAACTAAACCTCCTTATCACCTAGAAGACTCAAGATACATGCCATATTTCCAGAAGATCAAAGGATTCTCAAGTTTCCTTATTCCGACCAATGCATTCAAGCCTAACGGCTAGGAGAAAGCCCCATCCCATCTATCACGTTTTCTGATTTATTTTAAATGATTTCCTTCTATTTTTTTGTCATTTTAGACCGTTGGAGGTTGTCTCAATTCGAGCCTATAAAAAGCTCATAGCATTGTACTTTTATTTTTCACCTTTGAATTAATATAAGTCTTTTTGTTTTGCTTTGCAAACGTTTTGCTCTTTTTCTTAGTCGAGTGTGTCTCCTAAAAATAAGAGTGACGAACTTATCTCATAGCCTTACACAGCTTTGAGTGGCGTTCATCAATCCATCTCAACCTCCATTTGTTCCTGTTTATATTCAAAGAGAGAGCGACCGACAGCTTTGAATCTAAGCCCACTTCCGCACATCCCTTATAAGACTAGGTCATACGAGTCTTATATCAGCAGGTGAAGGAATCAAATCCGACGAAAACCCGACGATTTCGTATTGAAGGAAGCAAATCCGATGAAGATCCGACGAAACCCATAGTTGCGATGATGGTGACGGTGAAGTGACGATTCGGCAAAAATCTTGTGAATCTTCAAGATATGATGATGGCATATATGTATACATATATAGCATAAACATGAATGTGTATGTTTATCGATAAGTTTTTGTTTAGCGCGGTAACATATACATTGATATAACAAGTTACATGATACAATAACATGTTACCAATCATTGTATCATGTAAATGTGTGGGTTTATCGATAATGTTTTGGTTAGCGCGGTAACATAGTTGTTATCGGTTAACTTTTCAAAATGTAAATGATCATTTAAAAGTATCGTTAACTTTATATTTAACAATGTTATATATTTTTGTAACTTGCTAACATCGTAGATGTATGTATATCTAACTTTTTTTTAACGCACTAACCAAATTATTAAATGTTAATTTTCATATTAACGTATCTATAATCGTGAGAGAAATATCATTTATGGGTTTGGGTTTTAAACATGCTATTAATTTTCTTAACACGTTAAATAGTTTTGAAACATTCTAACATATTTATTGTATCATATACATCTGTAGATCATACTTCCGCTTTTTAGTAAACTAAAACTTCAAAGTTGGGGGAATATTTTAATAGTCAAATTAATCAAAAATTTGAGTGTTAAAACTAGCAGAAAAGTGAAAAGACAAATAAAACGTGTGACACATCTAACGATCTAATAGATCGGATGTCCAAATCTCACTTGGTTTCACAATTATACAGGTAAAACACAAAAATTCTTTAACTAATACAACAACATAAAATATTTCCCTAAATAGTTTCGATTGTAATATGAGCAGACAAAAGCAACTTTACATTTATGAGGCCTCTCCTTCTGGCTCAATTCATCCACAAGAAGCATGTCCAAAAGCAATCTCATGACAGAAAATAAAAAACACATAATCAATTCTCTGAAGTATCATACTTCCGTTTTTTTTTAGTAAACTAAAACTTCAAAGTTACGGGAATATTCTAATTGTTAAATTAATCAAAAATTTGAGTGTTAAAACTAGCAGAAAAGTGAAAAGACAAATGAAACTTGTGACATCTCTAACGATCTAAAAGACATGATGTCCAACTCTCACTTGGTTTCACAATTATACAGTTAAAACACAAAAAAATTTTAACTAATACAACAACATAAAATATTCTCCTAAATAGTTTCGATTTAGAACATTAACTGTAACAAGATTATAATATGAACAGACAAGATCAACTTTACCTTGACCTCTCCTTCTGGCTCAGTTCATCCACAAGATGCATGTCCAAAAGCAATTTCATGACAGAAAATAAAAAAACACATAATTAATTATCTCAAACATCATACTTTCGTTTTTTAATAAACTAAAACTTCAAAATTAGGGGAATATTCTAATTGTTAAATTAATAAAAAAAATTGAGTGTTAAACTAGCATAAAAGTGAAAAGATAAATGAAACTTGTGACACCTCTAACGATCTAAAAGACAGGATGTCCAAATCTCATTTGGTTTCACAATTATACAATTAAACACACAAAAATTCTTTAACTAATACAACAACATAAAATATTCCCCTAAATGGTTTCGATTTAAAACATTAAGTGTAATAAGATAATATGAGCAGAGCATTGAAGAACAAAGTGTTAAGAGGTTAGCTTTATCAGTTGTGTGTGTGTGTGCGTGACAAAGAGAGAAGAGGGAAGTATGGGGTTTACAGTGGTAAAGCAGGCTCCATAATAAGGATACGCAGTTGGAATAAATCTCTCATACTCATTGTGTCTGTAAGGCCGCACAGGAATCTGCAAATGTCCGCATTTTTTTTTTACGTCATATGTCTTTGTCTGGAAAGTTAGCAAAACTCTACGAGATCGTTACTCACCTGCTTTGAAAGAGATAATGTAGTATAGCCGAGCTTTTCATATTCAACCTTAAACTGGAATACACCATAGACATCAGGAACCTTGAAAGATGTATGAAACAGACCCTGCAAAGTAGACAACAAAGCAGGCTGAGTTCTAACTCCTATAGCTGAAAGCAACTTAAATCCGAAACAATAGAGATGACTCTGTTTTAGAGCTCAGAAATAACTCACCTTCTTGTCTGTTGACAGGGTTTTCAACACATATGGACTCATCATGTAAAACTGAACCTGCACATCATTAGCGACATACGGTTCCCAGCTCTTCCCTGACCACTCGAATATCTCCACAGAAAATTCCTGCCATGAAATGACACATTATAAGCTTGCCGCAGATTCCCACCAGATTACCAGGCGATTATCACCTAAGGACAGAACTTTGGGTGAGTCAGAAGATGTAGAAACCATACCAGATCATCCTTTATCCTATATATTGCTGGCTCGTCTGTTTCTCCAACCCTGTGGTGTACAAGACTACCAGCCTGGACACAGAACATAGGTGAGGAACGTACCAATGAAGGTAAAGGAGGTGACTAATTGAACAAACAATCTCTAGCTACCAAGGTTTAGAGGAGAGAGCAAAACGAGTGAAAAAGACCATGCATATACCTTCAGATGGCCTCTTTCATGGAAGACCCATTTGCTTAGTTCAGTCACAAACTGTTCGTTGCCAGATTTTTCATATCTGGGAAAGTTTTACATAAGATCAGTAAATCTTGTTTCAAAACGAAATGCGACATCTATCATGTGAACTAAAAGTTTCACTTGATGAAATACGTGTCTACTTACTTGTTCGCACTCCCTGCTTTCTGGACGCCAGATCTAAATAACCTGACTCATGGAAACAAAACTCTAAAATCAGAAAAATCCATATGCATGAACTAGCTGAAGGAATACCATCAAACATTTGCTCACCTGTCGCTAAACAACTGCAAAGAGCCTGAGATCACAACCCTAGCATTGTTCCTGGCCTGCAGTTTTAAAATATACATAAAAAGGTCTGTGTACTCAAGGCATTGAATGAAGATAAATGTTCAGAAGTGGAGAGCTAAGTACAGCCAAGAACATGATAGTTCAGACTTAACAGGAACATCGAATAATCAGACCTGCATGACCGACAATAGCGAAATTGCAGACCCAGTGAGCTGGGGGGGACTCAACAACTTCGAGCTTGGGTTAGCAGAATAAGCTGAGGGAGAGGCTGAAAGAACTTTCAAAACCTAGCAATGGAGTATATTGGCGAAAGTTCATTCTCACATCAAGGCATAGTGTTTCATATGAAGACACATTAATATTGTACAAGAAACAGATATGTGCTTCGACTCACCAGATTGTTGGTAGGGTTCAATGAATGCGCAACCCCTCTGAAGAGCACGGGAGCCTGTAATCCAAAAACCAAACACAGAATAAACTTAAAGCGTTCCTAATCAGAAACCCCGAGTTTCATACATTATCTTAAATCCAAATCCATACAAGACACACTTATGAATATTAGTCACATAACTCAGCTAGGAAGCAGGGAAGTTACCTCAATCTGGGTTTTTCCTAAAATGACATCGGAATTGACTAAATCTTCGGCAGCAATCAAGGTGTGGTCGCCGTCAACATCAGAGACGGAGAAGCTGGTATGATCAATAACCATAGCTGAAGAATCCTAATGAGACAAAGAGCTACTAAATCAAAATCCTATGCCGCATTTTGTTCCAAAAAAAGAAGAAGATAATTCCACGTACTGAGAGACGAACCTCATCGAAATCAACCCCACACTCTGTGGCAATTCCCCGAATCAGATCAGATGCAGAAGTATCCGCCGATAAGATCAAGTCACGACCGGAATCAACGAAATCAGCAATGGATTTCGAATCCAAGGATCCTCCTAACCCTATACACAAGGAAATGGAAAATGTGCAGATCAGATACCAAAATATATGCAAAACTAATGATCAGTAAGCTCAGAGATCGAAGATCTTACGCTCTGTCGAGGGGGCGAAGATGATCAGCCCATCGTACAAGTACTGGCCGTATCGTTGAAGCGCGAGCTTCGAATCTTCAGCTAACTTGAAATCGAGATCAAATCCACGGGACTTGAGAGTGTTGAAGAAGATAGAATGAGAGGATTTAAGAGATAGATCGTCGAGAAGAACCAGAACACGCCGATCCGTCGGATTATCGACGGAGAACGAGAAGCTAAGCAACGGAAGAAGGAATAAAGAGATCAGCGCGACGGATCTCGAGATGTTCATCATATTAGCCTCCTAGGGTTTTTTCACGGGTGTCGAGTGAGTGACCGCTAGAGAGAGAGAGAGAAGAAGCAGACCCGACGACGATCGTAGCTAAGCTAGCACCAGGCGTTGACGATCACGCATTCTTGAACGACGTCGTTTCTTATTGTTCGAAACATTAAAAATGGGCCAAAAAATAATAGCCTCGAGAATAATGGGCATCGTGAGATTCTAATTNTATGGTTTGTAATCTCATCGATTTCTCAGGCGTAAAACGTCGTCGTATATATGATGTGGTGAATATATTGGAGAGCATTGGGATGAATTTCTTTTCTCATTAATTTCACGATGCCTGATTGATCGCTTGAGCTCATTCGATTCTACTAAGGTTGTGGCAAGAAAAGGGAAGAATAAAAACTCGTGGAAAGGTTTTGGAGAGGTTCCTCAGTCTCTAGATGAACTCAAGGTACTTGAAAATGTCTATATTATCAGCAACTCAGACAAGGCATATTCTATATTGTTGATTTTGATTTTAGTCGTGGTTAGGCTGAAAGTGTATGCATGTGACCGTTGGATATTTACATGTGGTCATTAACAAGCATTTCGTGCTCATCTTACTTCTTCTGATTCTTTGTACTATGTCTCAAATGATGATGAAAGAGAAGAATCTTTCAGTTTAACACGTGATGATGATTCATCACTCTTTAAAATGGGTAATCTTCTCTTTCTACTGCTTTGTTTTGTTGGAATATTATCAATCTGCCTTTTCTTTCTAGCAGATAAAACCACATGTCTTGCAATTGCTAATCCCTATTGAGATTTCAATCCACAACTTGCTTCTGAACAAACAAGTTTTTTGTTTTGCATTACGTAAGTGGCACTTAATAAAATTTCTCATTACAAGATTTGTGTTATGAGCTAACTTGAAGGCACATTATTATCTTTTTTTCAGACCACAAGAAGGAAAAATCTCTCTGGCTTCTCTCACAGAACTTAGTGAAGATGTTTCTTTGTTCTGGGGTAAGTGAATCACTTGACTTACTATCTCTCTTTGGCTTCTTACAAAAACTTTTCCAAGCCCTCATATAAACTGCCTTCTCTTCAGGATGATCTCATCACACTGGATAGTGCTGCAAAAGCCTGCTGAGCGACTCTCAAGATCCAATGAATATGAGAAGTAAATTAGATCTCCATTTTTTATCTCTGATTATTTCAAAGATATAGTAACATTAACCAACTCAATTTCAGTAAATGATCAACAGCTAAAGTTAGACGACTTTACGACATTGCAAATATGTTTTTCTGGATGGATTTAATCGAGAAGGTAAGAGCTTTGCTACTAAACCAATACATTAAACTTGAACTTACAAATTTCCAATGTTTCATCTTTTAGTTTCTTTTTTTTGCTTTCCCCACAGACTCATATACTAGGGACTAGGAAACCAGCATATAAGTGGTTGGGGTCTAAAAGCATAATTGAAAAACGATCAAGCTTCTTTAATTCCAATGAACCGAAGAAGCGGGTATTTGGAAGAGATCTCACAAACTTGAGAACAAAGAGAAACAAAACAGATTGTTCATCAAACCACAAACAAATTGGATATAAGAAATATGATCAGGAAGACACTGAGCAAGAAACGAAACCAGCTGCGTAGAGCTATGTGTTTGGCCCATTCTCACCAACAGGTGCATCTAAGAAGAACAACAATGTCGGAACCAACAATAACCGAAGGTTACAAGATCTTGAGGCCTTTGCTTCTACCTACAAACCACAATATTGTAATCACGATAACAACCACACTCAAATCGTTACCGAAGCATGTTAAATAATCTTGCATTCTTGATTCTGTTTGGCTTCTGTGAGATAAAACAGATTTAATTGGTCTTTTTGGGTGAAAGTAGCAACTATTTTTTCTTATTTACATAGAACTCGAAATTCTGGCTTATTTAGATAAACACCCAAATTTTTCCGCTTAATTACACAAACCCGATACTTTCAGTTATTTACACGATTACCAGAGAATTCCAAATATTTACAATTATATCCTTATAATTACAATTATTTTATATATACCAGAAATTTGTGCTTACTTACAAATCTACCTGATACTTTTGGTTATTTACTAATGTTTCTCAAACTTTTGCTTATTTACGAATTTACATGTTGATTTTAGTTTCTTACTTTAGCGCATTCACTTAAACACCCAATACTTTTGCATATTTGTACATGACCTACTTTTTCTTATTCACTTATGGACCCTCATCTTCACTTATTTACATGGGTATCCTATTATTTACGCATTTTCTATTATTTACTCAAGTACATACTATTTCTGACTATTTACAAGGGTATTTTTTTATTCTTTCACTTATTTACACAGATGCCTGATACTTTGATTGATTCATGCCAGTACCGATACTTGGTGGTTATTTACACATGTAGCTACAATTACTTTTGACTATTTTTTCTTATTCAAACATCTACCCGATATTTTATATTATTTTACATAATACCGGATACTTATGATATTCCCTAAAGTTTCTTATCACACAGACACGTCTCATTGTGGGTTTTAAAATGGTGACCACTGACCTAGAACATACTAAGGGGGAAAGAGAGCAGAGAAAAGGGTGTAAGAGAAGCTACGTTCACATAAATATCTAGGGAACAAGTTGTCAAAAAAGTAAAATCAAAAATATTCAAATGTTTGCAAGTTTTACTAAAACTAGTAGAGATGAAAAGCTTGCTGGCATTAAAAAACTGGTTTCAAGATTCAAATGTTTTTTTCTCATCTAAATATGAAGGTTTTGCTTACTTAATACGACTGGAGAACCATTTAAGGGAATCTACTTATGGTAGAGGTAGACGAAGCTGAAGACGAAGAAACCAGCCATCTGCATTGAAGAACAAAGTGTTAAGAGGTTAGCTTTATCAGTTGTGTGTGTGTGTGCGTGACAAAGAGAGAAGAGGGAAGTATGGGGTTTACAGTGGTAAAGCAGGCTCCATAATAAGGATACGCAGTTGGAATAAATCTCTCATACTCATTGTGTCTGTAAGGCCGCACAGGAATCTGCAAATGTCCGCATTTTTTTTTTACGTCATATGTCTTTGTCTGGAAAGTTAGCAAAACTCTACGAGATCGTTACTCACCTGCTTTGAAAGAGATAATGTAGTATAGCCGAGCTTTTCATATTCAACCTTAAACTGGAATACACCATAGACATCAGGAACCTTGAAAGATGTATGAAACAGACCCTGCAAAGTAGACAACAAAGCAGGCTGAGTTCTAACTCCTATAGCTGAAAGCAACTTAAATCCGAAACAATAGAGATGACTCTGTTTTAGAGCTCAGAAATAACTCACCTTCTTGTCTGTTGACAGGGTTTTCAACACATATGGACTCATCATGTAAAACTGAACCTGCACATCATTAGCGACATACGGTTCCCAGCTCTTCCCTGACCACTCGAATATCTCCACAGAAAATTCCTGCCATGAAATGACACATTATAAGCTTGCCGCAGATTCCCACCAGATTACCAGGCGATTATCACCTAAGGACAGAACTTTGGGTGAGTCAGAAGATGTAGAAACCATACCAGATCATCCTTTATCCTATATATTGCTGGCTCGTCTGTTTCTCCAACCCTGTGGTGTACAAGACTACCAGCCTGGACACAGAACATAGGTGAGGAACGTACCAATGAAGGTAAAGGAGGTGACTAATTGAACAAACAATCTCTAGCTACCAAGGTTTAGAGGAGAGAGCAAAACGAGTGAAAAAGACCATGCATATACCTTCAGATGGCCTCTTTCATGGAAGACCCATTTGCTTAGTTCAGTCACAAACTGTTCGTTGCCAGATTTTTCATATCTGGGAAAGTTTTACATAAGATCAGTAAATCTTGTTTCAAAACGAAATGCGACATCTATCATGTGAACTAAAAGTTTCACTTGATGAAATACGTGTCTACTTACTTGTTCGCACTCCCTGCTTTCTGGACGCCAGATCTAAATAACCTGACTCATGGAAACAAAACTCTAAAATCAGAAAAATCCATATGCATGAACTAGCTGAAGGAATACCATCAAACATTTGCTCACCTGTCGCTAAACAACTGCAAAGAGCCTGAGATCACAACCCTAGCATTGTTCCTGGCCTGCAGTTTTAAAATATACATAAAAAGGTCTGTGTACTCAAGGCATTGAATGAAGATAAATGTTCAGAAGTGGAGAGCTAAGTACAGCCAAGAACATGATAGTTCAGACTTAACAGGAACATCGAATAATCAGACCTGCATGACCGACAATAGCGAAATTGCAGACCCAGTGAGCTGGGGGGGACTCAACAACTTCGAGCTTGGGTTAGCAGAATAAGCTGAGGGAGAGGCTGAAAGAACTTTCAAAACCTAGCAATGGAGTATATTGGCGAAAGTTCATTCTCACATCAAGGCATAGTGTTTCATATGAAGACACATTAATATTGTACAAGAAACAGATATGTGCTTCGACTCACCAGATTGTTGGTAGGGTTCAATGAATGCGCAACCCCTCTGAAGAGCACGGGAGCCTGTAATCCAAAAACCAAACACAGAATAAACTTAAAGCGTTCCTAATCAGAAACCCCGAGTTTCATACATTATCTTAAATCCAAATCCATACAAGACACACTTATGAATATTAGTCACATAACTCAGCTAGGAAGCAGGGAAGTTACCTCAATCTGGGTTTTTCCTAAAATGACATCGGAATTGACTAAATCTTCGGCAGCAATCAAGGTGTGGTCGCCGTCAACATCAGAGACGGAGAAGCTGGTATGATCAATAACCATAGCTGAAGAATCCTAATGAGACAAAGAGCTACTAAATCAAAATCCTATGCCGCATTTTGTTCCAAAAAAAGAAGAAGATAATTCCACGTACTGAGAGACGAACCTCATCGAAATCAACCCCACACTCTGTGGCAATTCCCCGAATCAGATCAGATGCAGAAGTATCCGCCGATAAGATCAAGTCACGACCGGAATCAACGAAATCAGCAATGGATTTCGAATCCAAGGATCCTCCTAACCCTATACACAAGGAAATGGAAAATGTGCAGATCAGATACCAAAATATATGCAAAACTAATGATCAGTAAGCTCAGAGATCGAAGATCTTACGCTCTGTCGAGGGGGCGAAGATGATCAGCCCATCGTACAAGTACTGGCCGTATCGTTGAAGCGCGAGCTTCGAATCTTCAGCTAACTTGAAATCGAGATCAAATCCACGGGACTTGAGAGTGTTGAAGAAGATAGAATGAGAGGATTTAAGAGATAGATCGTCGAGAAGAACCAGAACACGCCGATCCGTCGGATTATCGACGGAGAACGAGAAGCTAAGCAACGGAAGAAGGAATAAAGAGATCAGCGCGACGGATCTCGAGATGTTCATCATATTAGCCTCCTAGGGTTTTTTCACGGGTGTCGAGTGAGTGACCGCTAGAGAGAGAGAGAGAAGAAGCAGACCCGACGACGATCGTAGCTAAGCTAGCACCAGGCGTTGACGATCACGCATTCTTGAACGACGTCGTTTCTTATTGTTCGAAACATTAAAAATGGGCCAAAAAATAATAGCCTCGAGAATAATGGGCATCGTGAGATTCTAATTGGGTCACGACGAGCCGTGCTAAATGGGTCGGGTTTCAATATGGCTCAGACTCTTTAGTTATCAAAATGATAATATCCCATTTCCCCTATCAAAATTAGGTTTTTTGGTCGATAAGGCTTATGAGTTAAAGACTTAACTCTTCACTTATTATTAACGAGCTAACACACAAGAGTTATTTCATTTTATTTTTTCGAAGACATATATTTAAAAAAAAGTGTGTCCGGACCAAAGAAGCCACTTTTTGTTGTCTTTAATCTATCAACAAAACCTAAAGTTATTTTTTTTTAAACACCTAAAGTAAAACCTTGCATGCTATATATGTTTCAACAAAATAAAATAGATATGGGTTGGGTTGCGTTTTTACAGACCCAGGTCTGTTCGTTAACGAAACGCTGCGGCAGCGACAGAAAAAAACGACAGTGGCCACAACAAATAACAGAGTGAAATGGCATTGACGGAGCTGTTTGGTGTCGCAGAGCAAAGACGCGACATATCATTTTACACACGAGGAGTGTCGCTGAAATATTGGCGTCCATGAAAAACGTCACAAATAACATCGGCGACCATTAACGACTATTTTTTTTCTCCCTCATAGGTGTTTTTTTTGTCGCTGCCGCAGCGTTTCGTTAACGAACAGATCTAATATGCATAATTAACAGTAATCTATCAATGTGGCAGGTGGTAGATTAATTGGATTTGGACCGCGTAACAATTTGTGACATATGATAAAACAATTGGACCACCTTGTCTTGTTTTTTTTTTTTTTTTTTTTTNCACTACTCATATGAATTAGGTGCAATTTACGTAAGACGGTATCGTTTTTTCCTCATTTAGCATGGACTTACCATTTTACAAATTATATATTTTGTTTCATTAGAGATCATGGGAATAATATCACGTAATTACGGAGATAGCGTGAGAAGAAAGCAAGAAATTTGGTTACAGATTAAACACTGTATTTTATAATATAAGCGGAAAAATAAATAAATTATTAACTTTTACTTAAGTTTTTTTAAAAATTATTTTCTCACTTAAACTTTAATTTAATGCCTTGACTTACCATTTTATAAGTTATATATATGTTTTATCAGAGGTCACGGATAATATATTAGGTAGTGACGGAGATAGCGGGAGAAGAAATCAAGAAATTGGTCATCGAACATATGTAATAAGCGGAAATTTTCAACAACAGTGGTCATAATTTACGATTAGATGATGATTTTCTCTAACCGTCATAATAATATATATATATATATATATATTATTATAATATGATTTGAATGAACATTTTATATATATACATATATTATTATATATTATTATTATTATTATTATATGATTTGAATGAACATTTTAATGGAGTGTAATCACAGTCCACGCACACGCACCACCGCATCATTTGGGCATTTTAATGGAGTGATCTAGAATAATAATTAAAAAAACTGTAACCATGATATATAATTTTTAGGGGTGGGAAAGTGATTAATTTGATGATTTTCTTTCGGTATTATAACCGCTGAAAACTCTCCGTTTTTTTATAAGCTACATGTTTGTTTGTCGACGTAAAATTTAAATAAATAGTTGCCGATTCTCGATTTAAATAAAAAGATTAACCGGTTATATTTCAATTTAAGTTCTCTACGTTCACCTGGCAAAAAAACAGATAACTTTTATGGTTTTTTTTTTTCATCAATGATTGTAACTTGTAAGATATATGATGGATTAATGATTAAAGTAAGAGATGCGATTGATTAGCTAACGTGGACAATTTGTTACCAGTAATCAAATACATGATAATCCATGGATATTGAAGAAAGTAACGGTTAAATATGAAAGCAAAATTGTTTGGTTTAGACAGGGGACTGATTCAGCAATCTCAGGTTCAGTTTTCTCTCATCTTTGTTCATTCAGATTTTCATCTCTTCATTTGGTTCAGGTTTTTTCAGCTTTAATCTCTTATCTTCAATTCATGGTTCTCTATTCTTAAGTCACTAATTTCAGCTTCACTTGCATTTTTTATTATCTTGTATTTTGTAATCTTTCAATTTTTCTTTTGTAATTTTCTTTATTCATTTTGATAGGAATCATCTTGTAATTTTTAAATGATGCCTCTTTTGGGAGGAAGAAGAAGATGAATAAAGAATAATTTTTTTTGTTTAACAGTTAAATATAAATTTATGGCTTTCAACTTAAAATCAATTGGCAATCAGTTAAATTGGCTCATACCCCTTAGACCAAGTGCAATAGGAAGAGAAATTGAGTGTATTTTGGTGCAATAGGAAGGGAAATTGAAAAGGCAAATTGCCAACTCACACGAGAAAGGGAAAATTTGCCTTCCATGAAATTTTGTTGGGTCCCACATTAATTCTGATGTGGCGGGTTATGATTCGCCCGCTGCATTATATATTTTTTTTTTCATTCTTCTTAAATGCTAATTTTGCCCAATAATTGATCCAAAAAAAAAAAATTATACCATTATTTTTTATTTCTTAACATCTATAAATAGAGCTTAGGTTCATACAATTTGGACACTAAAAAAATCTCAAGATTTAACACTCTCTTTTCATTTATTCTCTTACATTATCACTCTCTTTCGTGTTTTTTTTTCAATTTTCAACATCCTTATGGATCCATTTCGCAATTACAATCTCCTACCAAAAATAAATTATATATTAGTTATTATTTTTTTACATTATAAAAATTATTTTGTGTGATTATAAATATATTAATATTAATAGTATAACATATATAAAATAATAAATATAAAATGAATTATATATGATGGAGTGATGTGGAGGAAAGAGAAAATGAGTTGGAAGAAAGAGAAAATGATTTGCCTTCCTATTGTGGAGTTGGGTGTGAATTAAAAAATTGAAATGATGTGGAAGGAGAATAAAATGATGTGGAGGGAATATATGATGCGAAATTTGTCTTCCTACTGGAGATGGTCTTATATATTAGTGTTGATTTCTATAATCTTTTGATATGGGATTCTAACAATAAATTAGGTTCGTAAGAAACAGAAATGGTTGTGACTAAAATTTTCTCGTCGAAAGAGACTATTTATGTGAGGATAGAGAATAGCAATACTCTCAGTTTTCTATCCAGCCTACACCGGCCCCTCGAAGAGCTACAAGACTCGCACCATCGGCATCAGACTTGATTTGTTTTCATTCGGATGCAGCTTGGGCAGATAATACCAAACTTGTAGGGCTTTGGCTGGGTTTTCTTCGATAACGATGGGGTTGAGCTTTGTCGAAACTATGCGGCTGAATCCTTTGTGTTATCCCCCCTTATGGCAGAGGTGTTGGCTATCCAAGCCGCGTTGACTCATGTTTTGGAGAAGGGATACACAAAACTCTGTTTAAAATCTGATGTTCAGAACCTTGTCCGAGCTTTAAACTCTCGGAAACATATCAAGGAGCTTCATGTACTCCTCTTCGACATCTATTTGCGTTCTTTCTATTTCATTTGATTCGACTCCGCGATTAGTCAACTGTTCGGCTGATTCGCTGGCTAAGTGTTCTCTGCGTGAGTTCGCTGCCTCTGCTTCTCTTTTGTAATCCCAAATTTTTTATGAAGTTATTGTTCAAAAAAAAAAGTTGTGATTAAAAAATATATATGGTTGTGACTTGTGTGGTGTTATTAGTTTTGTTTATTTTTTTCTTTTAAATTGTTCACGGTTCTAAGCCTATTCATGCGAATTTATGTACTTTCATCATATAACCAAAACACACACACATATATATATATATATATATATATATATATATATATATATATATCTTCTCTCCTAGAGTTTTATTTTCTTCTCCATTTTTTCGATATATAGAATGTGTATATATTACATATTTTCTTTTTTACCAGTAGAAATATGTATGTGTATTAATGGTCAATATTGATGTTAAAACAAAAGTACTGGTCAATACTAATTACTACTCCCTCTGTTTTTTTATATAAAAGCTTTTAGACATTTTATTTTGTTTTTTTTTATAAGAGCTTTTCACATTCTCCAAAATTTAATTAATTACTCTAACTTTATATTTGCAAAAAAAGCTACTTTATCTTTACAAAAAAGCTATGTTAACAGCATTTAATGTGTAAATTGATTTTAATTAGATAATTAAATGTTGTTAATTAATGTTTTAAGCAAAAAAATTTTTTTATTAATTCCCGTGCTTTTAGGGAAAACTCCTTATATAAAAAAACAGAGGGAGTAATTAATATATTTAAAATAAAATAGTATCGGGCATGTGATCCACCATCTTCAACGTGAGTCCGATCATGTGGTAATTAATTGGTCATTTTCTATATATGTATTTGCTAAAACACATGATCAGTATATATCATAATATTACGCTATGTAGGACAATTGTTGTGGTAGCTAGATCTTGCGTGGAACGAATCTATCACATTTTCTTACTATATGCAAAAGATACAGACAATCACATATATATCTCATTTGTGTTGTCACATATACATATATAGTTTTTTTTGTTAGCAATCGAATTCAATTGGTTTTTCATAATTATTTTATAATACATATTTCAATCTTAATTTGAAAGGATATACGAGCATCAAACCAAAACCTCTTAATCATATATATATATGTTTACTTTTAACTCGTACTTACATTAAGTAAATCTACAAATTATATATATATATATATCTTATCAACACAAACTAGTTAAATTGCATTACTTATTGGGCAATTGACCAAAATAGCATATTTTTAATTTTTGTTCCAAATTTAGTATCACTAGTTAAAAATGACAATAATAACACAAATTTTGACAATAATAGCACAAATTTAATTTTAAAATGACATAAAATCATTTTCTAATGGGAAAAAACTAAACCCTAAATTGGAAATAGTGAACCCAAACATAATGTTCAATTTTATTTTAAATTTATTTTAGGTAAACAAGTGTTTTTACATAATTATTTGTGTTATTTTCAAAATTTTAAATTTAGGGTGCTAGTTTTGGAAAATAAAATAAAATCTGTGCTATTTTATGATATTTCTCTTACTTATATCTGTGTATAGCTACATTATTTGCATGACATATTCATTTAATATCATCTTGCTCGATGTTTAAAAATTCAGTTTTATATTATACATTAATTGGTTTTTTCCCTGTGATATCTATTATATAAAGACTCAGTGAGTCTCACAAGAGCTTGACACATCAGCTCTTCTCCTTATGCCACATCAGCTTTCGAAGAGTTAAAAAGAAAAATACCCAAGAAAATTGAAAAAGTTATTTGTCGCTTCACCACTCGAGAGCAGCGAAACTCCCCACCCGAAAATTGTTACTCTCGCAGCAAATCCGCTTATATGCAGCCACCATCAACAGCGAGGAAGTCGGCGGTGGAGGATATAGCATGGGTCTAAAGCATCAGAGAAAGAATTGGCTCGGCCGAAGATGATGGAGTACAAACCGGAAACATCGAATTGGGTTAACCTGATGAGGAAACGGAGCTCCGATTCATGGAGGAGGCAAAGAAGGAAGTGTATTCGGTGTTGGCTTTACCGGATGAGGAAACGGAGCTCCGATTCCGAAAGCTAATGGAAGCTCTTAGATCTGAATTCGCTGGCCCAAGATTCGATGCTCACATCACTGTCGTCGGAGCAACAAATCTGACGGCAGACAAAGCGAAGAAGATGTTCGAAGCAGCTTGCAGCGGTCTGAAGGCTTACTTCTTCACCGTTGATCGCGTCGCTTACTCTGCCACCGTTGATCGCATCGCCATCGGAACTTTCTTCTATCAATGCGTTTTCTTGCTTCTCTGATCGACACGAGAGGTAAGGAAATTTGCAGGGCTTTATTCCTTTCAAGATTCGACATTTCTGAGAGAATTATTGAACAAATTCTAATTAAGATATTGAGTCTCAGGATGTCTAAGATTACATATCAAAATCTTGGGTTTAGTTTCTGAATGAAAGTTATGTTTTTGGATCTAAACTTTCACAGTGGTTTTGGAATCTAATGTTTTTTCTGTTTATTACAGGTAATGAAAGCTGGTGAACACTGTAAGAACCATTTCAAGTGCTCCACTACCACACGTAAGCTCTTTTGAATTTAAAACTGGTTTTTGTAAACCAAAGCTTTAGATCATGTAGCCTCAAGTCTTAATGTTAAATTTTTGGGAGCTCTAAGGTTGTTAGGTCAATGGACAAGGAAACTGTTTAATCCTTGGGGCGCTACTTCAGTTAGTCACTCAAACATATTTCAATTCACTTTAATGCATGGAAGCATCTACTTGAAAATCCTAAAAGGTAGGTGGATCACCGTGGGAATAAAGCCAACGATTGGTAAATGCACTTTGATTTGGGTTCATTTTGGCCTCAGTCATGCCTCTTTTGCTGTTTTCAGAGCTTCCGTTTAGTGTACCAGCCCTTTTGTTGAGCTATTAGTGGTTGCAGAGACATAGATCCTTCGGTCACGTAAATTTATATGAATTGTTGGCACTAGAATTTTGTATTGGCTTGAAGATGGAATATGCCATGTTTGGTGCTGCTCTTTCTACAAGTTCTCTTCTTTTTGAAGTTCTTGTAGTATTTGATTGAAAGCAATCGAAACAAGTTTTTTTTTTTTTCGATGGCATATGTGCTAATCTATTTTGGTGTCTCTCATGATTCTTGCAGAGCTTGGTCTTAATTTAGTCACCAAGATCAGATTATGTTTTCTTTTCATCCAATTAAGTTAACAATTTCATTTGGATTTTTATCTTCAACGCATCAAGATTGAACAATAATAGTCTCTTCTATGACATTGGTGTTCCTGGATTCTTCTATGATATTGCTTGCTCAAAGGGACACCACGCCATGGTTTTGGTGTTCGATCATTGGCTAAGTTATTCTTGAAAATGAGTATGTGAGTTGTCGTAATTCCAATTTTCTAATTCTTTTTTTAATGAAAAAAAAACAATGCATCTCTATAATCTTTTTTTTTTGGTATAAAATCTAGGTCGGGGCAATGATAGTACAGATAAAGTGAAATATATTGGCACTGTGAAAGGAATATCTAAACCGAGAAGAATCAGACAGATAGTTGGACAGATCCTAGCTTGGGTCTGTTTTTGTTGGCTAAAGTTGTTGCACAGGATGTCATAACAGAGAAATTCCGAGTCTTGTCTTTCAATTTCACTCATAGAGTGGTTAGAGAGAAGATCAGAAGTGCTTTGGTGATAGTTTCCATGGTTCTGCAACTCCAAACTACTTCAAAACCAAAAGAGAAATACGTTGACTTTGGTAAGAGGATTAAACATCAATCTTCATCAGTTTTTTTGGTGATAGTTCACGTTTATATAATTTGTGTCGGTTAGGTTTTTTGGTTTATGAATAATAGTATATATGGATGATTTGGTTTATAGTTTATGAATAACTTTTGTATGCAGGAGATCGATGTTGAGTTGGAGGCTAAAGAAAATAAATATCTTAGAGGAGAAGGTGCTAATCTAGAGGTTTAGATATACATATCTATAGAGTTTTAATGATTGTGGCTTTCAGTTGTGAAATGCACAAGTTGAGAGTGTTAAGGGAGAGAAAGCCAAATCAGATAGTCCACGCTCCTCTTGGAATTTGGATTAAAAATAAATAAATACAAATGTATAGTTTGAGATTTAAAGTGTTGAGTCAAAATATTAAAATCCAATACATCTCAAACTATTCTGCTGTTAAAAAAACAAAATTCTCAAACTATACGTTTTGATTATTCAAATTCAAGTTTATAGAAACTAACCAGATCTGAATTATTCAAATTCAAATTCAAGTTTATAGAAACTAACCAGAAAAAAATATTGGAAACTCTGTTATGTCAACGAACGCAAATAAATGTTGATTTAATATTTCAACCGAAAACAAACGAATATGACTGAGAGAACTAATAAGGCAAAAACAAAGAGTAATTGGTTTATCAATTATAATTATATTTAATTCCTTCAATAAATTCAAGATTAAAAAACCTTAATAACTTTAAAAACCTTCCAACTTCTATTCAACCATGTATCATCTTTTATTTAATTTTAAAATATATAAAAACTTTTTCAATTTAATTACAACTTACTTACAATAATTACGCATTGAACACAATCATTGCCAAAGTCATTGTATTTTAAAGTCAAAACAAAAAAACTAAAACAAGTCTAAATTCATGTATCTACAAAAAACCAAAAGAAAAAACTAACTTAAAACATTTAATATATATATATATAACAAATATAAATACCCACTCAATGGTTGCTATTCTATTAATATAACAAATTCTATCTAAATTCAAAAGTATGTTAAATTGTTCTTTTAAATACAAACATAATATATGTATTATGTATATTATTGCAAGTGTTGATTCATTTCATCTTATGGTTGCACAAGAAGGAAATTTAGCTAATTTTTGGCATGCAAACAGTCTAACATATGGCGAGTTTCCTACAATATTTGTTTAGGATAAAAAAAATACGACAAAGAGGAAAGAGCACCGATAAGACATTTAACATTCATTCATTAGCATGCGAGCTATATTATCTACGAATGATGATAAATCACAAAAAAAATTATATATGGGCTATGAAGTTATTCGAACCGTTATAAGCGGTACATATAATTTTTTAAAAAAAAGTTGATATGCCATAAGACTCTTTGATGGTAATAGAGAATGCTATGAGTCAATGGCCGCATCAGAACATGGTGGTAACACAGAGTGAATGGTTTCGAAGTTTGGGGAAGACGGATGCAAACCCTAGAAAAGAAGGCAAATAGATTACATGCAAGAAGATGAAAGTCAAACAATTTTATATGTAAACACACATGGACTCATCACAATATTATAAATTTATTGTTTTATTTGTATTTATTTTTGTTTAATAATAAAGAAAATTGGAGAACATAAATTAATTATACAATAATAAAACAAATTCATCAAATGGTCTCTATCTCAAATTAGGTTGTATTTGTTAAACTAAAAAAATTATCATATTTTACTAAACACAAATTAGAAAATATAAATAACATATAAACCCGCGTGTATACGCGGGTCTTCACCTAGTCTACTTCTAAATAAACAAACCGTACGTATATCCAACTAATAGGTGCATATTTTATAGACAACAAAAAGGGATAATTTTCCTAAATAGCACTAAAAACTTAAAGTTCACTAATTTGGCATCCTAATTTAGAAGGTGACAAAAAAGGATTCATTAAAGGGAAAATGACAAATAATAACACAAATTTAATATAAAAATGACCTAGAATCATTTCCTAATGGAAAAAAACTAAATCCTAAATTAGAAATAATGAACCCAAACATAATGTTTGATTCTATTTTAAATTTATTTTGGGTAAACAAGTATTTTTACATAATTATTTGTGCTATTTTTATAATTTTAAATTTAGGGTGCTAGTTTTGAAACAAAAAATAAATTTTGTGCTATTTTAGGGTATTTCTCACAAAAAAAAACAAGTTGCGTGGATTCATATTATTTTCTGATAAATACATGTATAACAGAGCGACGTCAAAAAAAAAAAAAAAAATGCATGTATAACAGAGCTATACTAAATTACATATTGTAATTAAAATTGTGTTGATTTCATGGGATGGTGGACACTAAAAGTAAAAACAAAGACTCCGACTGGTCTTTAATTACTCCAGATCTCAATATACCAATGATCGTGCACTGCAGTCTGCTCAATCTTTAAAAGAACACAGTTTACTTACTTACACCGACAAAACGATTTTATATGTGTTTTCTTTTTAATTTAATGTAATCGTTCCTACGAAAAAAGTATTGAAAATCAATTTGTAACATATTCGTCAAGTCTCAAGAAAATCATATAGATAATGATATATTTTGCTATAAAGAGTATAGAGCATAATCTTAAGTAGTAGACCGTAATAAAAAAACGTTTTACGGCTACACGTTTGGCTTGGTGGTGAAAGCATCTATGGATCAGTGGTTGCATTAGACCATCAGAGCATCATTACCGCAGGTTTTAAAGAGTTTCTTAATAGGTTTCTTAGAATAAAATATTGTTTAAATAATAAAAAAGCAGGTTTCTACCTAAGAACCGATTCTTAATTAAGCAACTTAAGAATCGGTTCTTAAGTTATATGTGGCATCGTGTCATTGGTCTCGTCTTTGAGTAGAGGAAACGATATTTTTTCGTCTCGATGAAAATCATTTTTCTCTTCTTCTCCTCGCGATCTCCGTCTCCTTCGTCTTCGGCCGAATCGTTTGGCTTCTCCGGCGGATTCCACCGGCTGACTCATCACCGCCGACACCGTCGCCTCCTCCTCCCGATTCAATGCTTCCTCCGCTGCCTTCGATTCTGGCTCCATTACTTGGCACTTCCCCTTCACCTGCCGCCGATTCTCCACCGCCACCAACATCATCTAAAACCCCTTCTCCTCCTCCACCGGCGGATTCAGAAACACCACCGGCTCCACCGATGGTTTCCCGATCGAAATTCCAATCAGTATCACGGCCACGCACTCCACTGATCCAAAATCGCATCAGCAATGGCCGTAATCAATGATTTTCATCACCCAATTCGTGAACAAAAAGATCTCGAGTCATCACGTTCCGTCGTAAGACAAGCTTTTGCTCTTCTCGTTGTGTATCTCTCTTTAGGTGTGCTTATCTATTGGCTGAATCGTGATCATTACGTAGTGAATCAAACCCATCCCATTGTTGATGGGTTATACTTTTGTATCGTTATAATGTGCACGATTGGCATTGGGTGTTGTGGTTCTATGCATTGCTGTTGGTGTTGGGATAATGCGTTTTTCGCTGCAGATATTGATTCTGGTCTTTACCATACACGAACTTGATATCATATATGTCAGAATCTAGTGATTGGATCATACAAATTCATAAATTGTGATACACAATGACTCTACGACCGTCTTAATAGAATTGCCATTCTTTTATTGATCTTGAGAAAGGAATTCATGTTGTTTCTTGTGGAAGATGATATGTTGATGTTTTTTTTAGCTTAAATTTCATTAATTATCGATTGATACAGGCACCAAAGACATCAAGGGCAAGTTTGGTGAAAGGGAGAGCACAAGCAAATGCTGTTGCTCAACAAGCTCTGATTGCCCACAGGCATGTTTCTTTTGTAATCTCTCCTTCCGTTTTCTCTCAAACCAGTTTTTCCTTGGTTGACAGAAAGATTTCTCTGTAATAAAATTGTGCAGTCTTCTTCTACGTCGTGAGTGTTGCTCATTCAGCAATGGGGAGTACGTTAAAGCAAATATGAGGGTTATGATGACAGCATTCCATTCACGGTGGAAGACATATCAAAGTCAATGCAACAAGTGGATGCAAATGAAGAATTGCAGTATTGGCACAGAGCAGCTCTCTCTCTCTTTCTCTCTCTCTTACTGGTTTGCAAAATTCTTTCAGTTCACCACAGAACAAGCTTTAGTTGTTGTATGTTTTAGTTTGTGTTATACTTGTGTTTCAATCGAACTCCCTCGGCTGTGTAAAACACTTGTCTCTTGCATCATGTCTTGGTTATGGTATTGTGTATACTTTCAC
Organism: Eutrema yunnanense; assembly: GCA_002933935.1. Classification (NCBI taxonomy): domain Eukaryota; kingdom Viridiplantae; phylum Streptophyta; class Magnoliopsida; order Brassicales; family Brassicaceae; genus Eutrema; species Eutrema yunnanense. Next base: position 37,395 of record PKML01061957.1, read on the forward strand.
AATCTGCTTCCACTTCTCTCTCATATATGTCTTGTTGACATCTAAAAGAAGTTATTTTTGTTTTAGACTTTGTATGACTCTTTAATTTGTTGAATATAGATCAAAAAGAAGGTAATTATGAAATGTATATATATATAAAACAATTTAAAGTATGATATATATACATCTATGTAATGGAAATTTAAATGAAGTATTTGACACACTTAAAATATGGTTACAATATGAAAGGCATAATCAAATATAATGAAATAGAACAAAATAAGGATGGATACAAAAAAAAAAAAAATTAATTAATTTTTTGTTTTAAGAACCCCTAATGGGGTTCTACCAATAAAACAGCAAAAACATAAGTTTTTTAACACAGTTTCTTAACTTCAAATTTATATTAAAATAGTATTAATAATGGTCTCACTGCTCCATCAGTCTTCGAGTACCTGTACACATACAGAAACCTCTATAAATTATTAATTGACAAGCGAGGTATTATAAATATTCTTTTATTCTCCACAATTTTATCAATTTTATTAATGTTTCCGATAAAAGAAATACTAAAATAATAGTATCAACTTCTTCAAACATTTTTGATAGTTGTTAATCCAATTTTAATTAAAAATGTCCAGCCATTTATTGCTCAAGCATAATAACCGTATCTATGCATATATAATATGATTATTACTAATCGAAATTTAATGTCTTCGTAAGACCATGTGCATGGTGGTTTAATAAAAACAAAAACATACACCTCACACACAAACCAAACATACTCATATATAATACTAATAAAGTGGTTCACAATTTCAAACTACTCCTATAACAAAAAAATACGTTACAGAATTCTGGTCATCAATTATAATTTTTGATCAAGACAGGGTACATAAATTATCAATAGTTTTATTTACAAATAGTGATAGAATTGGCTATAAATGAACCCAAACACTGCAACCATAGAAACCCATCATCAACAACAAGAACGAAAAAAAGACGTACGAATCCTCTGAAAAAATAAAATAAAATAGTAACACAAAAAACAACAGAAAAGTAGCAATGCAGATCACAAAACCACACGCCGCCATGTTTTCAAGTCCAGGAATGGGCCACCTCATCCCGGTGATCGAGCTCGCTAAACGTCTCTCCGCTAACCACGGCTTCCGCGTCACCGTCTTCGTCCTCGAATCCGACGCAGCCTCCGCTAAGTCCAAGTTCCTAAACTCAACCGGCGTCGACGTTGTCAATCTTCCTTCGCCGGACATTTCTGATCTAGTGGACCCAACAGACCACGTGGTTACCAAGATCGGAATCATTATGCGTGAAGCCGTTCCTGCCCTCCGATCAAAGATCGCTGCCATGCATCAAAAGCCAACGGCTCTGATCATCGACTTGTTCGGCACTGATGCTTTATGTCTCGCAGCTGAATTCAACATGTTGACTTATGTGTTAATCGCTTCTAACGCGCGTTATCTCGGGGTTGCTATGTATTATCCAACCCTGGACAAAGATATCAAAGAAGAGCACACGGTGCAAAGAAAACCGCTTGATGTACCGGGATGCGAACCGGTTCGATTCGAAGATACTATGGACGCATACCTGGTTCCGGACGAACCGGTTTACCGTGATTTTGTTCGTCACTGTCTGGCTTACCCAAAGGCGGATGGCATTTTGGTGAATACATGGGAAGAGATGGAGCCCAAATCACTGAGATCCCTTCAAGACCCGAAGCTTTTGGGCCGGGTGGCTCGTGTACCAGTTTACCCGATTGGTCCGCTATGCAGACCGATAGAATTATCGAAGACCGATCACCCGGTTTTGGATTGGTTAAACGAACAACCAGATGAGTCGGTTCTCTACATCTCCTTCGGGAGTGGCGGTTCTCTAACGGCTAAACAGCTAACCGAACTGGCGTGGGGGATCGAGCAGAGCCAGCAAAGGTTCGTCTGGGTGGTTCGACCGCCGGTCGACGGCTCGTCTTGCAGCGAGTATTTCTCGGTTAACGGCGACGGAACCAGAGACAGCACGCCGGAGTATCTTCCGGAAGGGTTCGTGACTCGTACTTGCGATAGAGGTCTTGTGGTCCCATCATGGGCACCACAAGCTGAAGTTTTGGCTCATCGGGCCGTTGGTGGATTTTTGACCCATTGCGGTTGGAACTCGACGCTAGAAGGCGTCGTTAGCGGCGTTCCGATGATCGCATGGCCTCTTTTCGCCGAGCAGAATATGAACGCGGCGCTGCTCAGCGATGAACTCGGAATCGCCGTCCGAGCGGATGATTTGGCGGCGGCGATTTCGAGGTCGGACATTGAGGCAACTGTGAGGAAGGTTATGGCGGAGGAGGAAGGTGAGCAGATGAGAAGGAAGGTGAAGAAGTTGAGAGACACGGCTGAGATGTCGTTGAGCATCGACGGTGGTGGTTCGGCGCACGAGTCGCTTTGCAGAGTCACGGAGGAGTGTGAGCGGTTTCTGGAACGTGACAGGGACTTGGCACGTGGTGCTTAGAAATGCTTACCGTTTTCTACCTCTGTAGTGTGGTTGAAACTGTGTGTCGTTTTTCAAAATTAGTGTATTTTGGTATTTTCCATTGTAATAGAATAATCGGTGTTCTGTAATATACTAATGGTTTGGTATTTTCATTTCTCAACTATTTTTCCATTGTAATTGAATAATTGGTGTTTTGTAATATAGTATATTAAATATACTAGTGTTTTAGACTTTTAGGATTCGTATTTCTCAACTAATTTTCCATTGTAATATTGAATAATCCTCTATCTCTATATTACCTCTTTAGTGTGGTTGAAACTGTGTGTCGTTTTTCAAAATTAGTGTATTTTCCATTGTAATAGAATAATCGGTGTTATGTAATATACTAATGTTTTGGTATTTTAATTTCTGAACTAGTTTTCCAATTGTAATTGAATAGCTAGATTTTAACCCGCACATCCGTTTCATTTGCAATTTAAGCATGTAAAACATAATTATATAGAGTATAGACTTTAAAAAAAATTGTTCATAGTTAATCAAGATGTTTTAGTTCTCAGCCGAATGATCCATTTCCTCTAATTTTTTAGATAAGCTAAATATGATTCATATTTAGTTATGTTACTTTTTGATTTATCTTACTAGATATTGACCCCCGCACTTCGCGCAAGCTTATTTTACATTCATGTTTTATAAATTTGTTTATATGCTATTTTTTAGGAAATATTTTTTTAAAAATTCAAATTTTAGTTTAATAGTCGGTTTATGTTTATAGTTGCATTGTGTGTATATGCGTGTGTTTTGTTATTTCTCCCTATTAGTGTTTGTATATAACAACGATTTTTTTTTTAATTATGTTGTTTACTTATGTTGAAATATTTTTCTTTTTTTCATGTGTTTATATGTAGTATTTGACTACTGTGTGTGATTCTAATTATAGTTTTATATATATATTTTTAACACTATTTCAAATCTCTCATAAGTTACATATTTAGTTGAACGTATAATATTACATTTATGTTCCGTAATCTATAGTTTATATTGAAGCCAATTATAACTTCATCAACCCATGCACACATTAACTAAACAAACCACTTACATTTGATTATAAATGATTTTAGTACATATTTGATAGTTTAAAATTATCTCTTTATGTATGTATATTTTTAAGTTGTTTTTAGTTACGCCCTCTAATAGAGATTTTTTTCTAATGTTTTGGCATTTATGCAAATAGATATTTTGGCCCAAGTATTGTTTTCTTTGTGAAAGACCGCTGACAAAATATCTGTGATTTTTTCTTTGTTCCCCATCTCCGAAGATCATATCATCTCTCAGTTCTAAAAATCCAACAAATCCCACTTACATAGCTGATCCTCGATGGCTGTCGTGACTTTCAACGCCTTCGGTAGCCATGGTTCCGCTTCTCACATATGTTTCCGCCATTTTCACTCCTTCATCGATGTTCGCACCTACCTCATTGTCTGATTTCAGGATTCAAAATTTTATGTATGTTATCATTACCAGATTCGGGTGTTCAAAATTTGAAATATTGCGTGTTGTTTTGGATTTATAGGAGGGGAAACATTGCGATATATGTGGCATTGTGATTGCAGATGGAGCTGATGCGATCAACGAACATCCTTTCAAAACAAACACATCGTTTGTTCTGGGTAAAAATCAATCAAATTTTCACAAAATCTTAGAGTTTTAGCAATTTTGTGAAGTTAGAATAGCGATCATTCTTCATGATCTTTAGTCCATTTCATCTGTGAACAATGAGGGAAGAAGTAGATTAATAGGAACCTCAATGGTTTCAAAGATGATTTTTAGGACACCAGAACTTGAAGTGAAGTTATTGCAAGAGTTGGATTAACTTCTCCATCTTTCTTATTTCAAGAATATGTGAACGATTCTCAGAGTCTATTATATTGGCTTCAATGGTACTTAGTCTCTTCCATTAACAAAAATTGGGTAATAAACATTTCAAAATTTTTGACGATCATTTAGTAAATGGCTAAGTTTTGGTTTTGAAAATCTTCGATATATTTATTTGTCCGAGAAACCAATTCGGGTCCGAAAAACTGTATTGATTTGTCGAGATATTAATTTATTGAGTATCAATTTATAGATGTTATACTATTAATTTTGATAATAAAGTCATTTTATATGTATTTTCCGTTGAATTATAGTTGGTTATCTATAAATTAAGTAGTTTATCTTAATATTTTATTTTCAAATATGAACTTACTATATGGTCATTTTTCACTTATTTCATTTCATTATTTTTTTCCAAACTTATGCATTCGCATATACTAATTTTGTTAATAGCCGGTTCAAATTTTAAATCATAATTAATATTATATATTTTCTCGTTAGTTGGTGTAATTGTGTGTTTTGGAGTTGTATAGTAATAATTATATTTATGTTGAAGTTTTAATTAGTACATTCTACTTTATATAATAAGATCAGGCAATTATTTAATAAATATTTAATCTAATTGTGTAGTTGATAAATACAAAATAAGGTAATTCGAAAGTCATTTTCAGCATAATAAATGGGATTTATTACACAATTTTATTGTAAATAGTGAAATTTCAGCTCAATCTTTATTTAGTTTGTTTTATTCTTCTAAAAACACAACCATTTCCACCCTTCCAAAGTTTTGTTTTGTGTCCATAGATTCAAGAAATTTTTTCTCCTCTTACGTTAAGATAAATCCTATTCATTTTAAGTTTTCATATGATAATTGATAAGGATCTTCTAATTATATAATCCCTTAAGTCCCATCCAGTTGACCTTCTAGATGAAATCAATATAATTGTAACAAAAATATTTTTAAAAAGGGTGGGTTGTCTTATTTATTCGGTTTTTAGTTTATTATATTCACTATTTCCTTGTTATTGGAGCACAGAACCAGAAGAAACCAAAAATTACAACGTCGGGACGTGACATTTCCTCAACCTCACTGATTTTTCTGTTACGTTGGAAGCTTATTTTAGGGATCAAATAAATTCGAAGGATTAAATAACTTATCATGATGACAGATTCCAAACATTTCATAACTAAAAAAAGAACATATACCTGACTCACTTGTATTATTATGCACTATCCACGATCAGATGCCAATTGAATTTTCTTTTTTAACATATATTATGCGGATTTGAATTCGGATAGTAACACGATATTAATCTTTATGACATATTCAATGAATATAGTTCATGTGGTTTCAAAATCGACATAATTGTTAATTTCACTTTAAACACGTGAGATAAATATTTTTTGTTTTAAATCACAAATTTTATTTTTTATACATAAACCTTGTTTAAACAACTGCAAAACGGATTATTCTACAGAAAATTGTAAAAAAAATCTATATTTTTTTATAAAAAATAAAAATCTAGTTTGTATTTTTTTTTTTTGGGGTTAGCTGCCGACAAGCACAAGCCTAAAAAAATAATCAAGCAGTATGTAGTAGTAATTAAAGAAACAGTCTGTATGTATGGGTTCCATATATTCTCTTACAAATGGCCCATATTTTGGGCTTTAATGTTGTCATCATACTACACGAAAATGAAAGACTATGGCCCATATAATTTAACCAGATCAGAGTAAATTAGTTTTTTGTTTTTTTTTCTCCGGTGTGGCCTTGGAAATCATATTTGCATTTACACGAACATTTAAACATATCACACAAAACGTCCATTAGCATTTATCATTATTATATTTATAAAATTTGGTTCGCATGTGCTAACTAACAATTATATCAGAAATTGGACCAACGTTATATTAAAAAAAAACATATAATTCAAATAAAGCCCACTCCACTGTTGTTGGATCTAAGACAGTTCCGTTTTAATCCGACAAATTTTCTTTGCGCTAGAGACAATGTCGCCGCCAGAGCACGACACTTGTTTTCACATTATCGTTAAGTAAGCAAATTTAAAAGTAATTATAAAAAAACATTACAATCAATTAAAATCTTATTCTGGTAATTGTTATCATGTGGCTTAAAGTTGCTAGATGTTTTGTAATTTTGTACGAGAATACAGCTCGGAATAAGGTTCATACTAGCGGACGATGGCGATCCACGTGACCTATCAATTTTAGTACGGTGTTCTCTTTATTTTAATCGTGAACGTTAATTCATATAATTATCATATATAGATCAAAATTAGAATCTTTGCTTAGTACATCTTAATCACCACAAAGTAGAGAGCACTTTAATTTTATTGGTGGTGTTTTTCTAGCTTTAAGCTTTACGGTAGTTGACAACGTTTCACACAAAAAGTTGAGTTTCCATTGACAAATGAAAAATATTACTACTACTCAAAACTGTAGACTATATATATAATGTATAAATACAACATTCAATAGTTTTAATTTTAGAATAATAGTGAAAACGATTGTCATTCATATATAACTCCGGTGTTATAATATAATGAAACTATGAAAGTGTGCAAATCTGACTTTTTACCCGTATTTTGTCTCTTAATTAAGGATCCGACAAATTGTAAAGTAACAGTGTGGTTGGTTAACTTTGACGTTTTTAACCGAGAGTCGGTTATTTATCTGATAGTTTTAACCAAATCAGTCCAAAACGCACTCTCTGAGTTTCCGAGAAATTTACATTGGGGATTAATTTAATTACTAACAATCCCCTAAATCGTGGCGTAATTAGGGGTCACTACTAGTCAATCTCGGCTACTCTTCATAAATCGTGGTTTAAATTACTGACATTCAGATTATTTTCATCCAATTCGAATTCGTTATTTGTTTGAGATCGTTGAAATATCACATTGCTTTTGAATTTACTAATAATAACATCGACGGGTCTGAATGTATCTAAAAACTAGTATCCACCTAACGTTAACATGAATGTATCCAAAATCTTCAAATTTTTCATCTGATACATGTAAATAAACAAAATACTTGGAATTTTTCTTAAATGTTTTATTAAAAAAACTCAGTTGTAACAAACATACAGGCGTCGAAATTTGGACACACCATTATATCACAAGTCACAATCAAATTTTAATAAGGGATCTATTTAAATATATAATTTCCATGTGAATCCCAGAATCCGTATATGGATATTCAAGAGTTTTAAATATAAGTATTCGAATCACGATTTGGATCTAAAGGGACATCTGTATGGAACTTAGTCCAGCTATTTAGATATCAAAATATTTAGGGTATAACTACAGCTCGAAACTTTTATATCATATTTTGGATAGTTAGGATAAGTTGTGCGTATTCCTGCAGTTCTTGCCTCAAAATACACTACTGACTAAGATTTAATCCGCGTTAATTATAGCGCATAATAATTTTTTTAAATAAATTAAAATTTAAGAAAATTGATTTTATATGAGTTTTACAATATATCTAACTAATGATTATTGATTATAGATAAAGTTGTCAATTTGTAATAATTTGTTTATTTAACTCGTTTTATAATGAATTAAAATATTATTCAGGCTAACCCGCAAAAACTTATAATTTTAAAAACATAACTCTAATATGCATCGTTAAATGATTATAATTTTTGTGGTTAGTCTATAAACTCTTTAAAAAATATAGTTTTTTGTGTCTACCTTTTTATAAAATTAGTAATATATTTTTTATTTTTTGTTTTGATATATATTCAAATAAAATATAATAAATTATAGTAAAAAATATAACAAGATTGTGAATAGATTATTTTCTTTAAATATATATGAATTGATTATTATTTTAAAATATATAGTATTAAAAATAATTAAGAAATAAAATAATAAATAACCTTTTTAATGCAAAATATATACTTTCCATATTCTAATCAATAGTTTTAAAAGACTATTATATCATTTCCTATTTCAATTATTCTTTGTTATTTGTAATGGCATTTCATGTAATAACTTACAAAACAAAGTTCATTTTTAAAAATGTCTTCTTAAATAATATNAAAAATATCTTCTTAAATAATATTATAGAGATTAAGTTTATTAGTGCTAATCAGTCGCCAACACAATCAGAATATAATATGATTAATTGATAGATAAAGTTTAGATAAAGAAAGCAAAAACGTATGGAATCTTTCTACCCAATTTATCTATCTGCTACGCAAAGACTTGAGAGAGTTAGAAGTACGGGAAGCAAGGAAGGCAAATGTTGGAATAAACATGACATTTAATTTTTTTAATCATTTTGCTTTAGTGATAATTAATTCGGATTAGTTTATTCAAAAGACAAATAAATCGTAAGTCCCAACTCAAAAGCATATGAGAAAAGGAATCTACCCCGTGCCCATATGCGCATCTTCTTTCACATTTAAATATAAAATATTTTCTCTTTTTTTTTTTTTTTGCTATATATGTATTACCTCTACGAATATAAAAAATAACCCCTAATTAACGACTGTATGATTTGATCGTTACTTTCAAACTAGAGTTTGACATTGGTGATTGGGTTTGAATCCCNAATATTAACGACTACATGGTTTAGTCGCATAGTAGTCGTAACAGACCTTTTAGCGACTAATTGGCGACTACTTCTACAGTCGTAAAAACGCTGTTTTCTTGTAGTGTAAACGATCCATACGTTACACATGCCATTAAACTAATTACTTAAATTAATTAGCCATATATATATCCATATAAAGTCTATATATAAGACCACATATATCGCTTACTGGTTAAGACTTAGTATAATACATATTCAAGCTGGTGCATGTAGCTCTGCCTTTTTGGGTTTTTTCTTATGTTTTTATATACAATCTTGGTGTGACAGTAATGCAGAAAGCATGTCGTTTTCCAATGCGATTAACACAGTTACTTCAAACATAGATAAGAATGGACTTTAAAGGTATCTTTCATACCGTTTTTGTATTCCTTATATATCGAGAGTTTTAAAAAAAAAAAAAAACTGTACTATATAAAAGGAAACTCTACGATGGAAAAGCAAGAGAACAATTTTCACCAACCAATAACCATACGTTCTTTTGATATATTTTGGGATCTGGCATAGAAACCGGAGATTTCCAAAATTAATCTAGCTAAGCTTTAACCGAAATTCTTCCTCATCCTGGAAAAAAAAAATTTAATAATCAAGCAATTGTAACTAACTGCTTGTTCTTGTTAAATAAAAATATTTTTTAAAAAAATCAATTATATTGACCCAAAAACAAAAAAATTAAAATGCAAACGGTAAGTCAAAGATGGAATCTGAAGGAAGGAGAGAGAGGCCCGGAGAAGGAGGGAAGGTGAGAGGACACGTGGCAGAAGGAGAAGTGTGGTCCTAAGAAAAAGGAGTATCAGGGAGTCGACACGTAACCCAATTGGAAAGCAGACCCATGTGACCTCTTAACTTTCCATCACTCCTTCACTTGCGTGGAACTTGTCTTTGTCACCACTTTCCTTCCTTCGTCATTTTTCTTTTACTTTTGTTCTTCTGTAAATAACAAAAACCAAAATTCGAGTCGTCCTCTCCACATATATTCTTTAATCTTCAATTAAATGATATTTAAATCCCTTAGTTGCAATTTCCGGTTATAATTATTTTATCTCGTGTGTAATCCTTTTTTTTTTGTCGAACTAAAAACTTTGTGTAATCCATACCATATTACATATGTACTTGTGCTTCTACATAATATTTTTCTTCTTTAATCAAAAAAAAAACTAACACTCTTTTTTTACGTAACTAATTACTTATAAGATATGAATTTCATTTATTTCATAGATAATTAAAAATTAAATATTTATAAAACAGAAATTCGGCGATTACAAAAATAAATCGGTTCATCGATATAACAAATTAGCTTGAAAAAGGTATACTTCATATTTTATTGATTTTATTAATGTGTCTTGTGAAAGATTACTTACGTATCTTTAGAACACGTACGTATCTTTAGAATACAGATCAAACAATTCGTAGTTCATATTATAGAGTTAGAGGATTATCAAACTGTCTAGCTGCAAGTAAGAATTTAAAAATTAGTTGTCGGTAAATGTGTAATGATAATCTCAATGGTCTTGAGGGAGTTTATATGATCGATATTTGGAAGAACTCGTCGGGAGAACTCAATTTTGGATGAACTCTTCCGGAGAACTTCTCTCTCAAAGAATTCGTCTTAGAGAACTTCTCTCTCAGAAAGTTCGCCTGGAGAGTTTGTTTGGGGAGTTTCTCTGGGATAACTCATATGGGGAATTCGTTTGGGAGAACTCGTATGGAAAGTTCGTCTATGAAGTTTCTCCATTGTCTTTCTCTTCTCAATAATGAGTTTTTCTATTTATAGGAGTTTAGTTAATGGATGTTTTTTTTTTCTTTATCGGATTAATATGAAAAAATTTCGTTTTTAATTGATGCTTTTTTTTTCTTTATCGGATTAATATGAATAATTTCCGTTTTTAAAAAAATTATTTTTATCTTCGAAGATCTTTCTTTTATCTTGGAACTCGCCGCTAACACAGTTTGATTGAGATTCATGAGCTTCTAAACTGATAAATTGGCCAATCATAATTCAGATCATATTAAAAAAAGGTGCGGAATCCACCTCCAACACTAATTAAGTTTTATCTAGAAACACGTTCGAGTTGAGATATAAATCTACACTGGGTGCATCAAATTTGAGAATGTGACGTTATAACTTATAAGAGACAAAATGATGGCGCGACAGTGCACCACCATTTATATAAACTATATACAAATAATTTTGTACGCATGGAAAAAGACTTTAACATATGTGAGTTGTATGATGTGTCTTCTTCCAATTGTGAGAAAAGCTATGGGTGAGGGAGAACATACAGCTAAAAACCTTTATCGGTTTCATGTTCTGATTGGATGAAGAAAAATAAACTTAAATTACCCCCGAAAATCTGATAAAAACTGTATTCAAATTATTAAAGACGACATGGTGAATTATAAAGATATCGAGACAATCTTTTATATATATGATAAAAAAATGTTTTTGAAACTAAAATTATCCATTTGTTTTAACTAACATCTTTAATCCTCTTACCTTCAAGTCGTTTTCTGGTAAACAGAGTTACGTGAAACATTTCGACACTTTGATCCCTAATTATTATTTATTTTACCTGCAACGAAAAGTACAGTAGATAAGTTGAATGTATCCCATTTGAAGGCCACGTGAACCTCATGTGCATAGCCGTCACTCAATGTCGGAATACATTTTCCTTTTTCGCCCTCTGTGAATTAATTTTGTCTTCCTAATTATATACCTTCCTATGATTCATGTTCGTTTCCTAGTTCCTACGCATTACACACCTAAAAAAGCACATTATATATAACTTTTTTATTTATCTTGTTAAGAACCATTTTTCTGTAGTGAAAATGTAGACTACTATTTCTTTTGTGTTTGTTTTTTTTGTTGAGAGATTTTAAATTAATTAATCAGCAAATGGGTTTATGTACAAAAGAATTGAAAACTATACTGTTTTTTTTTTTGCTTCTTCTTTTGTTTGCAACAACATATACTATTTAAAACATTCAATCATGTCAATTATATATATTTCCCAAAATATGTTTATCCCACCTTCGGGGTTTAAGCCCTTATAAAGCAGACGCAACCCAAAACATGTTAAAAGCTACCAATCCACAAAGCCTTCGTGAATTTATATTAGCTTAGTGTACGTATTTATCTTTCGATATATTTTTCTTACACCATTCTTTTAAATTTACAATATATGACCGTAGGTCTCACGCACCTTCAACGTCGATGTCGTCTTGTTTTCGTAAAACCTGTTGATGGATTTCTATCTTTTGAGGTAACATGATTCTAAATTTGATTTCATTTTTACATGATTTTGTTTTATTTGCGGCGTTACATGCAAAGCTGGTTGAGTAGGAAGAGCAAGTGGTGCGGGTCCGACTCCGACTCTATATCTTAATAATTAAAAACCCTTATTTATATATATGTAATGTCATGTTTCCCGACTATATATATATATATATTAAAAATTAAATAACAAAAATTAAATTGAAAAAGGCCCATAATATTTGTTTATAAATATTTTTTATAATAACAAATTCTATAAAAAATTACACAATTTAAAATAAAAAATTTGTAAAAAGCTGAAAAAAATTGTAAAAGGTTCGAACATGCCCTAAAACTCATAATAATGTTGGCGTTACATGATAGTTTATATATGGCGGAAGAAATTCCGCTAACCTGATAAAAAAGAAGATTTTTATAATGTTTCGTATACATACAACGCAAAGCAGGTCATGTTCAGTTAATCGCACGGTGAAAAATATTATAACACTAGTGATGAAGAAAAATAGAGAATGATGTTTAAATATAAAGAAATAAACGGGAAGATTCGTGGTTGTAGACTTTTTTAGTCACTACACTAGTGTAAAATAATGTAATCAATAGGGAAAACGGAAAAAGGAGCAGCACATTAATTGCTTTTCAAATGGAAATGAGTGGTCTCGAGCTCCGAAAACAAAGAAAAAAAAACCTACCTATAAAATTGACTAACAGTATAAACTAAAATAACCAAAGGGAGAGACAGTTTATACCATACGTTTATACAGTTTGATGACAAACCTTAAATTACAAACTAAATTGTTGGTGATCGGGTAGTTCTTTTTCGTCGGTTATGTTGGTTTAGGCCATGGATCGATTCTTCGCGGTAACATAATTATCAGAACAAACACTTGGCCAAATAGAACATTATAAGTGGACTATGTCACTTCTATCCATGAAATTAGTCTCTACCTGTTTAGATTTGAGATTATTTTCAAAAACCGAAAAATATAAAAAAACAAAAAAAACTTAAATTACTTCAAACAAAACATAAATATCCAATAGTTATCCACATATGATATCGGATCACTTGTGTACTTACTCCAGAGTCCAGAATTTGGTCGTCTTCGGGATCCACACCACGTCTCTTGTCCACGATTGTCATCCACCTCATTTATATGTTTGACTACTTTCATTAGATTGCAAATTATGTTCGGATGCGGCAATCTTTCTTTTTTCTGTTTTCCCTAACATGAAGCTCTTATTTTTCTTCTTCCTCCTCTCCTCTTTTACAGAGGAATAGATTCTAGTAAAATTATGTTTATTTTCCACTTTTTTTTTGGTGGAATCCAATATAAGTTAGAGGAATACAAATTTTATCTAAATAGTCCATTTTTAAAGGAATTCAATGAAATAGTCAATTCCACTAATTTTTTTTCTTATCAAATATGTTAACCATTTGCATCTTACATTTGTCTAATAAAAAATGTAAATGTTGATTAAATTTTGGAACACGTGAGACACTTTTGAAAATGTTTCAACAGGCATATATGTATATAATTTGATAAATTATTTTACCAATTGAATAAACTTACAATAAACTGCTTTTCATTTATAATATCTCGAACTAATAATATCTCTATAACTGAAAATGTATAGGTATATTATCCTCTAAGGCACATCCCATGGAACATAAAACAAAAAAAAAAAAAATTTAATGTGTATATCATACGTACAAAATATATATAAATCTCTATAAAAGAAGTCTATTTTAAATTCATCGTATTGTCATAACAAAAAATAAAAATAACAGATGGCACAAGTGTAAATAAAGGGAAAGAGAACCCAAGAATAAGGTCACAATCTTCCAGCTTATAAAAAGCATCTCATGGGACTCAACCTCACCAAAGTCATATCCTATTCTATCACTCTCCTTCAAACATATTCAGAGAAAAACAGCAACTCTTGTCTGAAAAACCAGAGATAGAGAAAGAATGGATCAAATGGTGCTAGGCTCTCACGTGTACCCCTACACGACACAAACACAACGTTCACAGTGCATCATCGTTAACCAGATCGATGGATCATCATCTGGCGAAGGATCTAAACCGGTGAAGCGGCGGAGGAAGAGGAGGAGCAAATGGTCATCCGCCACCAACGAAGATGACGTGTTGGCGATCGGAGGGATGCTGAGGAAGAGGAAGTTGACCGATGAGCAAGTGAATATGCTCGAATATAGCTTCGAGAACGAGCACAAGCTTGAGTCAGGGAGGAAAGAGAAGATCGCCGGAGAATTAGGTCTTGACCCGAAACAGGTGGCTGTTTGGTTCCAGAACCGCCGTGCACGGTGGAAGAACAAGAAACTCGAGGAAGAGTACGCTAAACTCAAGAGTCAACACGACACCGTCATCCTTGGCCAATGTCAGCTCGAGTCTCAGGTTTAATCTTTATTTTTATTTTTTTAATTATACTCTTTCAGTTTTTTTTTTATATAAAAGGTTTTTCCTAAAATCACAAGTTTTTTTTTAAATATTAAACATTACCATAACAACATTTAGTTATCCAATTAGATAGAAGAGTATTAATGTTTTATAATAGTACTAAGACTACTAATAAGTATAGTTAATTAAATTTTGCAAGAAAATGTAAGAAGCTCTTATAAAAAAAACAAAACAAAATCTCTAAAATCCCTTATAAAAAAAAACATAAGGAGTATAAATTAGAGAAACTTAATGAATTTTTGTTTTTGCGGAAGTTCATGTTAATAAAAAATCATTTTTTGTTTATAGGTTATTCTTCAATAACGGATAAGTATGTGATAATTAATTTTGATAACCATATAAATCCTATGTGGGTTATTGGTTAATTACATTTTTCAATATTTAGGCATATATGTGAAATGTAGTTGAATCGAATTTTGTTATTAGAAAGAATATTTCAATGGACTTAGGAGGCGAGGGGCCCACAAATGACATGAGTGGATAGTTTCGTCAGCTTTTATTCTTTATCCAACGTCTTGAAAACAGTTTCGTCCGTACAATGTTAGTTGGGCTTATGATAGCCCATTTGCAATTACCACTCAATTAGTGCCACGTATAAATCCTTTTCTTTACTTGGGCTGACATGCCAGAGATATCCATTTTTATTAGGGAACTATATATAATACGTTGGATGGATAATGCAAAAAAAGGAAAAAAATAATTTGTTACTAAAACTTCTGTACGTAATATCTAGGGAAGAAATTAATGTTGAATAGTCAAAATACAAATTATTTTTTTCAAGAAAATTATGTTTTTAAAGTATTGAATTTTACTATATGGCTATCAAAGTATTAACTATATGTGTATTTTGTGTTTGTAGGTATTAAAACTGACAGAGCAACTGAGTGAATCTCAAAATGAAATTCGAAAACTTTCGGAACGACTTGAAGAAATGTCAACAAACAGTTCAAGTTCATCTCTTTCTGTTGAAGCCAATGATGCACCAATTGATTTCAAGTTTGCCCCGGAAACTAATTATAACATCCCATTTTACATGTTAGATAATAATTATTTACAAAACATGGAGTATTGGGATGGTTTGTATGTATAATTTCAACAACTTAATATTTGGAGTTTATGTGTGTTATAATTAATGTAGAAATAGATGGTGGAAAAACTGTTGTAAATGTGCCATTTTCAATATTTATTTTAATATATTGGGTTTTCACTATGTTCTACCTAGTTTCATATATATAAATTCTGATTAATATATATGCTAATTTACATAATTAAGAGATTGTCAATATATATACAGAACCTATTTACCAATATTATAAAAATTTGATATACAAGCTGTCAAAAAAAAAAAAAATCAGATATACCAAAGAAGTTTTATTATATCCAGCTGAAACAGAAAATCATATTTCATTACTTATAGGGTTTTCATTTCTTTATTAGAAATCCTGTATAGATAAAGTTTATTTTTTTGTTTTTCAACCAGATAGAGTTTCTTATTAAAAATGGAGATTTAGAACTAAATATATATTGATGGACTAAGACAGATTTTTGTTCTGCGATGAACAGAAGAAATCCATTTTATTAATAATCTTCATCTATAATTTGTTTTTTTGGTCGATAATCTTCATCTATATAACACGGATATTACAAGTAAAATTAAATGTGTTTGAATTTGTTATTTTGGTAGAGATAATATAAAGTTTTCCCTTCTTTTCCCTCCCGTTCCACATACAGTCCACTTTTTGAAAACAAAAAAAAACATTTCAGAAAAGCTCCCAAATTGGATAGAATTTACATAAACACCCCAAAACATTTTGGTATATAAATACGCAGCGTCACACTTTTACTCTCTCTCGTCTTCATCGCTCACTTGAGAATGAGGCCTCGAGGGTACCAAAGAGCTCCGTCAATGGAGGAACCAACGGAGATTCCGAAGGAGAAGACGCTTCATCCAAATTACCCATTTCTTATGTCCTCTCATGGTCTCAAGTCGTTTGAATCGGACGACGACGACTCAGACCTCGATCAATTCGCTTTTAGCATTGACACAGATTTGCTTGTCGATGCCAAAGACGTATCTATGGGGGAACTGATCGGCGAAGGTTCATCTTCAAAAGTCTACAAAGGATTGTGGGTTTTTGCGTTTCTCAATTCCTACTTTAAAATCCGTCTTTTGGTTATGGGTTTTGATGAAAATGCGATTTTGGTTTCCTGTTTCTCCTTTGTCTTTGTTTGCTTGTCTCATCGTTGTGGGTTTTGATTTTGTTAATTGAATTCTTCAAAATTTCGAGCCTTAAGGGTATAAGGTTTCAGGGTTTATTGCCGGTTGAAACGAGACGCACCTTGAATTTTGGTTTAAACCTTGAGATCTTCTCTACTGGTTAGGGTTTCTGTCAAAGATGGTTTCTTGCTCAAAATTCAGTGGTTTATGTTAACCTGCGGCGATGCTGAATGGACAAGGGTTTTGTTTACTCTAAATTTCTATTCAGATTCGATCAATGGTATGTAGGAGGATATGTAGTCTAAGCTTTTAGTGTTCCAAGTTTCAGAATGATTCTTTTCAAGGATAAATGTTACATAAGAACATAGTTTCTGGTAGCTTAGTAAGTGCTCCATCTAGTGTTTAGTTTATGCATGGTTTTCTTGAATACGAATATTGTGTCCGATGCAAGGAAACTAGATAATCATTAGGATAATTCCTCAATCATTTGAATAATCCCAATGGAGTAATCAAGTATTTGAATGAGTAATCTTTGCATTGCGGCATCGTTGTTGAATAGACATATTTCTCTGTGGGTGATTATAGGTTCAGGAAAGTTAACCCTGTCTCAGTGAAGATATTCCAGCCTAAAAGAACATCTACTGTAAGCATTGAGCAGAAGAAAAAGTTTCAAAGAGAGGTTCTGTTGCTCTCCAAGATTAAACATGAAAATATTGTGCAGGTAACTTGGAGCCTTCGATGTTTGATTGTGTTCATATATTAGCCTTATATCGTAGGTCGTTGGTAATCTCGCAATGTTATTGTTAGCTGAGATCATTTTGATGACAGTTTATTGGGGCCTGCATAGAACCAAGCTTGATGATAATTACTGAACTCATGGAAGGCAATACTCTTCACAAGTTTATGTTGAGTACTCGTCCTAAGCCTCTTGATCTGAAGCTCTCGATTAGCTTTGCGTTGGATATTGCTCGGGGAATGGAGTTCTTGAATGCAAATGGCATCATTCACCGTGATTTGAAACCAAGTAAAATGATTCATTTAGTTAACCCGTAATATCGCCAAAGAGGAATCAAGATTGTGAATTTATATAAACAACAAATCTGAGGAAGTTTGGTTCTGTGCAGGTAATATGCTCTTAACAGGTGATCAGAAACATGTAAAATTGGCTGATTTTGGACTTGCTAGAGAGGAAACTAAAGGTTTCATGACCTGTGAAGCTGGTACCTACAGATGGATGGCCCCTGAGGTGATTGTTTCAATTTTCTTGATCCATATATCAGTCTGTTCTTGGTTTCACACGATGTTTGTTTTGTTTCTCAGTTATTCAGCCATGAGCCTCTTCAAATTGGCGAAAAGAAACACTACGATCATAAGGTGGATGTTTACAGCTTCGCTATTGTCTTCTGGGAGTTACTTACCAATAAAACCCCATTCAAAGGAAAGAACAACATCTTTGTTGCTTATGCTGCCAGTAAAGTAAGTAAGACACATTTTTTTTAAGCTCGAAAACCACTTGAACATGAGATTGATCTGTTTCTTGATGTCTTCAGAACCAGAGACCAAGTCTGGAGAATCTTCCAGACGGAATTGTTTCTATCCTTCAAACATGCTGGGCAGAGGATCCTAAAGCTCGTCCTGAGTTCAAAGAGATTACAGTTTCACTAACAAACTTGCTTAGAAGTCTATGTTCAGACAATGATGGTTCTTCGTCGAATAGCAAAGCCAATGTAGCTACCGAGGATTCAACTAGCAATCTGGTTCGGGAACGCGTTGTCTGTGATTGTCCCGGGCTGAAGATGATGACGAAGAAGAAGAAGAAGAGAAAAAATAAAGTGATGAATATGATCGTTCCTTTTCTCAAGATCTTTAAAAATTGTTTGTCCAAGTAATGAAATTAGAAACTCTCCGTTTCTTTACGGTAAACAAAAAAAAAAGTACAGCAATACAAACTTGATAGGATAAAAACAAGGAAGAAAATTTGAACATATTTTGTTGTTAGTTTTTTTTTTTTTTTACTTTTCTGTTTCCATTTTAAAATTGTTCTTTTTGGTTTGATATTTCAATAGAAATTGTTGAAAGTTATACTATAGCTGAACATCATAATATGCAGAAATTCATAATCCTGTGGGGCCTCAGTTACAAAACTTAAAAGAGACCGTTTAAAAAGAAGATCAGATGAACGAACGAGTTTCGTCTTAAGCTGGCGTGACGTAAGAGACGACGGCGGTGATGTCATCAAGCTTTCCTCCGTAATACCTGAAGCCAGCCTCCTGAGCCGCGGCTGAGAAAGGGCTCTGCCGTTTTCTGTCCACTGCTCTCGCACGTGCCAGATCCGCAATCTTCTGAGCCGTGGCTTTCGGGTCTAAACCAGCCCTGACCGAACTAACCACCACTCCTGTGATCTCTTCGTTGTATAGGTTATCATACACACCATCCGTTCCCGCCACAATCACATCTCCAGACTCGACATCAATCATGAAAACCTGATTCAAATACCCACCAGTTAGAGTGTTGTTCAATCCGTTTAAACCAAACCAAACCAAACCAATCCAACAACCGAAATGTGTCCTAAAGTGCTTTTACTTTTTTAGATATCACATTTTAGGCATCCAGTTTGCAGTCTTTATTAAGACTCATGAGGATGAATAAGCTCTCAGAACAGACCTGACCAGAGTTAGGCATATCGCCACCGTTTCCACTCTCTAATTGATAAGTAAAGTTGAACCCGTGCTGCTGGACCGGTGACTGAAACACCGTGGTCCCATCTCTAATCACCGTGAATCCACTGTCTCCGAGATTAATAGTGTGTAGTCCCTGAAAGAACAAACAGTTTAAACAGAAAGTACCTTGTAATGCGGTATTTGTTAACTCACAATTAAAACTACCTTATCTGTCAAAGCGATGATACAAGCCGTGGACGAACCTTTGGCTCTGGTTTGAGAATGCGCTCTCTCTAACACCATTAATGGGTCGATAGAAGAACCCTTAGCCTGTTCTCGAATAGCTGATACTGAATAAGACATTAGTTCACGAGAAAACAGTCCAGCGTTAACACCAACTTCTGCCCAACCGCCAACACCATCTGCAACTCCAATAGCTTGTTCTTCATCACAGATAAAGTGAGCGTCTTCTCCACCTGTAGCTTCTTTTTCAGGATGCGGAAGATAATGGGAACCGGACACTAGCTTCAGACTCCTGCTCAAAATACATATAAGGTAATTCAAAACTTAGAAATCAAGGTTTTTTCAAAAAGATTTACAAAGTGTGAAGAAACTTACTTAATAGATGTAGTAGTTGGTGGTGAGCCTGAAAGCTCCGAGTCTTGAGAACCACCGTTAAGAGAAGACAGCTCATGAGCTGGTCCTAACGAGAAACAAACAGAAGAAGATGTATGAACACTCTTTGACAAAGTACCAAAGAGTGCACGCCTCTTCTCGAGCGGATAAATGACAGAAAAACGGCAAACCAATCGGTTCTTCATTCGCCCTCTCTTGCCAAGTCTCATGCTAGCTGCAGGACAATCAACATTGAAGCCACCACCACCTGAATGTTTCTTAGTAAAATCTAAGCCATTTGCACAAGTTGTAACAAAATCATCTAAGCAAGCGTCCCCAAATACAGGCAAAGAACCAGAAGCAGCCATGGCTTGTCTCCTTCCGGCTAGAAGAAACCGGGAGCTATCAGAAAACAATCTACTTTCAGCGGGAATGGAGAAGAAGCTCTTACTTTTCCCAGCTACGATTCTTTGAAACCCGAATTGAGAAAGAGGGTATAATCTTGAGAGAGCAGTCGCTGACATCTGAACAAAGAAAAACCGGAAAGTCCATTGCTATAGTTACACATATACACTAAACACAAACCCAGAAATCATCCACAAATCTTAGAGACTATAATCAATAAAAGGAAAGGTTTTCACCAAATCCATCATCACCGACCATAAAAGCAGAACCCAATTCAAATAGATAATGAACTATTACCGGATTCTTCACTCTTCAGGGCTTTTTCGGTCGCAGGAATTAGGTTTTACGATTGAAGAAGTGAAAGCCACATACATACATACATACATGAGGAGAAAGAGAGGAAAATCAAATATTAAAAAAATCTCCAGTTTCCGAGATAATCTCCAATTTCATCTGCGATTGTGGGCAAAATCAGTAGATTGGATATCTAGGCCCAATAGTAATAGCTTTGTCAATTTGAGTAGGCCCTCGTATTAATGGGCTTTATAATTACGGCTTATCAACAAACACTTGAGAATCCACCCTAGTAGGCTTCCAAAATTCCAATTATTTGTGTCTATAGTATCATTAAAGTATCTCATGCTCTTGATTGAAGTTTCTAATATCTCTGGTTGAACTAAATATGATTTTGGTAATTGAAGATGAACGTCTTAAATAAGAACTAAATATGTGTAAGTTATACATATGTATATCGTTATCTAAATAACACATACAGCTAAACATTACTAAATGCTAAACATTACTAAATGCGAAAGGACAAAAAAAAGATCATCATCATCTGAAAATTATGGAAAAGTTATAGATTTTGAAATTTTTGGATAAGTGATAGATTTCAGAATTTTTGGATAAGTGTCGGATCCCAAATTTTTTTAGATCATAACTATATAATTATAAAAACATGTATTTTTCCTAAATATTTTATTCGGAAAAAATAAACCGACTAAAATTCGATCTATGCTTTTTGGATTGATCATAGTCTTATTAGTGGGTTGTGATGTCTAATCTGCAAAAGGAAATAATGCCTTTTATGGGTTGAAGTGTCAATGATAATTCCATCACTGTCAACGAAGCAATTGAAACATCAAAATAAAATCTTTGGTTGATTCTCCAATCAAATCACTGGTCAAGTCGATTGGTATATTTCGAATTTATCTGGCCCAAAACTAGACCATTTTACTTTTGAAAGTTTTTAAGAAAAATATCCCACCTTCCAAAAGATGACTGACTACTTAGACCAAATCCAATAGCTAGAAAAATATGATGTTATTAGATCCAATAGGTAGAGAATTATTAAAGGCAAAATAACATGTTATTGGAGGAAAACAAAATTTGTTTAGCCTGAAATTATGACATAATAATGACGTGACAAGTTATAATTCGTTAGCTGTTTTTTCTCTTTTCATTTTCTTTCTTTTCTTTTTCCCAATTTTCGTAAATGCTATTTTTATACAATAATTGATCACAATAAAAAAAAAATTTACACAATTTTTTTTTTTTTGAACATTTATAAATAGAGCTTATGTTTATAACATTTAGACACCAAAAAAAATCTAAAGTTTTAACACTCTTTTTATTTCTTTTTCTACATTATCATTCTTTTTGATGTTTTTCTCTTCAATTTTCAACACTTTTATGGATCCATCTCACACAATTGTTTGCCAAACAACAAAAATCATGTACGAAGGACGTGGAACGAGCATTCGGTGTTCTCCAAGCACGATTTGCTATTGTTCGGCAACCATCTAGAATGTGGGATATCGAAGTATTAGGTAAAATAATGCGGGCATGCATTATTTTACATAACATGATAGTAGAAGATGAACGAGATACATATTCGCGAAACTAGGAAAATATCGACTTCGAACCTTCAAACAATTCTGCATCAAGCTCCTTGATCAACGTCGACACCCAAATATTACCACAATTTGAAGTCCATGTACAAGGCCGGTCAGAATCATATATTCATGTTAGAGCTAATTTACGTGATAGAAATCAACATATTTAATTGAAGAAGGATCTCGTCGAGCATATTTGACAAAGATTTGGAGCAACGTCAATTATAAATATCAAAATTTATTTCTAAGTTTATTAATGTTTGATGTTTGTTTTGTTGTAAAATTTTAATGAATTATGTATGTTTGGTTTGTTTTTATTAATAATAACGAGTGTTGTTTATTTATTTCGAAAATGAGTATTTTATTTGAATCATTAAAATAATATATTTTATATATTAATCAACTATAACTAAAAAAACAAATTATATATCAGTTATTTTTTTTTTACATTATAAAATTTATTTTGTGTGATTATAAATATTTTAATAGTAATAGTATTTATAAAATGTATCACATATATAAAATAATAAAAATAAAATAAATAAAAATAAAATAAATAAATATAAAATGAATTATATATGATGGAGTGATGTGGAGGAATGAGAAAATGATTTGTATTTCTATTGTGGAGTTGGGTGTGAACTAAAAAATTGAAATAATGTCGAAGAATAATAAAATGACGTGGAAGAAATATAGGAAAGGCAATTTGTTTTCCTACTTAAAATGGTCTTGTGCGACAAGTCAATTCGATCTCACTTAGTGATCATTTTTCCCATTAACGAAAAATTCGATTCAGCGTTTTAAGACAGTAAGCAACACACTAATAATAGACACTTTAAACCCCATTCATTGTCATCATCACCATCAGTCATTATCATCGGTTTTAATCCGGAGTCTGAAATCTACTAATTCGAATTCAAACCCATAAAACATACGTATATAAATTATGACAACCAAAAAAAAAAACAAATTCATTTTGTTGTTGTTGTTGGCTAGCTAAAGCTTTATGTACTTATGATTAAAAAAAAAGGACTTCGGGGGAATAACACTAAAGCTTTCACTAAAACAAGATACCAAAAGATCTAAACCTGAAACATACTTCAAAAACTAGTATATACTATACTGTTCTACGTTCGTGCCTTTGTCTCTCTTACGAACTTCTACCAATGTTTTTGCCTGAAAACTCCCCAGACCCAAACACATCGATTCCACCGCCACCTCCGATTGAAGTTAACAGAGCAGACAATCCGCCACCGGAACTACCGCCATTACCAACGGCTCTTCCCAACCCGAGAAAGTCAAGTGTTGTCTGTTTTGGACCAAACACAGAAGAATTACCCATCATGAGCTCTTTCAGTCCCGATCCGCTACCACCGCTGCTACAAGGTAGTCCCAGTCCAAGACCAGGAGCTAAGGAAGCTGCATCGTGATTGCTAAGTTCCATAGATGACGGACTAGTTGAAACTATGCCTAACCCGCGAAGCAACGAACCTCCTGAACCCGTTGAACCCATTTGTGCAGCTTTTTGGAGCAATGCGGTTGCTGACATTGCGGGTTGAGGGGGAAGAGGGGTCAGGAAATGTGGTGGATCTTGAATTGTTGGTCCAAACAAAGAAGGATTCGTCGAGAGACAGAGAGAGATGGGTTCTATCGAGGAAGATGGTGCGAACAGACTTGGGGAAGGAGTTGAGGAAGCATATAAACTAGGCGAAGCTGTAGATGATGCAAACAAGCCTGCGTATACACCGTTGTTGTTACTATAATCATTGCTTAGAGCCGACGAGCTCGCATTGAAACCGACCGTTCTTGGAGCTTCCTCGATGATGACTTCAGGAGGGTTGTTTTCTGGAGATTCTGCAGACAGATGAAGGAGGTGATGGGTCATTAACATAACGTTTGAGAGTTTAGATCTAATAAGTATATGAACTCTAACATGAAAAGAAGCAGAACTCAGGTCTGAGTTTTTTTTTTTTTTTTTTTTTTTTCTGTTATGGAAATAGCTATGGAAGACGACGAACAAGATTTAGTTTTTAAACGATCACTACAGACAAAACCAACTAAACTCCAAGAACGATCACCAAACATGACATTAAGATTTTCTAGGAGTGGTTCTTGTTTCGGCTAAATACGCGAGGATTCAGAAGCTGTTCATGTGGCGACAAAAGTTGAATCCAACAATGCCAAATTTTCCTGTCAAGCAGAGAGTTTGTATTATGTACCTGAAGAATTCCGAATCGGCAAAACCGAGGAAGATACGATTTTGGCAGGCTCAGTCTCAGCCGAAATAGCAGGTGCCGGAGCTAGAGCAACCGACGGCGGAGAATCAACGGCGGCTGGAGATTTCGATTTCTGCTCAGGTTCTGGGTGATTCTTCCTTGTGATTGCTTCTGGATAAAGTTTCTTGCTTTGAGTATGATTCTTCGCACTCTCTTCAGCCAACGCATCACAGAAAGCTCTGTGCGTTATGAAGCTATCTCTCCTGCAACAAAACCCAATCCACAAGTTAACAAAAATAAAGACGAGAGATGGAGTTTTGAGAATCTCAAATCGCACCTAGAAAACAGAGTTCCACAATCGCATCTATACTCCTTGGTGCCGCAAATCTTTGAATGAGCTTTCCAATCTGATTGAACAGCATACTTCTTCGAGCATTTCTCGCACTTCCATTTCTTCTCGCCGTGTTTCCGACAAAAGTGCTTCTTGATTCCAGTGAGATCTCCAAGAGCACGTGACGGTTCGTGATGAACACACCCTGCTACTGGACAAACATAGACCTTCTTCCTCACTTCTTTACTCGATCTCTGTCGTAGTTTCCATGGTAGATTGTGACCACGACGATGAAGCTGAAGATTCTGGTCGCGTTGAAACCCTTTTTTGCAGATTTCGCAAACGAATCGGTTTGTTGCCATAAGAGTTTTAGGTGACAAAGCTATCACTTCCGCGTCTGGATCTGATTTTAAACCCCCCAAACAAAAAAAAAAATCAGTTAAACCGAAACAAAATTTCAAATTAAAAACCAGAAAGTTTCGATTTTTCAAAGTACCAGGCATTCCGGGGAGATTCCGTTTCTTCTTCCCGATGGATTTCGGAGGTGGGTTTTGGTTTCCAGTCGACGAGACGCTTGCATCGCCGGAAATCGTAGAGGAATTATCTAAATCAATCGGCATGTTCAAAGACACAAAATTCGACCTTTTTCCCTCACAGATTCAACACAAAAAGGTAAATCTCAGCTCAATCTAGGGTTTATCATCTGCTTCTTCTTCTTCTCTCTCTCTCTCTCTTCTTCAGCTACCAGTCAATCTGCTTTTCGTAAAAACCTCTCTTTTTCCCCCTTTCCGCCACCAAACTTTTCTGATAACTCTCTCTGACCTCTCTTTCCCAAAAGATTAAAAAAAAAATCAAACTTCATTACCCAAGAAATCTCCTAATCATTTAACCCAGAACTCTCTCCACACGCTTCCTCCATACACCGATCTGATCTAACGGCTGTGATTCCACCGGAGATGAGTACCCGTACTTCCGGCCTCTTCCTGAAAAAAAAGTGATTGTGATCCTTTCTTTCTCAGTCTAAAGAATCACCGAAGAAAAACAAGGCGGCTTTGTGTGAAAGGTTCAATTTTTCTTTGGTTTGTCCGAGACAAAGGAGCCTTCTTCTTCTTTTCTCTCTCTTCAGGGACAATTATACTACTGTATTTTTCTTCTCAACTTTTCAGCATTTAAAAAATAAATATTTTCACCAACAATTTTTTTATAATTGAGTCAACTTTCAAGTTCCAAGTATCTGATTTTTGGATTCCCATACAAAATATTTAAAATTAAATAACCTCCTCTTCCCCTTCGATAAAAAAAAAATATATATATATATATATAACCTCCTCTTCCTCTGTTCGATTTTATTTTGAGAACAGTGTAAAAATCACCGGTAGACGATCAATTTCCCCACGAACTATACCCATATCACATCAGATCCCCACCGAACTATGACCTCTTTATATTTCCCCACGAAATGAAAGTTAAAGACATAAATCCCCGGAAAAAAAAGTTCAAAGCTTAAATCCCCATGAAATTGAAGTTCGAAATCTCAATCCCCATAGATCTTGGTTTTAGTTGGTTTACTGTTTTTTAATCAAACCTAAACCATGTATAACCGACTCTAAACCATATTATGACCCGATTACAGTTAATAAACCGTAGATTATGACCCAAACCCAACTAAACCCATAAAACTCAAATTTCTCAAAATCAAAAACTCTAAATTCTGGAAAATCCGAAAGAAAAAAAAACCGTATTATTGACCCAGACATTCTTATTATGACCCGATTATAGTCATCAATTTTGGTGGTGAAGAAGATGCTGAAATTGGGCATTTGATGCTTCTATAAGCAAACGATTTTTTTTCTATGCTCCGTTTTTAGATTCAATTTGGGATTTTTAATCATCCCGAATAAGAAGTCTTGGAGAATCTCTATTTAACATCAAAGTTAGAAGTCTTGCAGAAATCCTCGCGATTATCGCGGTACAAAGTTTGTAGCTAGCTATGGGTGAAGGCGAAGACGGTGAAGAGGACGGAATCTTGCCGGGATTCAGGGCTCGAGTTTGACGAATCCGATCTCCACACTTCAACCGGTTCCGTCCACTCCGATTCGCCTGATTTTCGCCAGAAAATCTCTGCATCAGGCAGATCCGCGAAAAAACCGTCAAATCGGCCCTCCGCTTCCTCTGCGGTAACGGCGTCGTCTCTCCTAGTCAACGTGCTGGACTGGTCGAAGATTTTCGGGATGAGCACCGCGATAATCACCGTAGAGGCATCGAAGATGACGAAGATGGTGACGATTGGGTGGACGAGAATGGCGTCGTTCTCGGAATCTTGAAGGACCACCTTGGAATAATCTCAATCTCAATCACAATCTCTCTCTCTCTTTCTGTCTATCTCTCTAGTTTTGAGATCACGTTTGTTTTTGTGTTTTGGATTTGGTTTAATGGGTATGTGAGAAGAAGAAATATCGAAGCGAAAGGCATCTCTTTTATCTTCTGGTTCTGGTTTCTGTAATTCAGATCTCATGATTCAAAGTTTCTTCAAACAACAACAATAAGCAAAAAACGAAAAAAAAAAACCTGAATTTGCGAGAGATCATAGAAAAGATTTATGTTGGATTCGACATTGGAATCAGATGAAGCGTTCTTGGGGATTTTGGGGAAATTGGGTTTTTGGGTCGGGTAGTGTGCTGGGTCGGGTTTTAGTTTGGATCAGGTTTTTTCGGTTTAGATTCAGGGTTTGATGGTTTATTTACGGGTTTAGAGCACAAACCATCAAAACCGACATATGTGGGGATTTAAGCTTCGAACTTTTTTTTCGAGGGGATTTAGGTCTTTAACTTTCATTTCGTGGGGATATATACAGAAGTTATAGTTCCGTGTGGATCTGGTGTGATATGGGTATAGTTCGTGGGGAAATAGATCGTCTACCCAAAATTACCTAATGTTCAAAAAAAAAAGAAATTTAAAGCACCAAACATGAGGAGTAAAAAGAATAAGTAATAATTTTGTCACCTTTTTATCAAAAAGAAAAAAAAATCATAGACGAAGGTGTACTGAGAAAAATGGCATGTGAATTTATGCAGTGCCCAATGAATGCAATATCAGGTTTTTATTATTTTTCTTTTGTACATGTTACGTAATCAACTGACAAGTATTTAATAGTGCAATTCTACAAAATAGCACAAAAAAACTAAAAATTCTCAAATTTAGCATCCAAGGGTGAAAATCACAAATATAGCACCAATTTTGATAATATTAACACAAATTTGATAAAAAAATGACTTATAATCATTTTCTAATGAGAAAAAATTAAACCCTAAATTGGAAATAGTGAACCCAAACATAATGTTTAATTCTATTTTAAATTTATTTTTGATAAATAAGTATTTTAAAATAATTAATTGTGCTATTTTTAGTATTTTAAATTTAGGATGCTAGTTTTGGAACAAAAAATAATTTTTGTGCTATTTGAAGGTATTTCTCTATTTAATATTCGTCGATGACCTGAAAATTTTATTGTTTGAAAAAACGGATCAGTTTGCTAGTTAAAACGGATAATGTTTCCCAAGATCAAGAGGAAATAATTTTGGAAATTGCATTTTGCATTTTAGTTCGAACTTCTTTTAAAGAAATTTTTTTCGACAAACTAACTTATTCTGTTAAATATTGCAGATTAATAAAGATAAAAAAAATTCATAAACGAGTGAGTAAAAAGAAAAATGACTGTCAATGTCTTAGGACCCAATCCTCAGTCAAATAATTTCCAATTTTTTGTTGTTGAACGAATTGCAAAAAAAAACAAAAACAAAATTATAAACAATTATCGTGGATTTTGTCGTGTAGCAAAATGTTTGAAATCACATTTTGTTTTGTTCTTTTTTGGTATTTTATTTCTGATTAGCGAAACTATAAACCATTTAATGCAATGTTCGTCTCATTTTGTTGACTTTGACCTTTTGGTATTATTCGTTCAGCTTTTGTTTTAACTTTTTATGCCTTTGTAGGCGTTTGAGACGCTCAGATGATGCCACGTGTCTTTATTTATCTGATTTGCCTCCGTTGGATAAACATGTCGTTGACAGGTGGAAGAAAAAAAACACAAACTAGCTTGGATTTCTGCGTACACCGCCACACCCCTTAAATAAGAAAATAGCTTTTAAAAAAGTTGGAATTAAATTTTTAGAGATATTTTTTTTGTCATTATCAAAACGAGTTCTGCTACACTAAAAATACTAACAAGTGAAGATATATCCCGTTATAAAAAGAAAACAAATAAATATCTCTTTTCAAGACATTACTTTTACAATTTTTGTTAACCATGTAAAAATTAAATTTGGGAGAATTGCAAAAAAAGTGAAGATAAGTTAATTTATTATGATTTTTTTTTTGGGTGCAATCTTTCGTTTGATCAATTAAACTTCTGAAAAAATTATCTATTATCTTTGATCACTATAACAAAACATAAAAACAATAAAAATTAAAACAAATAAATCTTTATAAAAGTTTGACAGCAAATTGGAACCAAATCGCGAATATATCGATAGAAACGACTGCAAATCTGGTAAGATCGAATGCGTCGGAAAAATATTCACGGCAAAGCCGAAAGGTTAAAAGTTCATTATTTTAGCTTGTGACTTTAAATGACAATTCACACATCGAAATCTCGTTGAAACGAGACCCGTTGCATCTTATGGTAATGAGGAGACCGCTACACAATATAATAATACGGTTAAGAATTGAAAATGTTTTTTCGGTTTTAAAACCGAAGAAAAACTACGTCTCATAGATAGGGAAATTAGTAAAAATATTCTCTTCCCAAAAAAGAAGGTGGAAATGATCTTTTCCAAAAGGAGGAAGCTCTCTCCTGAAAGGAAGAAGTTGAAAAGAAAAGACCCTTATGGTCTAAAAATTTCACAGTGAAAATTATTAGGATGCTTAGCTTGAGGAACCTGTTGGCTGATAAAACACTAGCAAAATGAACTTTAGAATTGTTAAGTGGATTGTCTTGTGCAGGAAATCCCATAAATAGAGTAACATGGTCCAGACCCAAGTCAACAAGACCGGGGAAATCGAGGACGTCAGAGAAACTAGCCGGAAAGCTAGACTCAAACCGAGGCTTGAGGGTCGATGGAAAGAAGCAAAGCAGACAAATGGAGGGAGACAAGGTTCGACTAGCCGAAGGATTTCTCTTAACCTGAAACGCCGTAGGAGAAACACTTGGATGAGGCAACATATATACAGGAATTACCGGCCGTCGGATCGAAAATGAAAATGGATCTCCGCGGGTGGGCCACTGGGAAGAAATCGACTTATCCAGAGGATCCGGCGGATCTAGTGGTTATGGTAGTTGGGGAATCTCGATAGACGTTTGAGAAAGCAAATCTGGTGGCTCAGGACGAGGAGAAGTTGAGACTGGAAGCTCCATCACCAAACTGGGAACGAAAACTAAGTCGCTAACATAGAGAGTTCTCACAGGTAGCGAAGAGCCAGACTGTGGAGGTTGTAAAACTGGCGAGCAGCGCCGCCTTTGAACTTGCAAGAGATCTTCACCCATCGATGAAAAGATTTTTCAGAAACATATGACCCAACAAAAGAGGAGAATCGCATAGAAATGATATATCCTAGCACTGTATAACTACAATATGGAGGCTAGAAAGAAAGCGGAGGAGCAACTTAACCAAAATCTGAAATCGTCTTCGGGAAGAAGAATCAAATAAGGCAGTACCACTACAACCAACCTAGAAACCAGATTCAGTGTAGGAACTCAACAGAAAGAAAGCCGATGGCAGAAAGGCACATAGGAGAAACTCGAAAAAACGAAGAAGAACCTAGCCAATTCCCGAGAAGATACCATCCTCGAGTAACTTAAGGAGGGAAGAGCCAAGTAGGACCACCGCGCTTACAGGAGACCACATCACCGGGATGCCACACCGTCACCGGCAGAAAAGTACAAACTCATGCGAAACAAAAATCCTATATCTAAATACTCAACTTTGAAATTGTCGAAAAACATAAGGCGAGGAAGACACATAGACAAAATGGATTCTTTTTACGGCGGTGATTTGAAATCCCCCAGAGAAAGAGATCGGAGAAGGATTGAAGAGCGCCGGCTATAATTTTGTTTTAGAATTTTTTTTTAAGTTTATTTTAGTTGAAATCAGACAAAATCAGTATTATGATGTATTTAAAGTTGAGTTTCATTTATAAATAGGAAACAAATTATCCAATATTTTTTTATGTTGGGTCAATTTATTGGATTCAAATTTATAAGAAGCTAGAAATGTTCCTTTTCATATAAATGTCCATAAGAACTAGCATTTGACTTTACAAACATATCAATTTAATTCATTTGGGTCCCCTTTTATTGTTTTTATTCTTGTTAGTTTCAAAGGAAGAATTATTTTAGGCTGACATGGGTCCCTCCATAAACACACTATTCTGCCAGCTTGCAAACTTCTGTCCAAAAAACAGTTCCAACCACTAGCATACAATAATCAAATTATCATTTTTGTATTAATAATCTTGTATTGTTGTTTGAAGATCTTAAAACGTATTAGTTATATAATCTTTTGTCAGAAATCTGTTTAATGAACTTGGCGCGATGCCTAAATTCTCTTGGGAATGGATTGATGTCACTTTGTGTTTGTGTTTGGTTCTCGTGTAAAGAATGTGATTTCAAATAGATGACGTAAAGCTGTTGTAGCAAATATCAATCGAGCAATCACTTAATTTGAAGTATTAAACTGTCACAAACTGTTAGGTCTCACATAGAATCTGCAGAAACCCCGAATGAAAAAAAAAAAATCTAACCAATCTTGCAACTTGCGCTCTTTGGGTAAGAAGATGAGAAGACAAAACTTTTCATTTTCCCATTGTCAAGCAGAATGCTCCTCATCATTTCTCTGCATATATACATTGAGGATACTAATCATTTCATCCATTTTTATAATATGTTTTTGGATCCCCATTTATCTTTATATCCTATTCTAGATTTTTAACATATTTTGTTTTTTTTCTTGAGTAATTTATGTTTGATTTTTAAAAATTGAATCATAACATATATTCGTATGAATCAGTAAGAACCACCTTGCAAAGCTAAATACTCTTTCTAAATAATAAGTTACCTGATTCATAGGCAGTGGATTGGTTAAAAAAATATGCATAATACAAATAGTTAAAAATAATTAAAAAAAAAACTGAATAATATTAATAAAAAATCATATAAACTAATACAAAAAATGTTTTTAAAACATTATAAATGAGTATTATTTAAGGCAATTCTCAAAATAGCACATTTTAAAGTTTTTATTCCAAAATTAGCACCATTAGTTTAAATTTCCAAAATAGCATTAATTTTATCTAAAAATGTCTTAAAACACTTCGTAATGGAGGACATCTAAACCTTAAATTGAAAAAAGGGAACTCAAATATACAGTTTCAACTTCATTTGTAATTTACTTGGGGTAAATATGTTTTTTTACAAAAAAAAAATTGTGCTATTTTTGGAAATTTAAATTAATGATACTAAACGATGACAAAAAAAATAAAAATTAATGATATTAAATTTGGAAAAAAGCTTGAAAATTTGCTATTTTAAACACTATACATTTTGGGAGCTTGCCCATAAGAAGGACATCAAATTGTTTCGATCATCAAAGGGATTTAATTCTCTATGGGGAGATGTAAGAGACTTAGACTTGACCTCCTCCAAAAAAAAACTACTAAAAAAACGTAAACTTATCAATTCAGTAATTGCTTCGTTAGAGCATCTCCAATAGTTCTTCAAATTTCACTTTTTCCTTCATTTTGAAGATAAAAATGAAGAAATTTTCTCCAATGGTGCCTCAATTTCACCTTCGAAGGAACACTATTCATTTTTTCATTTTTTGAAGGTGAACTTTTTTATTTACAAAATATGTCTTCAATTTTTTATTTGTTTTGTTTTATACTCAAACAAAATTATATGATTTCATTTACCCAATTAATTTTTAAACTATGTGTTTATCCAATCATATTATAAAGTAAAAATGCAAATCACATATATAAAAACTCATTTCTCACTTCGAAGTGCGTTAATTGATCATTTAAAGAAAAAATATATGTCTACTAGTATATCATAAAATTATACTATTGTTTGTTTTTACATGATGTAATGTAATTTTATCTATATAATAAATGTATAAATTATTTAAAATCATTTATTTTACAGATTTGCATTAGTTATAAATGATGTAAAATTTTTTTACATCACTTAAATAAATGACTATGAAAGTGGTGATGCAAATATTTACATCAGTTGTGAAAATATTTTACATCAGTTTAAGCAACTAATATAAATATTTGTATCACTTTAAGCAATTGATATAAATATTTGCATCGATTATTGTAATCAATGTTAATTTGTGTCGGTTGCAAAAAATGATGTTAAAGATTTGCATCAATTAATATAAATGATGATACTATTATATTATAATTATCAACTTTTAAATATGTGTAATAATTTAATAATATAAAATTAGTACTAACTTTTATAAATTATTTTAATATTATATTTTAAATTATTTCACAAATAATTTATTTATTTTTATTTAGGAAAAACGTCAATATTGTTTTTTAGAATCTGTAGATAAATTGTACTTATTTATAATAAACAAAACTTCTCTCTTCCTTCCTTAGTTTTCTATGTGAGACAAACATCAAAGGTAATTAAAAAGATATTTAATTAATGGAAAATTTATTAGCATCATTTTTTTATTGATGTAATATTTGTATCATTTTCTTAAATGATGTTAACAAAAAATTGTAGATGCATCGATTATATAATTGATGTGCATTCATATTTTTGTATCACTTCTCATAAAGTGATCCAAATTAATAAAATTTTGTATCATTTAGGATTGAATCGATGTTAAATTAACTAATAGTAAAATCAGTTATCAACGGATGTTAAACTACATTTGTTTATATCAATTGCTAATAAATGATTCAAAAGTATATCATTGATTTTTGTGATACAGTTTAAGTGATGTAATACATGCTTTTTTTGTAGTTGCTAATTCTTACCATCTAATTAGAAGAAAAACTAATTCTTACCATCTAATTAGATGAAACGCATCATGCGGAACAACTGCGGTTACTGCAGAACATGCGGTGCGAGACAATATATGAATGGTGAAAAAAACAACATACGGTACGGTTCAAATGTGTGTGGTGGAAATTTAAAAAACGGTGCAAAATATATATTTTAAATAATTATTTTATAAATATAAATAGATTAATGATATTAATATGATTATAAATTAAAATTAATAATTCTTTTTTGATCAAGACTTTTTTATAAATTAATTACGAACCATAACTAAATAATTATGAAAATTTTAAT
This sequence comes from Eutrema yunnanense, assembly GCA_002933935.1. NCBI lineage: Eukaryota > Viridiplantae > Streptophyta > Magnoliopsida > Brassicales > Brassicaceae > Eutrema > Eutrema yunnanense. The sequence goes on from PKML01061957.1 coordinate 71,820, forward strand.
AAATTTGCTTGCTATTTTACAATAATATATTTATTACTAAAATCAAATTAAAAATATATCCAAAAATCAAGTAAAATAATATAATATAATATAATCGAATTATTTTTAAAGTTAAAGTTTTAATTTATAAATATAACAAACTATATTTATTGTTAGGAAATACATAAAATTCAAAATATCAAATATAATACAACACAAAATGTATATATATGTATATATATACAAATAATTGAAAAAACATATGAAACACTCTTATATGGGTGCTGTTTAAAACGCACTAGATAGTTTGTAAAATTAAGCAAAATTAACACTGCATTTTCTTTTTCTTTTTTATTATTTAATTTTTTAACTAGAAAATACAAAAGCTAAAATATGTTGAATGGTAACATTTTTTTCTCCCGCAAGTTAAACCGCCTCTCGTGCAGTAAAACATTCAGAACTTAAAATAGCCTAAAACAAAGGAGAACCACAAATATCAATTGGTAGACCTTAAGAGAGAATTAAACAAGAACAAGTTTTCGAATCACAAATTAACCCAAAAAATAAAAATAACAAGAGGTTTCATGAATTAGAGTCGTGCTGACAATCTTCGAACCATTTGTGGGTTTCATTCAATCGATCACCCATAGAACAAAAGAGAAGCATAAGAACAAGAAGAATCGAAGGAGTGGGAAGTGTATGAGGAAGCTGTGTCCGAACATAGACAAAGACGATGGTTTGGAGACGGTTTTGGAAGTTCCGATCCCGGAGGAGATGTTTTCCGGTATGGGTAATAACGTTGCGCTGAGGTGGCAGAATATGATGACGTGGATGAAAGCTCAAACGTCTGATAAATGGTCGCAACCGCTGATCGCTGCTCGTATCAACGAGCTTCGTTTCCTTCTTTATCTCGTTGGATCGCCTCTTATACCTCTCCAGGTTCAAGTCGGCCACTCTGTTCATAAACCTGTCAAAGATTGCTCCATTGTAAGTTTTTCGAAATCAATCTCACATAAAAACTATCTGGTGATCTATGATTCATATACTGTATCACTTATTCGACTGCAGCAAGCTTCAACGGCGAAATACATAGTGCAGCAGTACATAGCGGCCACGGGAGGACCGGCGGCGTTAAACGCCGTGAACAGCATGTGCGTCACCGGACAAGTGAAGATGACGGCGTCGGAATTTCATAAGGGAGATGATTCCGGCGCTAATCTTAAGAGCAATGACGAGATGGGCGGTTTCGTTTTGTGGCAGAAGGATCCAGATCTTTGGTGTTTGGAGCTCGTCGTCTCTGGTTGTAAAGTCATATGTGGAAGCAACGGTCGGCTTTCATGGCGACATTCCTCTAACCAGCAAACGCCGGCGTCTACCGGACCGCCGAGACCTCTTCGCCGGTTTTTACAGGTACCAATCCGGTTATTGAATTTGTTTTGTGATGTGATTCCGGTAATGTTAAACCGGTGGTTTATCGTGACTAGGGTTTAGATCCTCGATCGACGGCGAATCTGTTCCTCGACGCGACGTGCATCGGAGAGAAAATAATAAACGGTGAGGATTGCTTTATCTTGAAATTGGAGACGAGTCCGGCGGTTCGAGAGGCGCAGAGCGGCCCGAATTTCGAGATCATTCACCATACGATTTGGGGATACTTTAGCCAGAGATCGGGACTATTGATTCAATTCGAGGACTCGCGACTTCTGAGGATGCGGACCAAGGAAGACGATGACGTGTTCTGGGAGACTAGCGCCGAATCGGTGATGGATGATTACCGGTACGTTGATAATGTGAACATCGCTCACGGAGGGAAAACGTCGGTAACGGTTTTCCGGTACGGTGAAGCGTCGGCTAACCATCGGAGACAGATGACGGAGAAGTGGCGGATCGAAGAAGTTGATTTTAACGTTTGGGGTCTCTCGGTGGATCATTTTCTCCCCCCGGCCAATTTGCAGATCGGAACATGATTTTGTTTTGTTCAATTGCTCATTCCTTTTTAATTAATTTTTTGTTAGTTTTTGATATACACTACATATCAATTGAGTCGCTGCATTAAAGATTCTCCTGAATTTTGGATTACAAACAATTAGTATAAAATTGTACTTTACATATAAGAATCACAGCCTCATGGTCTTGTATACCTACTAAGCTGATTTTACAATATAGCAGTGGGTACAATTATTTTTTTTTTTTTTTTTTTATGTCTTTAGGTTATCGGAAGTAATCTTAAATCTAAATGGATTCAGACTAATCTTCCGAATGGAAGTGACACATTTCATTTATAATGTCCCACTTGGCCAAGTGCAGGAAGGAAACCATCCGACCACCAACAACTTGGTTTGGGTACAAAATTTTCTAAACTGATTTTCTTAAAAAACGTACAGCTACATATTAACTCAATATAAAAACGTAAATCTGATTATTAGTCATTCGAATTTGTGAAGTCTTCCGAATCAAACTCTTTCTTTTCCCCATGTTGCTTGCTTGGAACATTTTTCTCCACTGGGTAAAGTGATATCAATTTTGTGTTTTTTCTTCCTTTTTTTTGTATAAAGAATTTGTTATTTTTCCATATAACGTGTTGCCTTTTCTTGAGACTAGTTTTTTTTTTATTCACAACTTAATAGTGTAAGGTTTTGATTCGTAGAACATTTAAAAAATCATTAAACCTTTTATCAATCGATTAACAAAACAATTAAGAAAGCATTTAGAAGCTCTATATGCTCTGCAAATGCTTCTCGCTCTATGCTTTCGTATGAAATTTTTAGTTGAGCATTAACTTATAAAATATCAAAAAATTAAAATAATTTTATATAACTAATTTATTTTGTTAAATAATATCAAAAAATTATGTTTATATTAAAATGTTAATTTTCTATTTTAAAAACAAATATTTACTATTTTTTTTTTAATTTTCAAATAAAAATTTAAATAAAAATATAATATAATAAATTTAATTAAAATATAGAAATTATATTATAAATATCTATAGTTTACTAATAAATATATTTAATAATATTTTATATATAATCTTACATATCTCTCACAATCACTTAAAATGTGTACATTAATCAGAACATACAGTTTCAGCAGCATACTGATTTTGTTGTTTAGTGCTACTGATTTACTATCACTTATACCAATCAAGCCATAAGACAATCCTTTTCATGGGTCTAATAAATCTTTAAATGGATAAAAAAAATGGATACCAAATTAAATTAGTCATGCAATTTATTCGTGATGAATACCAATTATTACTTCAATAATATAGGGTAAACGATCTATTTCCCCTTCGAATGTTTCATATAATAACAGATTTCCCTGAAATCAGAGTCTAGTTATATTTCCACACCGAATCAAAGTTTAAAACTTATTTCCCCTTCCAAAACAAAGTTTAAAATCTATTTCCCGTCCAAATCGAAGTTCGAAATCTATTTCCCCACATACCACGAATAAAGTCGGTTTACTGTGGACCAATTACTTGTTAACCAAATTGAAACCAAAATTAACCTGATTATACCCGATTTCAACCCATTAAACCCGATTACCCGAAATCAAAAATCCGATTACTCTATCCCCACCGGAAACGAAATCCCCTTAACTCTAAACCCAAAATCCACAATTCTCTTATAACCCTAGCCCTATCAATTCATGGATTGAGTTTGACAATTTGACCCTAATTATTCCCATAATCAATTGGAGAGCAAACCCAAATTCTTTTTCATAAATCATACGAGCTCTAACCAATTAACAAGATTCATTTTTCCCCATAAATTTCAAGAGTTCTCTATGGCCACAGTGAATCTAAGCTCATGGGTACATCAAATTTGAATTCGATTTCAACTGGAGGCGGCGGTGGCGACTTGAGCGCCGCCGTTCCGATTCCAATTGGGTACGGTAATACAAAAAAAAAAAAAAATCTCCACCACCGCTTCTTCTCTTTTTCTCCGATCAACCACCTCCATTGTGGTATGAGGATCAACGCCGGCAACTCCGATGAAGCAAGAGATGAAGAAGTCACAGATACTTCCGGCGATGGAGAAATCGATGGAGAAGAAGAAGAAATCCATCGAAGAAGATGGAGAAGAAGAAGAAATCGATGGAGAAGAAGATGGAGAATAAGAAGAAGAAATCGATGGAGGAGAAGAAGAAGAAGAATGTGGTAAAACCGATAATTGTGTGGAAATAGAATTAGGTTTCGATTTCAGGGGGATATGTTATTATATGAAATATCTGAGGGAGAAATAGATCGTTTACCCAATAAAATATGTAGTTTTTGGTACTTTCGGTCCTAAAAAAATATACTTACTTACGGTCTAATTATATAATTTAGGGAATTTGTTGTATATAATAAGCAAATCGTTTTTCCTCTTTATTATTCTTCTTCTTCTTCTTTCCAGATTCGGAAGAAAAACGACGCTCCCTTACAGATTCAACACTACTCTGCGCCAATGAAGGATGGCGACACCTTACCTTTAAGCACGTCTTCCGTCGCGGCGTCGGTGGCGGTTTCAGCGAACGCGAAGAAGGAAAGCGGTTATTCCGCCCTCTTTGCGAAAGGCCGGTACAAGTTTTGGGCCCTTGCCGCGATTCTGCTACTCGCTTTCTGGTCAATGCTTACCGGCACCGTGAATCTCCGGTGGTCAGCCGGAAACATAAACCATTTCACCGACGATCTGGTCTTTCCGATCCACGAGGATCTCGATGTCCTTGTGAGTCTCCGTGATCTAGTTCTGTTTCAGATTTCGTGGTTGGTTATGTTTGATTGGTGTTTGATTGCGAAATTAGGAAATGGAGGAGAGGGAGAAAGTGGTGAAGCACATGTGGGATGTGTATAACAATGGCCGTCGTATCAGATTACCGAGGTTTTGGCAGGAGGCGTTCGAGGCTGCTTACGAGGAGCTTACGAGTGATGTACCTGATGTGGTAGAAGCTGCCATTTCCGAGATCGCGAGGATGTCTATTCGCTCCGTTGTCATAGATCCGCCTCCGCTGCATTCCACTGTGAGAATCTATTCCTGAATCTGACTTCCATACACTGCTAATTGCTCTTTATATGGTTGAATTGCTTAGCTTTGGTTGTACAATGGGTCATTGAATTGGAAGATTGAGACAACTAGAATCAGAAAAATAGAGATCAGAGTTTGATTTGCGAATTGGAAGGTTACTTTTTTTACTAGCTGAAGATATCTTCATATGTGATGGGTGTCTGTTTACAGTTTAATTAGGCAGAGAATATGGTTTCTTCATTTCACAGTAAGCCACATAAGTTAGGGATCTAAATGCTTGGATGTTCCGTTTCTTTCCTCTGTGTGATACGTTACTGGCATTCTCTTGTCAGTGCATTGGTCTGGTTTCTACTATCCACTTCCATGCTGTTGATCTTAATGATTATAGTAAATACATAGCAAGCTTCGATACTTCTTGCAAGATCCTTAGTTTCTTAAGAGAGTTGTAAGTAAACAAGCATTGATCCACAGAGTCCCCTAGATATAGAAAGAATTTGGCTATTTGGAAACCTTGAAGTGTTTTTGTTTATTGTGGTAACGAAATCTTCATAATGTTTTTTTACATGATTACTTTGTAATCTCTGTTTTGTTTTGCAGAACGTACGGGAATTGACAAAGGCTCTGAAACTTGCGGACAAAGGAAGAACGACACAAATATCTAAACGAAGCAGCCGTCGATTGAAATAGCTACGGGAGCTTCTTAAGTTTAAATTCGCCGGAGCTTTATCAAATGTAGTGTAGTCGCCGGCCGGCGTGGCATAACCATACATATACTTCATGTCAGAAAGATCAATCTCATCCCCGTCCCCAAAAATATATATGTCCATGATTAGTGTTATTTTTTCTTCCACTAGGGGGCATGAATCATTTCGCTATCATCTCTAAAAACAATTTTTTTGAGTAACTTTCTTATCCACGGGCTATTATTGGCGTTGGATGGTAACGTCTATTGTTTTTGTTTTTTGGATTTATAAATTAATATCTTCCCGCTCTAAGCTCAGCCCAATTTGCCAAAGACCCAATATCTTCTTATTTCAGATTATGTTTGGGGAAAATTTGATTTTTTTGTTTGTTTAAGCGCAATTCTACAAAATAGCACAAAAAAATTAAAAATTCCCAAATTTAGCATCCAAGGGTAAAAATCACAAATATAACACTAATTTTGATAATATTAGCACAAATTTAATATAAAAATAATTTATAATCATTTACTAATGGGAAAAAACTAAACCCTAAATTGGAAATAGTGAACCCAAACATAATGTTTAATTCTATTTTAAATTTATTTTTGGTAAATAAGTATTTTAAGGTGTAAAATTAACCACTTTTAAGGTGTAATCTAAAATCCAACCTAATTTAAGTTAGCAAATAATAACATGTTAAATCGAAAATAGAAAACAGAACATCTTACTATCAAAAACACAATTCTCAATACGATTTCGAAACACATGCTAGATGCTATATGAAATTTTTGTCTATTAATGTTATGGGCGTTCATTAATATGAAAATACAAAACACATTTTCACAATCAGGTGCTAAGATGATTGTGTTTTGTTTTTATTTGTGATTTAACGTCACCAATTTATTCGATTTTTTTACTTGCTTTGTTAAAATATTTTGAGTTACAGATTAGTTTTATTAGATTTTTTAGTTGAATTTTTTATATATATTTTTTTAATGCAGTTTTCCCTTTAATTGGGTCATAAACGGAAATATTTTTCTATGAATATTTTAGTTTAGTTAAAAAAAATATATATTTTAGTTTAGTTTTTGTTGCAATTTTGTTTTGGTTAAAAAAGAAAAGAAATTGTATTACAAATTATTTACACACGTAAATAGGAGAACGTTTATATTTTCAATTACTAATTTTTGTTTAAAATCAGAAAATATAAAAAAGCTTAAATAGGAGTAAAATCCCAAATCGAGAACAAAAGCTATCATCAACATTTGTTAAAATCCCCAGCGAAGCCCATCTTCTTCCTCCCTGAAAACCGAAAACCCTAGCTGAGCTCCGATCGCCATTCACCATGGGGGACTTGAGTGATCCTTTCATGCGTAACCAAAACGCCGCCGTTCAGGCTCGCACTAAGGCTCAGAACCGATCCAACGTTCTTCAGCTTAAGCTGGTTCGTCTCTTATCTCGGGTTTGCCCATACGATTCATTGCGTAATTTGTTATATATCAGACTATTCGGGATTTACTATTGCGGCTCCGATGCTTAGATCCATTCTGAATATCAAATTAGGATTCACTAGAGTTTGGAATTGATAAGATCCATGGAACCTGTTTGGGGAGGATTTCATCTTGTTAATATGATCCCTTGCTAATTCGCAGATGGGTCAAAGCCACCCGACAGGCTTAACGCCCAATCTTTTGAAGCTCTTTGAGCCACGACCGCCATTGGAGTTCCAGCCACCACCGGAGAAGAGAAAATGCCCTCCTTATACAGGTTGAGAGTCTCTTTTACTTTACTCATTAATGGGCTCTAGAGGTGATTGATTTTGTCCCGTGTATTCATTTTAGGCATGGCTCAATTTGTGAGTCACTTTGCTGAACCTGGAGATCCCGAGTATGCTCCACCTAAGCCGGAAGTTGAAACCCCTGTATGTTTCACCTCAATCTGTCTCTCTGTTATGCTTATCTCAGTGACATATATAGTCTTTTATGTTTGTTTTATTGGACCAGACACAAAAAAGGGAGAGAATTCATAAATCACGACTGGGGAAAGGGGTTGAAAAGGCTGCAGAGGAGCTAAAGAAATGTAATCCACCTTATAGTTATAGCCAGGCTTTTTTTGTGCCTTCATGCTCTTATCGATATTTTGTCCGCAGATGATCCCAATAATGATCCCAATGCATCTGGAGATCCATACAAGACATTATTTGTTGCAAGACTTGTAAGTTGCGCTGCTTGTTGAAATGACCTTCATAGACAGGTGTGTTTTGTGGTACTTGACTTTTTGTTCCTCTTGTCGTCTTGCAGAACTACGAGACCTCTGAGAGTAAGATTAAACGGGAGTTTGAGGCTTATGGACCAATTAAGCAGGTATGTATTTCTGAGCATTCCCGTACAGCTTCGGTAAGAACTTATGAGATGGCTGCTCGCTCTCAATATGTTTGATTTTACGTCCAGAACTCTCTACGGTTCTGAATTTTTTTTACCTACAACTTTTTCCTTTTGAGACCAGAAATCGAGCTGTCTCTGAATTGCCATGTTTTGCCTTCTAATTAAAGCCACTGGGCCTTTTTCTCGTAACTTGCTAACGTAGAGTAAGTAGTAATATTCCGGTCAATATTGTGTAAGTTCACAAACCTTTCTGCTCCGTGGTGATTGGTTGAGATGTTTCGTGGCAAGTCAACTATAGGAACAGGTATAGATCAGGTAACTTTACTTTTAGACCTGTCTCTTCAAAGGATATTATTCCTGTTACTATGATATCGAGGGTGTACCCTCACAGGTTTCATAGTCTCTGAGATATATTTTCCTCGAAACCCATCCTGGTAAGCCACTAAGAAATATTTTGTCCCCATTTTCCCTATCCATCTGGCTCCCAAGAAAATGATTCATCCTACACGGCAAACCGAAATTATGGGGTTTGGGCAGTGAATGTAAGATCTTAAAACAATATCGGTAATTAAAGTAGGGAGTATACCAACCCTTCTCTCTTTTTTGTATTTTAAACAAAACTACTAAAACTCTTGTCTTCTGGCTTTAAAGGCTAGCAAAAGTTTTATCAGCTCCTATGAAGGTGATCTGGTAAATTTGTACATTATATATCTGTGAGTTTCTAAATTTTATAAAAGTTTTAAAACCCTGGTAAGGGGTCGTTAAACCCTTCAGAAATGGTAAAACTTGCTGCCATGGAATCCATTTTTCTGCCAATTCTTGATGTGGTGATGATGTGGAAGCCTGTTAAGAAAAAAGGTTGCATGTGCTTGTTTGACATGTTAAAAACCGTATCTGAAAGCTGGTTCAAGTTCTTGCAGAGTTAGTGAATTCTTGATGTCTTTGTTTGTCAACTCGTCAGGTTCATGTGGTGACTGACCAGCAAACCAATAAACCCAAAGGCTATGCCTTCATCGAGTACTTGCACACCCGTGACATGAAAGGTGGAGAAAAAACGCTTGCAACATTATTCTCTATTCCTAGATATTTTTATTTTTTTGCTGACATACGAGCTTGTGGTCTCTTATAGCTGCATATAAACAAGGTGATGGAAGGAAGATTGATGGTAGAAGAGTGTTGGTTGATGTTGAGAGAGGTAGAACAGTCCCGAACTGGCGTCCCCGTAGGCTTGGTGGTGGACTTGGTACTACCAGAGTTCCTGGTGAGAAGATCGCTGGTGAGGAGGAGGAACAACAACAACAACAGCAACCACAAGGAAGAATGTCCCGCTCCGAGGAGCCAAGAGCCCGTGAGGACCGGTAAGATAATTCTTTCTTCACAAAACCCTGCAGTTTTTTTCCTCTTTCTGTCACTCTGTTTGTGGCTGATTATGTGGCGGATGCAGCGAGAAATCTCGTGATAGGGGCAAAGAAAGGGAACCCGAGCAGTCTCATGAGCGGTCTCGCGAACGGTCTCATGAGCGGTCTCGCGAACGGTCCCGTGATAGACCGAGAGAGAGCCATAGAGAGGATAAGCACCACAGAGACCGGGACCGAGGTAGAGACAGAGAAAGAGAAAGAGAGAGCAGGCGTGAGCGAGGAGATAGAGACCGTAGGGACCGTACTAGGGATCATGAGCGGGAGCGGAGTCGGAAGAGGGAACAGGACTACGAGAGCGGTGAGTATGAAGACGAGGGCGGAAGATCACGTGAGAGAGAAGCGGAGTATGAGCGGGGTGGGTCAAAGCAGAGGCGAGGTGAGTCAGAGGAAGGTCATGGCTACTATGAAGGGCGTAGACGTTCAAGCCATTACGAGCGCGAGGAAGAACAAGGAGGTGACCAAGACCGTTATCATCAGTACGGTGACCGTTATGGCCGAATGGAGGAAGAAGAATACCGTTATGATGATCGTGAGTACAAGCGGTCAGAGCGTTCCAAGTCGCGTGAGTATTGATCTGATCGCTGACGTTGTTTTCTTCCGTAGCGATAACAATAAACTCTCTCAAGTCTCAACCTTGTGTCATGTGTGTGTGATGAAACTTGTTCGAATCTTGTGATTACTTTTGTTTTGTTTTCGTCTGACATTTGCTTTTCAGCATTTATTTCTTATTCACACCGAAAAAATAAACAAACCAATTTTTCATTTTAGCTTACAAAAAGTAAATTCAGTCGATGCCCATAACCATTTTCTGTGTTTTGTTTTAAAAAAAAAGATTATACACAAAACCATTTTCGTTAAAGAGGGAAAAAGGTAGGGGCAAAAGAGTCATTTAAATCTTCCCGCCCTTAGGCGCTACTTCCAATTAATAAAAAAATCGAAAATAATCAAATAAGCGCAGGTGTGAGAGTGTGTGTCTTTTCATTATACCCTCGTTTTGAATTTGCTCTCTGAAAGCGACGGAGACTGTTCGGTGATTTCTCCCGCCGTTTGGGTTTTCTTACCGGAGTTTCCTTCGACTCCGATGGTTAGTCTGCGCTCCGAAAACGCCACTCCGTAAGCTTCTCACCTTTGCTATTGTCTCTTTCATCTTAGTGTTGTTTTCCGGTGATTTTCTCTCAAAATCGCTCGCTGTTTTTGGGGGGTTTTTCCCTCTCCGCGTATGATTGCTTGTTGTATTGTGGTTTCTATTTCGAAAGCATCGGTTTCTCTTTTGATTTTTTTTGTTTTTCATATTATTTTCGGATTCTTAGGGCTTCGGAAATGGCCAGCGACGGAAAAACGGAGATAGATGCCTCTGGCGATTCACCGACTTCTGTTCTTAATGAAGAGGTTTGCTCTGGGTTTACGCTTTCCCCTCATTTTCCTCTCATTTATTCACTTTCAATAATAAATAGAAAAAAAATTGCTCTTTTTTTTTTTTTTTTTTTTTTTTTCTTTTAGGGATGTGAAACTTTTTGTGTTATTTTTCTACTTTCGATTTTTGTTCTGCAAATGGGTATTACTTTCACTATCTGATTTGCTCCTGTTTCTGACTCTGAAGGAAAACTGTAAGGAGAAAACTGCTACCGTTGTAGAGGAAGAGATACTTCTAGCCAAAAATGGAGATTCATCTCTTATTTCTGAAGCCATGGCTCAGGAAGAAGAGCAGCTGCTCAAAATTCGGGAAGACGAAGAGAAAGCAAAATGTGCTGGGTCCGGTGAAGTTCCTGATCTGAATGATACCCAGTTTACTAAACTAGATGAGCTCTTGACGCAAACCCAACTCTACTCTGAGTTTCTCCTTGAGAAAATGGAGGATATTACCAAAGTAATCTTCTTTTTGCCTTGTCCTTGTTGGTTTCTCACGTTTGGAATGAGAGTCATTTTTCTTAATTGAGTTCTTGTGTGAATATTGTGTTTTGCTAGAATGGGGTAGAAGGTGAGAGCCAAAAAGCAGAGCCCCAGAAGACTGGCCGTGGACGCAAAAGAAAGGCTGCTTCTCAATACAACAACGTTTGTTCCATTTATAAACTTCATCTACCATGAGCTTCCATAAATTTTGTGATTTTGTGCATGTCCGGAAAAATGAACTTACTTTCTTTTTTCAGACGAAGGCTAAGAGGGCTGTTGCCGCTATGATTTCGAGATCTAAGGAAGGTGGTCAAACCCTCGACTCAGCTCTGACAGATGAAGAAAGAGTCATGAAAGAGCAAAGTGAACTAGTTCCTCTTCTGACTGGTGGGAAGTTAAAGTCTTATCAGCTCAAAGGTGTTAAATGGCTAATATCTTTGTGGCAAAATGGTTTGAATGGAATCTTAGCTGATCAAATGGGACTTGGAAAGACAATTCAAACGATTGGTTTCCTATCACATCTGAAAGGAAATGGGTTGGATGGTCCATATCTAGTAATTGCTCCACTGTCTACTCTTTCAAATTGGATGAATGAGATCGCTAGGTACTCTCTTGACCATTCGTGTTTATATAGATGTCAATCTTTGTGGTGTATTTTATTTTTTTTCTTCCCCTTTTTGAATAGGTTCACGCCTTCCATTAATGCAATTATCTACCATGGAGGTAAGAAAGAGAGGGATGAGCTCAGGAGGAAGCACATGCCCAAAACTGTTGGTCCGAAGTTCCCTATAGTTATCACTTCTTATGAGGTTGCTATGAATGATGCTAAAAAAAATCTGCGGCAATATCCATGGAAATATGTTGTTATTGATGAGGTAAGTTTCCAGATTGGCTAATGTACTAGGCACATTAGTTTGTATCATCAAGATGATCCTTCTAACTCACTATTTTGTACTTTTATTTTGTAGGGCCACAGGTTGAAAAACCACAAGTGTAAACTGCTGAGGGAACTAAGATACTTGAATATGGAGAACAAACTTCTGCTGACAGGAACACCTCTGCAAAATAATTTGTCTGAGCTTTGGTCACTGTTGAATTTTATTCTGCCTGACATCTTTGCATCACATGATGAATTTGAGTCATGGTACAAACATGTTCCTTTTCTACGATTATCCTTAATTAGTATGCTGTCTTTCGTTTTTTCTTTATAGCAAAACTGGTGGCATCTTTTTGACATTTATTCCTTGTACAGGTTTGATTTTTCTGGAAAGAACAAAATTGAAGCAACTAAGGAAGAAGGAGAAGAGAAAAGAAGAGCTCAAGTATGAACAATTGTGTTCAATATTACTAGATTTCTTTGGTTGTCTATATATCTCATGGGAAGAGTAAATTTTTGTATAGGTTGTTGCTAAACTTCATGGCATACTACGACCATTCATCCTCCGTAGAATGAAATGTGATGTTGAGCTCTTACTTCCAAGAAAAAAGGAGATTATTATTTATGCTACAATGACTGATCATCAGAAAAAGTTCCAGGAACATCTTGTGAATCGCACATTGGAAGCACACATTGGAGAGAATGCTATCCGAGGTACTTGATCTTTTGTGTTTTTATGCTTTACAGATAATTGTGTTATTGTCTGTATTGATTTGCTCATTCCTTATACTTCTGGTCAAGGCTGGAAGGGAAAGCTTAACAATCTGTGTGTTCAACTTCGGAAGAACTGCAACCATCCTGACCTTCTTGTGGGGCAAATAGATGGTTCATGTATGTCAGTGTGCCTTTTTACAGACGTGTGAAAAAAGCTTCTGTTTTACTTGTCGGTCTAACTGTCACTTTTCTTGACAGATCTCTATCCTCCTGTTGAAGATATTGTTGGACAATGCGGTAAATTCCGCTTATTGGAGAGATTGCTTGTTCGGTTATTTGCCAAAAATCACAGAGTATGTTCCACAACCCCCTGGCTCTAGCTCATTTCCCTTGAGAAGTGCTCTGATCCTTTTCCTGATGAACAGGTCCTAATCTTCTCCCAATGGACAAAACTTATGGACATTATGGATTACTACTTCAGTGAGAAGGGGTTTGAGGTTTGCAGAATCGATGGCAGTGTGAAACTGGAAGAAAGGAGAAGACAGGTTTCTCCTGTGCTTATGTTGCTTTTGCATCTAAACAATATTTTGACCATATTCATAACCACAAGGTCTCTCTCTCATGAAATAGATCCAAGAATTCAATGATGAGAAGAGCAGCTGTAGAATATTTCTTCTCAGTACCAGAGCTGGTGGACTCGGAATCAATCTTACTGCTGCTGATACATGCATCCTCTACGACAGTGATTGGGTAATCAAATCAGTCAATTTTCTAAGTTCTTTCCTGGTCTTACCTCTTTGGGGTGGTCTCTAACTGTGTGTTTGCCTGATCTCCAGAACCCTCAAATGGACTTGCAAGCCATGGACAGATGCCACAGAATTGGTCAGACAAAACCTGTTCATGTTTACAGGCTTGCGACGGCTCAGTCAATAGAGGTAAAACTCTTTGCTGTTTTACTAATCAATTTCTACTCCAAGCCAGTGAGATTGTTGCCTCTTGAGACTAGTTTGTGACATTTGCACAGGGCCGGATTCTGAAACGAGCGTACAGTAAGCTTAAGCTGGAACATGTGGTTATTGGCAGAGGGCAGTTTCATCAAGAACGTGCCAAATCTTCAACAGCACTAGAGGTTTTATTTACTCTCAAAACACAATTCTCTTATACCCTTAATAAAGCATCATCTTTTAGTAAAAGCTTAAACCAAACAAACTCACAGGAAGATGACATACTGGCGTTGCTTAAGGACGATGAAACCGCTGAAGATAAACTGATACAAACCGATATAAGCGAGGAAGATCTTGACGGGTTGCTAGACCGGAGTGACCTGATGATTACTTCACCAGGCGAGACAGAACCACAAGCTGGTGAAGCTTTTCCAGTGAAGGGTCCGGGTTGGGAAGTGGTCCTGCCTAGTTCAGCTGGAGGGATGCTGTCTTCCCTCAACAGTTAGAACCATTGAAAACCACTTCGGTGTGTGTTTTTTTTTCCGGAACATGACCGGTTACTTTTGCCTGAGAGGGTTTGGTCATTAGAGGGCCTCGGAAGTTTTTGTAAGTTAAGAAAACATTTGAAACCTGGCAGTTATTAGCTCTTATGTGATGAAAGCAATTGGCCCTCTGCTTTTGCAATTGCTAATATTATGTTTTTGTCTATTTATTTTGAAATCTGGCAGTTACAAACTTTTAGCCAAGTTTGGAACTTGGAATCTTGATGATGTATGTGTAGTAGGATTTGAGTTTTTGCTAAATTGGTAAACGAAAATTCCAAAAACTGATTGTTTTTTAAAAAAAAGCTCCGTTGCCGGGAATCGAACCCGGGTCTCCTGGGTGAAAGCCAGATATCCTAACCGCTGGACGACAACGGATTTGATGCTTAATATTCTTATTAATGGTTATTGTAAATAGTCTGATATGTTCTTTTCTTAGCAACATTTTATTAAATGACAAAGGTTCCCAAATAATTGGATTTGAACCGTCCACGAGTAAGCTAATTATAATTTTATCTGCTTTCCTTGTTATTATTTACCTGAGATATTCACTGTTGTTTTTTTGTATTTATGGAAGCACGAAATAAAATGATAGATAAAAACATGGGCAGTTCTTAATTAGAGAATAAATCATTTTCTGATGTGCAGGCTGGGCAAAATATCCGTTATATCCGCTCCGATCCGGTATTCGTCTTGATTTGATTCGAAAAATCCGGATATCCGTAAATGTTCGAAGCAAAGCAAATAGCAAAATGTAGTATCCGTAAAAAACGGAGCAAATCGCAAATATCTTTTTTTTAAAAGCCGGATATCCGCTCCGCTCCGTAATTATATATTTATATATGTCGGTAGTGGCTAAAAAATGATTAAAAGAGTGCAAAGGTTCTGCAGAAGCGAAGGGTCTCTATTATGTTTATTAAGTTGTTATGCTTTTATTAAAGTGATGTCGTTTTGGGGTAAAAGAATACGTTTGTAAACCTTTTCCTTTATCAAATAATTAATCAAACAATTCACAAACTCTCTCATCTCTCTCGTCTTCTTCTTCTATCTTATCATAGAAGCCCAAGCGGAGGAAACGAGCAAGCCTTCGAGAGAGAAAAAATGTGGAGCGCGTGAGATCTACTCTCTTCCTTCGTTAATACAACTTTTCTTTTTATCTAATTTTCTGAAATTTATGTTTTTAAATTTTATTTAATGAAGTCCCTTTATCAAAAAAAAAATATTGTTTTTAAATTTTTTTTTTTTTTTAACGGATCGGATCGGATATCCGCGGATATATATTGAAATTCCGGATATCCGCATTTACGGATATCCGAA
>PKML01061957.1:91136-101173 GCA_002933935.1 Eutrema yunnanense
ATTGATAGGTCCCAAAGACTTTAAAACAATTTTACTGCAATTTTCTCTTCATAATCCCTCTTTACATAGATTTCTTTACTTATATAGACAAAGACAACGAAAGCAAAGAACTGAAACTAGAAGGTGGGGGACATTGACTCCTCAAAACGGGGAAAGGTAGTGGGTAGTGGAAAACGTTGTTCTTAAATTGAGGAGGACTTTTGTATCCCATCAATACACCTATCCTCAAAGAGAACCTTGTCCTCAAGGTTCTTGAGAAAAGCTTGTTTTCCACGATCGAATGGAAAACTTCCGTTTTTTCCAATTATATCGGCGGAAACTGGTTCTTCTCCGCTGAGCTTCTTTGGTGTTGGAGGAAGTGCCGGCGGAGGACTCGGAGGAAGCCACGGTGGAGGTCTGCCAAAGAGAGCTTCAAATGGTGTAGTACAGTATCGCTTTCTTTTGCTGTACCATGATGTCGGATCACCCTCATTGAAACAAGGAAATTTCAACTTCACATATTGTGTTTGGTAAAACGGATTCGTGTAAGACATATAGGTTCGCACGTTTTGATTGGTGCGATTGCTATTTGCTCTGCGTCGAGCTCTGATGTTTCTTGCCATCTCCACCAGAGAGTTTATGGTCTCCTCGAGACTCTTGAACTTATCCGCCATATAGACCTTCATCTTCTGGATCTCATCATGTATTTCTCGGAGGATTTTGTCTTGCACGTCACGGAGGTTGGCCTCCGTCGTGGCCGATAGATCATCGACCTGGACATCGTAGACGTCGAAGATTGGCTCTTCGTCGTCGTAGTAGACATCGAAAACCGGAGCTCCATAGATCTCGTTGTACAGTTCCATGGTTGAGGTGCTTTGATACCAAATGTTAGCAACAAAGCTAATTTTGGTCACTCTTCAAAGCAAGAGATTTGCTCTGATACCATTGATAGGTCCCAAAGACTTTAAAACAATTTTACTGCAATTTTCTCTTCATAATCCCTCTTTACATAGATTTCTTTACTTATATAGACAAAGACAACGAAAGCAAAGAACTGAAACTAGAAGGTGGGGGACATTGACTCCTCAAAACGGGGAAAGGTAGTGGGTAGTGGAAAACGTTGTTCTTAAATTGAGGAGGACTTTTGTATCCCATCAGAATCTTAACATTTTGACAAAAACAAAAAAAAACAAATTTTCTTAAAATACGTATTTCTTTAATTGTATTTAAAGTACGTATCCCTTTAATTGTTTTAACAAAAAAGATATTAAAAAAAATACATGACGTGAAAAGCAGTCAGGTGATAAATTCTTATATTTGTATACTTTATAAAAAGTACAAATATTTAAAAACTTCTGCTTTCCTAAAAAATGCTACAGATATTTGCACATGAATTCACTTATTTGATCTTTGTCGGAAAAAAAAAAAAAAAATTCACTTATTTGAAATTTATTTACGTTTTTGACATTTTTTTTTGTCTTTTATGTGTCAAATGACGGTTTTGCCCATGTTTTATATTGGTTTGTGGTTGAATCACGCGATATTGTACAAGGGTAAGACTGGAAAGTCAACGCGTCTACAATAAAAAAATGTTAGTTTTGCACAACTTTTCAAAAAGTGTTAGAATATAAAATGTGTTTGAATATAAAGTAAATTTTTAAAAAAGTTACTAAACATGCAAGAATCCAAAAATTATATATTTTCGACATATTTGCTTAGATTAACAGTTATTTATTTTTTATAATTTTAGAACTTAGTTTTTTTTGTCTTTTAGCGTATTGTATAATGGCTATATTATAATAAAGTGCCAAAAAATTATGAACAATAAATTAAATGCTAAAAACCTATATAAAATTTAAATAGTGCTAAAACTTGTAAAACATTCTATATTTTGTTTAGTCCTTTTAGCATTTTTAGGGTAAATTTAAAAGCTTTATCGATTGCTTCCTTCTTCCTTTGTCCAAGATCGGTCCAACAACAGTTAACGGGCCCCACCACCGATTTCTTTTCCGTGTCATATTTTAGAACTACATGGGCTGCTGATCCATGGGCCCATCAGTCACCCTCAAAGTGTGTATTATATACAAATCATACTCACACTTATATCATACTCACACTTATACATATAAATTTCTGGCGCGTAACAATGTACGATTTTAATGAACAATTGACAATACAATAAACGAGAACATGAACCATCTAATCCAAGTAGCTTTAATACGAAAAAACAAATTATATATGCGTCAATAATATTTGTATTTTCTTCGTTGCGCCACGTTGTCTCTATGGTTACAATAGTATTGTATTGTATCGTGATGTTTAATGTTAATAAATTACAATATTTGCATACAGACAAATAACCATCACATACTTTGAAAATAAGACAATCTTTTTCTTTTTAACACTTACGGATACATTATGAGAACAATTACAAAATATTTTAACAATAAACAATTTTCTCCGTTGCACAAGAATCCACAACCACGATAAACGGTTCTATTTACAATACGTTGGAGATTTCTTGTAAGCTTACCTACATTAATTCGTAAAAATTGCATTATCTGAGATTTGAAACTCAAGCTTTATGTTATAGAATCATCTCTATAATATTATTTAAGAAGATATTTTTGAAAATGAACTTTATTTTGTAAGTTATTACATGAAATATCATTACAAATAACACAAAATAATTGAAATAGGAAATGATATAATATACTAATCTTTTAAAATTATTGATTAGAATATGAAAAATATTTATTTTGCATTAAATAGATTATTTATTATTTAATTTTTTAATTATTTTTAATAATATATATTTAAAAATAATAATCAATTCATATATATTCAAAAACATATATTCAAAATCTTGCTATATTTTCACTATAATTTATTATATTTTATTTGAATATATATATATATATATCAAAACAAAAGTTGAAAAATATTTTACTAATTTTATGAAAAAATTAGACAAAAAAACTATTTTATTTATTAAGAGTTCGTCAACTAACCACAAAAACATAGTCATTTAACGATACATATTATATTTATGTTTTCAATATTATAGGTTTTTACGGGTTAGCTTGAATAATATTTTAGTTCAATACAAAACGGTTTAAATAGACAAATTATTATAAATTGATAAATTTATCTATAATTATTAGTTAGTCATATTATAAAATTTAGATAAAAATAAATTTTTAAAATTTTTTAAACAATTTATTTTAAAAAAATTACCTTACGTTCTTAATTAATGTTTAATCAACGACGGGATCAAATGTACTTCCACATATAAATATGACCATCTAGTGTATTCCTTGTTATTTCTATATTTATTTTTTACCGAAGACATGCAGACAGTGAGAGCAGTTTGGTCAGATACAGGCTACATTTAAAAAATCAACGGCAGAGATCTTAAAGAGTCAAGATCTACAGTTAGATGACGTCATCGTCGACAGTGGTGGACCCTACCTTTTGGGTCCCCCGAAAAGAGCGGGATGAGACGATTTCACACACAAAAATAGAACCCCTTGCTTTTTTCCTTTCTCTTTTAATCACTTCTCTTGCCTTCTTTAATCACCAAATACAATTTATAAATTTTGCTCCAAACTTAATATCATTAGTTTAAATTTTCATTGATAACACAAATTTTATATTAAAATAACTTAAAATTCTTTTCAATGATAAAAAACTAAATCTTAACTTAAAAATAGTGAACTCAATCATAATGTGTATTTTCAGAATTTTAATTTTAATGTGCTAAATTTAGAACAAATACTATTTTTTGTGGTATTTTAAAATATGTTCTCCAATTTAAGTTCATGTCTTGATTATAGAGAATAATAACTAAATACAAAAATCTGAATTTACGTGATTTCTCAATATATATATATATATAATGTATACGCTAAATCCTTAAACATCTTTTAAAATAATACATGAAAATAATCGTTTACGGAAAAATGTTTCTAGACATCGATTATCGTTTAAATAGCCACGTCGTCACTCGTCATCCTCTCCCCACCGAGGCTGCCTCACCAAAACTCTGTATAAATTTGTAAAACTTGAAGTTTTCTTCTCGATACTTGGACGTGGTTTTGATTATAGATGTTTACTTTTGTTTTGGCGCGAGAGTGTCACGTGAATCAATTAAAGAGAAATCAGTTATATTGTTTTATCCCAATGGAGGCGTTAATATGAACATGTTATACCAACCTATCTGATATATAGTCTTTAGTTGTTTTTAACCACAACCTTTTAAACATTTTTTTTGTTTGTAAACAAATACAATTCTGAATGATTTTCACGTATAGTATAATATTTTCAGGATTAACATTTATAACAGACGTGATGGGGTTTCACAAAAACATATTTAATCTCAAAAAATATAAAGATTACATTCTCTCGCCTAACTTTTTCGTTGGTAAGGAAGTGCTATTTCCATATTTCGAGCTCGAATTCATATTTAATATCACTAAAACCATTCTTTAAAACCAGTGTAATCAATCAAGAACTTTGATTGTTTAAATAATACCAATATTTTCATGTCTCGTGTGTGTGTTTATACATTACATTGGTATTATTACCGTTACAAGTATTGTAAAGAAAGGGGGAAAAATATACTATAGTGAAAATAGGACCCGCAATAAAATCAGACGGTCAGATTTTAATCAACGTTGATCCACTTTCTAGGGCTGACCTTTCTTACATCTCTTCTTCTCTCTAAAATACTAAAATCCAAAACTCGATTCAGCCCGCCGTTTCACCCTCTCTCTCTCTCCGTCATCGCCTTCTTCGTTTTACAGTGACACGAATCTGCAGGTGGCAGTCGTATTGGACCGCCTTTAATCGCCGGTTAGATCCAGCCGTATAATGGCTTACATGTGCACTGATAGTGGCAATCTAATGGCGATAGCACAACAAGTCATCAAGCAGAAGCAGCAACAAGAGCAGCAACAGCAGCAGCATCAAGATCATCAGATTTTCGGGATTAACCCTTTGTCCCTTAATCCCTGGCCCAACACCACCCACCAGTCCCTCGGCTTTGGGCTTCCCGGTTCGGGTTTTCCTGACCCGTTTCAGGTTACTGGCGGCGCAGATCCCGGCGATTCGGGGTTTCCATTTCCCAACTTAGACCATCACCATCCGACAGCCGGTGGTGGTGGTGGTGGTGGTGGATTTCGGTTGTCTGATTTCGACGGTGGAACCGGCGGTGAGTTTGAGTCCGACGAGTGGATGGAGACTCTGATTGGTGGTGGAGACTCGGTGGCGGCTGACGGTCCTGATTGTGATACATGGCACAATAATCCCGATTTCGTAATCTACGGTCCTGAGTCTTTCGCGACTTACCCGAGTCGACTCAGTGTCCCGTGTTCTCAACCGTCAGATCTCAACCAAGTCATCGCTACGTCGAGTCCACTTCCTCGTCCGTCGGTTTCTTCCACCTTATGGGCTCCCTCTTCGCCGATATCGATTCCTCCGCCTCCAACTTCATCTCCGCCTCATCAGACAGCCAAGTATCCAGAGACTAACGACTCCGAAGACGGTGGCTCGCTGGATTTTGACCTAGAACCGCCTTTACTGAGAGCTATCTACGACTGTGCACGGATCTTAGAATCTGAGTCGGACGTCGCTGCCGAGGCGCTTGTTCGTATCCGAGATTCTGTATCGGAGATAGGTGATCCGACGGAGCGAGTGGGGTTTTACTTCACGGAAGCTCTCTGCAACAGACTGTCTCCTGATTCCGTGCCGAAGGAATCGCAGTCAGTCGAGGAGTTAACCCTCTCTTACAAAACCCTAAACGACGCATGTCCCTATTCCAAATTCGCTCATTTGACGGCGAATCAGGCGATTCTGGAAGCTACGGAGAATTCCGGTAAGATTCATATCGTCGATTTTGGAATTGTTCAAGGCATTCAATGGCCTGCTCTTCTTCAAGCACTCGCAACACGTTCTTCTGGTAAACCCACCCAAGTCCGGGTCTCGGGTATACCGGCTCCGTCTCTCGGTGAAACTCCGGAACCGTCACTAGTCGCCACCGGAAAACGCCTCCGTGATTTCGCTAAGGTTCTGGATCTGAATTTCGATTTCATCCCAATTCTCACTCCAATCCACTTACTAAACGGGTCAAGTTTCCGGGTCGATCCGGATGAGGTACTGGCCGTGAATTTCATGCTTCAGCTCTACAAATTACTCGACGAGACGCCGACGATCGTTGACACCGCACTACGACTCGCCAGATCGTTAAACCCGATGGTCGTGACTCTCGGAGAGTACGAGGTGAGTCTAAACCGAGTGGGTTTCGCTAACCGGATGAAAAACGCGCTTCAATTCTACTCCGCGGTTTTCGAATCCCTCGAACCGAATTTGGGGCGAGATTCGGAGGAGAGAGTGAGAGTGGAACGAGTACTGTTCGGTCGGAGGATCTCGGGGTTGGTTAGACCGGAGAAAACCGGAAATCAGAGGGAACGGATGGAGGAGAAAGAACAATGGCGGGTATTAATGGAGAGTGCCGGTTTTGAATCGGTGAAGCTGAGCAATTACGCAGTGAGCCAAGCGAAGATACTGTTGTGGAATTACAATTACAGCAATCTGTATACAATTGTTGAATCTATGCCAGGTTTCATCTCCTTGGCCTGGAACGATTTACCTCTCCTCACTGTTTCTTCTTGGCGATGACGAACCGAACCAACCCGGTTTTTTTTAGGTTTGTTTTGTTTCAAGTGTTATTTTTGGTTAGACAACAAAAACAAAATATATGCAATTGTTAATAGTGTTTGATGATAGTGTTTTGGTTTAGTCTCAGTGTTGAATACTATGGCGGTAGGTTTTGAATTTCTCTGAAGCTTATGTGCTTTTTTTTTTTTTTCTTTAACATTGTTGGTTTTGTGAAGTAGGTTAAAAGCTGTTCTTAGTCTTGTTGTTTATTCTCTCACCTACTTTTTTCGCTTTAGATAATTTTAAAATTGGTTTGCTTCTCGCTGGTTCTGGTCCTTCGTTTGAGATGTAATTACTATTTCTAAGGTTAGAAAGGTAAAAACAATAAATATTTGTAAGTATTCTTCTGTTTGTAATTTTGCTTTAAAAATATGAAACAAAGATATGCAATCCAGTTCCGAGATAAAAAAAAAATCTACAATCAGAAGTATTATGATGCTAAATGTGAATACATGCAAAGATAAATCAACTTCATCGTCTTTGATTCTGTTCATTGATATGGATATTATTTGTTTTTCCTCGTTGTGTTTTTTTTAAACTCTATTTTGAGTAATTCAGTGTCAGTCTCCCTCACAGCAGTAATGATTTTTTCTTTTTGTTATGTGCGCCAATGATGACATCACCTCCACGTCCTCCAGTCCAGTCTCCCTTAAACAGTCACGTGGCCCCAAACCCCTTTTCTCAATGTCTTTACTGATGTGTCCCGGCCCACTTGACTTGGGCCTTGTAACTTTCTTTCTGGCCCAAATTAATAAAAAGAGGATTTGTCATGGAAATCTGAATCCGTCGCATCGCTCAACGCGTGTCGTATCTCTGACAAACACATAATCAGTTCCCTTCTTCGTCCCGCCACCTGTCATCAAAGTTCCACGTGGCGGACTTTTGTCAAGACACCGTCCGTCGTACTATTATATGTCGTGATTTTTTTTTTTTTTGGTTTTTAAGTATATGTCGGTAGTTTTTTTTTTGCTAAAAGAAGTATATGTCGGTAGTTGTTAGAGACGCTTTAGTCATGGCGCGATTAAATTCGTTAACTCCACCTTCATTAACCTTTCTCTTTATTAAAAATCCGCCACCTAATATTAAGCTTTTTTAAAAACTTATTATCGTCTCCTTATAAGGATAGAAACTAATTCCTCTATAAATTAAAGCTTCAAGAAACTTCAAAAAGGCTGATAAATGATCAACGCGTTTAAAACAATCCGATCACTTCCTTCAACCACCGTCTCCTTCTTCTCAACACCGTCTCGCTTTGGCTGCAAAGTTATCGGAGTTTGTTTCGCCACCGCTCCTGACCAGCAAAAGATGGATAAAAAGCCTGAAAATCCAAACGACAAAACCGGGTTCGTCTCGTCCACTATATAGCTTTCTGATTCGTTTGGATTATATGTTAATGTTTTTAACTTAGTTCTTTTTTAATGAATTGGAGCAGTGACGTGATGTCACATTCGTTTGGAGAAGGGTACTCGACGAGGTCTGATGAAGAAGGGTTTGGAGGAACCTATGGAGGAAATCAAACCTTTAAAAAGGATAAGGAGATCCATGAGAATCACCCTGGTAAACCAATTAAACATCCTTTATTAATACTATAAGTGCATTTCTTAATTTAAAATTAGACATCGATCGGATCACCTCAAATGTTTACGATTGTGTTGTTTTCGTTTTGGAAGATTACGATAAAACTCAAGGAAGTGAAGCCAAGGAGAAGGAGAAATCAAGGAACCAGACATAATCCCACTGATGAGGAAGAATGATTTAGTTTTGTTTTTTGTTTTTTCAATGCTTTAATAAATCAGACGTGTGCTCAAGTTTTTTGTATGGAGTTTCTCGACCACAGTAACTTCTTTTGGGTTGTTACCCTTATCGCTTATGTAACACTCTCGTTGAACTATTTTATAGTTTTGGTGGTTTTTTCCCCTTGACTGTGCTTGTTTGTTGATCGTTAACGAAGTCCACACAGGTTTTCGAATGAATTTTCATGTTCTTATCTTGCCGCTCAAGTTAAAGTTGTAGGGATGTAGCTTATGCTATTTAGTGTTCTACATTTCTCTTGCTTAATGATCCGGTGGGATTTAATCCATAGAAGAATCAATGACTTTTATTTTCATGCCCATAAATCTGTATTTATTAATAATAATAATCCCTTAGTCATATGATAATGATAATTGTAATCATATGATATGAGCTCATATGCACTAATAAGCAGACTTGATATTCGAAATGCAATGATCTCGTATTAAAGAAAAGAAAAAAGCAATAATGCAATTATCAATGATTTGAATTGTTACACACTTGGGTTGATTCTTTTCATTTTTGTTGTTGTTGTTGTTGCAACGTTAAACCGATTGCAAACGAAAACTGGAATAAAATTGGTTTGGTACGGTTTTGGTTTTATATTGGATTCGAGGTTTGATCAAATATGTTTCCATTTCAAGTTTTTTTTGTTGTGTTCTATTCGGTTTGGTTAAAAAAGATAAGGTTGATTTTTTGGATATTGGCTTATTATCAAACACTCGATAATAATATAATCCGGTGACTTAGTATGTTTATTTGATGACGGTTTTTTTAAAAAAAATTTGGACCGACGAATTCATTTAATTAGCGGCTATGATGATTACATGTTCGGTTCAGTTCAAGTTTCGGTTTTGATTCTTCCCGATTTTCATATCTTTTGGCTCAGCTCTGGTGATTACATATTCTTTAGAAAAAATCGTAGGTGAGTTTTTTATATCAACTATTTGGTTTAGTATCCTTGTTTCATTAATAGTTCTAGTAAACTTTTAGTATTTTTGATTCTCTTTCATAGAGTTTTGTCTTCGAAGAAAATTTATCTTCTGCCGGCTTTGTTTCCGGGAATATATTCTTGTTCCGCCGGCGTTGTGTATTAAACCCGTATCATATCTGTGGATCCTAAAATCCGCACTCAAGAATTTGGGGTAATTTGTAAACAAAGGGAAGATGGGCAAGAATCTCGTATGAGCACAACGATGTAAACAAGACGAGATTCGACGAAATGGATTTTATTCGTATATCGAATAAAATATAGGGATCTTGGAGGAAATGGGAATAGTGGTTGCACTCGTGATCGAGCTGCCTACGTACCCGTTTACGGGATCAAACCTATACGTAGTTCAATTATACAGTGATCTCGAACGAGATGTGTTCGTGAGTATATAGCGAGCTCAAAGAGCGTATGACTAAACTCGGCGTGATCTCTTAGATCGGACTATCGTCGTTAGGGACTGATTCTCGTAATCGAATGCTAAGATGTATTTGACAAGAGAGTTGTCGAGTGAATTCTGATAAGAGAATTGATATTCTCTTATTTTATGTGTGGCATG
>PKML01061957.1:101453-137200 GCA_002933935.1 Eutrema yunnanense
TGTGGATCCTAAAATCCGCACTCAAGAATTTGGGGTAATTTGTAAACAAAGGGAAGATGGGCAAGAATCTCGTATGAGCACAACGATGTAAACAAGACGAGATTCGACGAAATGGATTTTATTCGTATATCGAATAAAATATAGGGATCTTGGAGGAAATGGGAATAGTGGTTGCACTCGTGATCGAGCTGCCTACGTACCCGTTTACGGGATCAAACCTATACGTAGTTCAATTATACAGTGATCTCGAACGAGATGTGTTCGTGAGTATATAGCGAGCTCAAAGAGCGTATGACTAAACTCGGCGTGATCTTTTAGATCGGACTATCGTCGTTAGGGACTGATTCTCGTAATCGAATGCTAAGATGTATTTGACAAGAGAGTTGTCGAGTGAATTCTGATAAGAGAATTGATATTCTCTTATTTTATGTGTGGCATGCTTTTTGTATTAAGCGTAAGATGGATCCCCCCTCGTGAAGAAAGCTACCTTGTCTTTTTATAGGAGAATCCCCACGTAGGTTTGTTGCTTAGTTGTTGCACGAAGTCCACATTTTCCTCTTTGACTTATTCTCTCCTCCTCACGTGTCCGAGATATGAGGGAGATCAAGGACCAAATCCTTTGGTTTGATCCTAGTCAAAGATTTTATGTTGACGTGGTTAATGGTACCAAAACATGAGTGGGCTTCGTGGGCCTAGTCGCGTGACATTACGTCGTGAAACCGCACGGACCGGGTCGGGTCGAACTAGATAGGTCCGGTAATTATCCGGCTTTTAGGCAGGTAGGATTTGGTGTCAAATCCGGTACCAACAATATCCTTGTATTTTGCTTTGGTATTATATAATGGAAAAGATTCAGACGAAGAGAAAAAAAAAAAGCGGCTATGCATATGAACAACGATCGCCACGCAAATGACAAAATTGCCCCTTATCCACAAAAGTCAACTCAACCCGCTGAATAGGAGCAGAGCTTAATTACAGTTTATGCCATTGGAGTAATATCTTGAAGGAACAATCATTCGAATCATTATTTTGTCCCGATGGAAGAAACTCGCCAACCAAACACTTCCTATCTCTTCTTCGTCTTCATGCTAACCGTCGCTACACCGACCACCGGCTCGGTTAACTGCCAAACCGGTTCGCTTAGTTACCCGTTCGGATTCTCCGACGGTTATCCGATCCGGTTCAATTGCTCGAAGAAAACCGGCGACGCGGAGATCGGCGAATTCGTTGTACAGGAGGTGACCAACGCAAGCATCTACGTGAAAATCCAGCCGATGTGCAATCGCGATATCCGCAAAATCAAGCAGCTCTTCCGGGAGAATCTCGCTCCGTCGAATTCACACAACATAATTCTGGTCCAGGGGTGCAAGCAACAGTCGTCTGATTGTTTAATTAGGACTCGATTCGTCCAAAATCGGTTGAATCTCAGTACTTGCAAGTCTCCGGTGAGATGTCTCGACGGAGCGGCGACGACAACGGCCGACGTTATGAGTATCGGAGACGTTGTTAACCCAAGCGGATGTAAGTTTTGGTTCTCTTCGATTACGCCTCACTCGACGGCTTCGAAATCGGAAGGTTCCGTCAATTTGGGTCGACTCAGGCTCGATTGGTGGCTTAAAGAGCGTTGTAACAACACGACTTGCTCCGAGAACGCAACCTGTACGGATGTCAAGCTCGCCGACGGTGGATTTGGTCATCGCTGCACTTGTCTCGAAGGGTTTCACGGCAACGCCTTCACCGTGCACGGTGGTTGCCGATTAGGTTCGTAACGGTTTTTTGACTTACTTACAAAATTTTGACCGACAAACAGAAACCAATTATACAAAGACGCGTGGCTTTAGCCAGACTTTTCAAAATATTCCCGGAAAAATATTATCTTCTTGATTATTTTTATTTAACACGATAATGGATTCCCTATTTTCAGTTGGTAAACGTAAAGGACTAGACAAACGCATTGTTCTTGGTACTGGTAAGTCAACTTTCTACTCTGTTTAGTCTTAAATTATAGTGGTTTTGATAATAATCCGAATGTTTCTGTTTGGTTATTCCAGGGATTTTGATCGGAGTTTCACTAATTGCGATCTTAATAGTTGCTTATATCTACTGCAACAAGCGTTCTGCGTCTTCCTCAAGAACATCAATCGCGAATCGCTTGCTTAGCGAGCTCGCTGGAAACTCCAGCGTTCCCTTCTACACCTACAAAGAGATCGAGAAAGCCACAGACAGTTTCTCCGAGAAGAACAAGCTCGGAACCGGAGCGTACGGAACAGTCTACGCCGGCGAGTTCCCAAACAGGTCGTGGGTCGCTGTAAAACGTCTCAGACGCAAAGACAACACAAGCATCGACCAAGTCGCAAACGAGATCAAGCTTCTTTCCACCGTGAGCCACCCTAACCTCCTTCGTCTCTTAGGCTGTTGTGTCGCCCAAGGGGAGCCGTTTTTAGTCTACGAGTTTATGCCAAACGGAACGCTATCTCAGCATTTACAACACGAAAGAGGCCACACACCGCTTTCTTGGCCGCTCCGTCTCGCCATCGCGTCTCAGACCGCAAACGCAATTGCACATCTTCACTCTTCTGTAAACCCGCCTATCTACCATCGAGACATCAAATCCAGCAACATACTCCTCGACTACGAATTCAACTCCAAAATCTCTGATTTCGGACTCTCTAGGCTCGGCATGTCCACCGATTTCGACGCATCTCATATCTCCACGGCTCCACAAGGCACTCCAGGATATTTAGATCCTCAGTACCACCAAGATTTTCAGCTATCAGACAAGAGTGACGTTTACAGCTTTGGAGTTGTTCTCATTGAAATCATTTCAGGGTTTAAAGTCATAGACTTTACTCGTTCCCACGCTGAAGTGAACCTAGCCGCTCTTGCCGTTGACAGGATCGGAAGAGGGCGTGTGGTAGATATCATTGATCCCTGCTTAAAAACTGAGAACGATCCCAAAATGTTTGCCTCTATCCAAAACTTAGCCGAACTGGCGTTTCGCTGCTTATCCTTTCACAGAAACATGAGGCCTACAATGATAGAAGTTACACAAGACCTCCAACGGATTAAGCTTATGTACGTTGGTACAGAGACAAGGGATTCCAAAAACCGATCACATATCCATATGGAGATATTAAACTGCCAAGATTCATCATTCTCCGCGAGTACAATTGTCGCCGCAAGAGATTAGATATGAGTTCTGTCTTGGATGATTTTTTTTCTCTTTTTGTTCCTTGTGTATGAACAGGAAAAGAAAAATCCAATAGGCTTTGTATATTCACTTCATAAACTCTACACAAAAAATATCTAATTCACTTCCATATTTTCTACACTCGATAATAATATTATTATATAAAAAAAACAGATTGATCAAAAAACTCCACTCTATAATAATATAGCTGTAGGGTTGATGTTCTTTGATCATTGTGTTCGTATTGATTGATCTTGTGCAGAAGCAACCAAGCAGCAAACCGTTCGTTTTCTTACCAAATTCTTTGGGATTTAAGAAGATGAAACATACTCATTCTTACCAAATTTATTTTCGGCATTACATACATACTCATACAGACTTATCTAGCGTTTTATTCCATTGTTATATACTTCTCGTAAAACTATAGTTATTGATATTGCGAAATGGGCTTTGATGAAACAAACAAACAGTAAGCACTCACGGCCTCTTCGTATATTGATCTGTTTTAAACTTCTTAACAATTCTACAAATTTCATCCTAATTGGGTCTTTCTTGGGAGTTTGCGATCAAAATAAATAACTAATTAGAAAAGAATCGTATTTGGTCAGTGGAAGATACGGTGCACATACTCCAATTAATTCTCGACAGCTCATTGCTTCCATTTCTCAGCTTATCTGAAGCGGACCATATTGAAGACTTTGTTTTGGATTATACCGAGTTGATATCGATAATCTATCGGAGTGACCGAGTGACCCACGTCTGCAACATAGTTAGTGGATTTTAAGATTCTTTAAAAAAAAACCTTTTAACATTATTTTTGACTTTGTTGTAATAATGTATGTGTGGATTTGTTTTGCTAAGAAGACAGAAGCACGAAAACACTTATTTTTATATAAGTTTGTTGGTTTCTAATTGGTTTTTCTTAGAAGAGAGTCTTCTTTTAAGAAAATATAAAATGATGCTTTGATCTTAAGAAAAAATGTTAAAAACTAATTTCACATTTTACTCGTCCGTAAATAAAGTATAATCCCGCAGGTACGCCTCCGTAGTACCCTGTGGACAGCTTTCGATGCATTAATTAGTAATTGCATTATCATTATACATACATAAATACATTATCATGAATAGTTATATACGGCCATCAATAAACTTAAAAAATCAGTTTTTTTTTTTAATTTGCTTTTTATATACTTTTAGCGGATATCCTATCGATAACAGTCAAAATGGGTGAGTTGCCGATGGATGTTCGAGTCCAAAACATTATGCACCGATTATGAACAAGTCCATATACAAAATAGATTTAAATGGTTAGGTCCAACTTCGACTACATACCAAATGGGTTGAACAATATGGATATTGATCGATACAAAATACTTGAAAAGTTAGGTTAAAATCGATTTGAAAAAAATCAAATTCATTCTCATTTTCTATCAAAATCGATTTGTTCTGCTTCAAGAGAGATTTTCCATCAATCTTCAAGCTTTTGTTTGTCAATGTCCACGTTTTTGCTTTACTCCATTTCACTTTGTGTCTTCGAGAGATATTTCTTTCATCGCTTCAATAAGATCTTCGAAGGCTCGAAACCCTAATTTTTGAATCATGTAAAGTTATCATTCTTTTATATGCGTTTCTTTAGTAAATTGATAAACTTTTGCGATTTTGAGAGAAACTTATTATTGATGAGTTTTTGCGATTTTGAGAAAGACTCATTTGGTATTTGCTGAGCTTTTGGTTGTAATAGGTCGGTCTTTGCTTAATTGATGAGCTTTTGCGATTCTAAGAACTTATCAATTTTGTGTTCAAAATTATCTTTGGATGTTTGTCATAGACATTTGTATTTAAATCTGTGTTTGAATATTTGTGTTTAATTTTTTATTTTTTAAACAATGTGTTCTATTCTAACCAATAAACAGTAAAATATCCTAATACAAATAGTAAATTTTAGTAGTTGATATTATATTTGCTCTAAAAAGGTGAAATTCCAAGGACACATAGGGGAAAAAAAAAACTGTTGTAGCATTGGATTAATTTCAAAAAGGTAAATCAATTATTTTGGAAAATAACAGAGAACTATATCTTTGACCAGTCAGTCATGCGGGAGAGAGGCACACAGCAAAAAGACACGTGGCATAAACCCACTAGCGACTCATCACCTGAGAAAAGCGCTCTTCGAACCATGTGATTGACAACCGGTGTCCTTTGACTCCACGTTACCATATTTTTGTATTAATAGTAGGGCTGGGCATATTATCCGTTAGATTCGTTTCGATCCGGTATTCGTCTCGATTCGATCCGAAAAATCCGGATATCCGTAAAGATTCGAAGCAAAGCAAATACTAAAATGTAGTATCCGTCTATAACAAAGCAAATCACAAATACTAAGTTTAGGAAGGCCGGATATCCGCTCCGATCCGTAGATCATACATATATACATAATATGTTATAAATTTATAATGTTTATTTACATTTTCTTTATTTTTTTAATAAATAAAAAAATTCAAAAAAAAATATGCACGATAAATATATATAAACTCTATAATAATTAATTGAATATTAATAAAAATATTTATACTGAAGTTTAAGTGACCATATTAATTTTTTGTATGATTATTTTGTCTATTATTCTTTATATAAAAAAATGAAACTAGATGATTTCACTTGTTTTTTACTTATTAGTTCATATTGGATAAAAAAATGCATTATAACTTTTTTTTTTAGTTTTTGTTCGTATTGAATGAAGTGCAATAGATATCCGCGGATATCCGCAAATATCCGTAAATTTTCCGGATATCCGGATATCCGTATTTTTCCGGAGCAAAGCAAATAAAAAAATTAGATATTCGGTAAAAACGGAGCAAATCACAAATAGTAAAATTTCTCGGGATATCCGCTCCGTGCCCACCCCTAATTAATAGCTTACTTAAATATGGTGGGTAATCCGGAAAATCAAATTCTTTCCACTCCCCCCATGGTGATGCTACTTTGAAGAATAAAGTTTGGAATTTGTCAATAATGCCAAAAATAAAACACTACCTTTGGCGTATTTTAACAAAATCTATAGGGACAGCTACGCGATTAACAATAAGGGGTGTGAGATTGGATCAAACTTGTGAAAGATGTTGCTTCGAGCCTGAATCTATAAATCATATGTTATTTTTGTGTCCAGTTTCGATATCTACATGGAGATTATCTGGTTTACCATTTCCTTGTCTCTTTAATCCATCTCAAGATTTAGAAGAAAATATAAGATATATAATGGATCTACAAAGCTCACAAGACTTATCCAATCACTTGAAACTTCTCCCATGGTGGATAATGTGGAGGATATGGAAATCCCGAAATAATTTGCTTTT
Organism: Eutrema yunnanense; assembly: GCA_002933935.1. Taxonomy (NCBI): domain Eukaryota; kingdom Viridiplantae; phylum Streptophyta; class Magnoliopsida; order Brassicales; family Brassicaceae; genus Eutrema; species Eutrema yunnanense. Next base: position 107,997 of record PKML01061957.1, read on the forward strand.
CAACAAAAAAAGGATTAATACTAAAAAGGATGTCGAACTCTCCAAAATTGATGTGAGTGAATGGATTAGGACCAATAATAACGCCCAAACTCAACAGCATATAAATCATGTTTCTCGATGGACACGGCCGGAGTTTGGACTTTTCAAATGTAATTATGATGCGGCTTTTGATCCAATAACGAAAAGAACAGTAGGGGGATGGATTATAAGGAATCATGATGGTGTAGCTCAGCAATGGGGATCTGTTAATTTAGGAAATTCGATATCAAGCCTTGAAGCTGAAGGAAAAACTATTTTATGTGCAATGCAAAACGTATGGATTAAAGGATATAACTCTATCACTTTTGAAGGGGATAATGAAGTCTTATTAAAAGTTGTTCATGATCAACTACAAAAATTAACAATTCTAAATCTGATGGATGATATAAGGTTGTGGAATGAAAAATTTATAAAAGCTTCGTATACGTATGTTAAACGTAATGGAAATAAAGCGGCACATCTATTAGCTCGTAATGGACCTCCAAACGATATTTTCTTTTCAGATTGTTTGTATCCGCCAAATTGGCTAACAAAAACGCTGTACTCTGATTTTGTTTCATCAAATCAATAAAAATATACATTTCGCAGAAAAAAAAAAAAAAAAAAAGCTTACTTAACACAAGTTAGTCGTAAATATCTTACTTTTTTACCAACAAATAAAATTCAAATAAAAATACTTACACGTAAAATATATATATATACTCACGTGGGGTCAGAGATCGCCAGCTAATACCCTCTTTCCACTATTGAGTCAAACCACAGTCAATGCTAGAGAGATTATTTATGTATGGTTCGTATTTTCTTGTTTAAATTCTATTAAAATAACACAATTTGTCATAAATAAACCAAATCTATGAAATAAATTTTCAATTTCGTATGCAAAATAAACCATTCAAACTCCATCAATCCATTCGGTATCTTATTATTAATACTAAAAATTGTGAAAAAATAAAATAAAAAGAATAAGATTATAGTATATATTTGACAAGTGTTTATATAAAATATATTTCATCATATAATCAGTTTAGTAGTCATTAAGATATAGAAATGTGATTTTTTTTGTTTGTGCTAAAAATAAAAGTGAATTCCGAAGACGACAATTTGAACAGTAGCCGTATCATTAACGGTAACGTTGGTAATCTTCGGGTTCAACATTATACTATTAGTTTGCAAAGTATGTTTTTATCTGTGAAATTTACTTTTCAACATTAATTGTGAGTTAAAATTTATGTGCATATGTTAAACAAAGAAAGCAAGCACGTGTATTAACTGTACATGTACCACAATTGCCCAAATTTCTTAAATCTTTGTAATTTACGATTGTGACATTGAAATTGAATAATAATAAAAAAAATAACTGGAAACTGAGTTTCTTTGAATATTTACATATAGAATTCAAATAGTTTTCTATTTGTTTGCAAAAAAGAATTTACATAGTTACAAATATTCTTACGATACAAGAATTGCTAGAAATGTCGAAATTCTTTAAACACCGTGTATATATATATAAAAACAATGTAAGAGATAAAACAAAGGTTTTTACAAATCTTGGGTCGAATTTATTGCACGAGACACTCTGGCTGTCCCAGAAGCTCATTAATCACAACTTTTTTCTGATATTTATTATTTTGATAAAATTATTAAGAAAAATTGTAGAAAAAAGAGTGACGTAGCTTTCAAAGGCACCTCCGTGGAAGAGATGCCATCTCCCCAAATCTGGCTACTATGACACTTTCCTTTTATATCTTTTCCCACTCTTTCTTTCCATTTTTTTATAAGTTTTATCAATTATTCAAATTTGAATATTTTGTTTTGGACCCACGATCATTTTTATTTACCAGTATGCTTTTCATATTTTGTTGAAGCTGCAAGCCCTATAAGTGAAAAGCACACAAGGAGGAGGGATCTTTTCATTTACAACAGTATAAAAAGAAAAAAAAGTAAATGCAGGTTGACCATTTATATTTTTCGTAATTAATAAACCTGTCACAGAATCCTCATTAAATAGGTTCCTCTTTCCCTTTGTACAAAAAATAAAGTTATCTTAAGGAAGCCTCCGGGAATCATCCTATTATCGCCTAAAATAAAAGCATCCACAGAAACTTCTTTCTATCTGATTTGTTAATTAGACGACAACTCTATAGTATTATTATTATTTTTCACTAATCTACGCGTACGTGTGTACATTATTTGTCGTTTCCAAAGTAAGAAAAAGGTTAAGACTTAAGCTTGAGAGACTCCTCGCAACTTCTAAACAGCAGTGTTCATTTCTAAAACATTATTAATGTTCTATTCTACTAATACTCCATCCGTTCTGAATTAATTGATGTTCTAGAGAGTTTGTTTTTTCCACAATTAATTGATGTTTTCACTTACCAATGCATAAATTACCATAAAATGATTTTTTTTTACCCTTATATTATTAAGATACTTATTTAGCAAATTAAAAATTAAACAATAATAAATGAGGTTAAAAATGGTATTACACAAACTTTCTTAATTTGTGTGAAAAAACCTTAAATCTTATCTAATATAGAACAGATGGAGTATTTAACAGGAGTGTATTACAAAAAATATGGTGCCTTAACTTTGGTTAGTAAATACTAAATAGTAACTAGTTACCTCTAATTGAAAATCAAATCGACATTATTTTTTCCTGTCAACGTATTCGATTATTAAGAAAAAACACAGTTATTACGTTTTGACAAAAACATCATATCATATGTACACGACCTGACATTTTGGCAATGAATATCACTTCGTATTATCCAGATAATAAGAGGCTACCAAAAAAAGGTGCAGATAAGTGTGTTACTGTTACCTAACATTGATTTTTTAAAACAAATTAAACACTATACAATATGTTGACCAAAATAAACACTTCATGTCACAATATCTCACATAATATATATATATATATATATGTAGTTACCTAACAATATATATATATATATCTGATAATAGGATCAAAATGGAAATATAATTTATATTTTCCACACAGAATGGAAATATTTATTCATTTGGGCTAGTGAACTACATATAATATTATTCATATAACTGAGAGTAAAAAGGAAAATTATGTAAATTTGAATATCTGATAATAGGATCAAAATATTACATGAAAAAGAAACAGTTCCATGTGATTTTAATTTAGCAACTGTGTCGGAGCGTGTCTCAGCAGAAATTCTTGGGCCTATTTTTGTACAAATTCCAATAGCCAAACAGCTAATTGACACGTGTACAAGACATCACTACCCCAAGTAATTACTTTCCATGTACTGTACAGATTGGTTTGATGATAAAAATTTAAATATTTATCCAAACAGTAAATCCCATACCCAAAACAAAATATATATATCGATGAATATTTTCCTTTCTTAACAGTAACAACTAAAATTTTAAAACTCCTTTTTTATCCTAACAGCAGACAAACTAAAATTTTAGAATACCTCCATTTTTTTTATTTATAAAAACATAATATTATACTATTTGGGTTATTATGGCTTCATCATTGATCCTTTGTGCATAAGAACTAAATGAGTATTGGGTACTACTACTATATAATACTGCACAATGTGCAACTGTGCAATTGACTGTCCCTACCAGAATTAAATCTCTCTCTCTCTCCCCAAAAGAGTCTTTAGAGTGAGTTTATAATTCGACACAAACGAGCTGTCTCTAATGGCATGCTTAGAAATGTACAACTCCAATGGTGGTGGTGGTTGTGGTAGTCCCATGAGTCCTAGAATCTCTTTCTCTAATGATTTCGTTGAGATTAGGCCTGAGACGACAAAGACGACGAGATCAAGCCCTCTCTCCAAGCCAGAGGGTTCTTCCTCAGCTTCTGATAACTTCGAGTTCTCTGTCTCCAACTACACAATGATGCCTGCTGATGAGCTTTTCTCTAAAGGAAAGCTTTTGCCTTTCAAGGAGACTAATCAAGCCCAGAGAACATTGAGAGAAGAGCTTCTCGTTGAGGAAGACGAAGAAGTAGAAGAAAGTCCTCGTGGTGCTACCAACATCTTCTCTCTCAAGCCACCGATATTCTCGTCTTCTTCTTCTTCTTCTTCCTCTAAGGGAAGGTGGAAAGGGCTTTTGGGCCTTAAGAGGTCCCATGTTGGGTCTAAGAACAATGAAGAACGATTTGTTCATATGATCAACAACAAACAATCTCAGGTATTACTTTCTTTCGTCTGGGTTTTGTCAAGACTTCCATCTTTTTCTTCTTTTTTCTTCTTGATGAAAGTTGTGTAATTTGCTATTTTCTTAAATGGGTTACTGTAAAAGCTAGGGCTGGGCAAATTATCCGTTAGATTCGTTTCGATCCGGTATTCGTCTCGATTCGATCCGAAAAATCCGGATATCCGTAAAGATTCGAAGCAAAGCAAATACTAAAATGTAGTATCCGTCTATAACAAAGCAAATCACAAATACTAAGTTTAGGAAGGCCGGATATCCGCTCCGATCCGTAGATCATACATATATACATAATATGTTATAAATTTATAATGTTTATTTACATTTTCTTTATTTTTTTAATAAATAAAAAAATTCAAAAAAAAATATGCACGATAAATATATATAAACTCTATAATAATTAATTGAATATTAATAAAAATATTTATACTGAAGTTTAAGTGACCATATTAATTTTTTGTATGATTATTTTGTCTATTATTCTTTATATAAAAAAATGAAACTAGATGATTTCACTTGTTTTTTACTTATTAGTTCATATTGGATAAAAAAATGCATTATAACTTTTTTTTTTAGTTTTTGTTCGTATTGAATGAAGTGCAATAGATATCCGCGGATATCCGCAAATATCCGTAAATTTTCCGGATATCCGGATATCCGTATTTTTCCGGAGCAAAGCAAATAAAAAAATTAGATATTCGGTAAAAACGGAGCAAATCACAAATAGTAAAATTTCTCGGGATATCCGCTCCGTGCCCACCCCTAAAAGCATAATATTTTTTTCCCTTGCGAAATTTTGGATTTTTCAGGAAGCAATGGGTGGAAGAGAAGTGTCAAGTTGCAGGGACATGAAGAAGAGTATGTAGTACTGTAGAGCTATAACAAAAAAGCTTTCACTTTGTTTTTATTTAGCTAGGAACATGGTTGCTTCCAGATTTTAAAAATTTTAGATTTATGTTAGTCTTAGATCTGAAAAGTTATTTAAAAAGACAAAAAATGAGGCACTTATGTGTTGTTGACGGAAATGGTTTATTTCATTAACTACTCATTGTTTCATCTATTGATCTTGTGAGTTTTTTTCTTTTTCGAAGGGTGAGTATTAGATCTGTCTTTGGAAAGGAAGTAGTTTTTTTGGTTGTACAAATATATATATATATATATTTTTTTTAAAACAAGAGTGTGAGTAGTTCAGAAAATTTAATTTCCAGTTTTTAAAATTGAAGTAACGCATATGTCTTTTGTCTTGGTCTTCATAGATCTCTCTTGTCTGTCGATTTGTTACTAGTTATTACCATTCAACTCCAACTTCCCTCTCTCGTTGACTGTATTTATATACAGATTAAATGCATCAGAGGTTCAGAAATAAGTCGAGTAAAAAATATAGTTCAGTTTTCCCACATATTAATGCAGCGTGTAGATACATACATACATGTTTTCCTTAGCCGCCATGTAATAAAATAGCCCGCGCAGTTTATAATCTAAAGTAGGCATGGACATAATAACTGAATCGAATGAAACCGAACCGAATCGAATCGAAATTGATGGTTCAGTTATGTTATGGTTATTTCATAATAACTGAATGATTTTTTTTTGGGATATCCATTGATTTCGGTTCGGTTATATAACCAATAACTAATAGATATACATGAATATCAAAATAAAATAAAATAATAATGATAATGTTTATCTCTTCCAATTATACAAAATAATCGAACCAAAATAACCGAAATAATCAAAATATTTCTGAAATTTAATCGAAATAACTAAAATATTTTGGTTAACCGAAAATAACCGAAACTATGCAGTTATTAATTCTGTTATCCATACCGAACCGTAGCCTTGGGCATTTCGGGAATCGGGACGGGAAATTACGGGTAAGGGACGGGAACGGGAAGTTCGGGAATCTGTAAATACTATCCAAACTATTCCCATAAAATAACAGAACGGGAAATTACGGGTAAGGGACGGGAACGGGAAATTCGGGAAAAAAATATACTACCCAATACATACCCAAAGTGAAATTAAATCGGGTAAGGGACGGGAAAGGGACGGGTAAGGGTTTGTAAATTGTTAATATGGGCTTATTAAGTTAATATGGAAAAGAGAAGGGTTTGTAAATTGTTAATATGGGAAAGGGACTGGTAAGATTATATGGGTTTATTAAGTTTATGGCCCATTTGTTTGTAAATTGTTAATATATTGAATTAAAATCAGAATATGTAAAATTCTGTTTTTGCATTAACCAATAACCAAAAGTCCAAAACCCCTAAAATTCCACTTCTTGTAACTACCTAATGGGAAGTTCGGGTAATCCCGTTCCCTTCCCTACCCTTTCCCTTACCCATTTGAATAGTATTTTCGGACCCAAACGGGAAATTACAATTTTCCTTTCCCCAAAAATTCGGGAAAATTGGGACGGGAACGGTACGGGACGGGTTACCCTTCCCAAAATGCCCAGGCCTACCGAACCGAACCGAATGGTAACTAAACCAAAACCGAACCAAAAACCATTCGGTTCTTATATAGATAATAAAAGACATAACCGAACCTATCTAAAAACCGAAATAACCGAACCGAACCGAAAAACAATATGCCCATGACTAATCTAAATTCTAAAGTCACTAATCGCACTAAACTTACGAGTCACGTGGTTCACGCATGCCGGAAATAGTCTTGTTGGGCCTGTAATCGAAATTTCAAATATATATTCACAATTTCATGGATAATTATTATCCATGAACAATCAAAATTTGGATCTTTTATTAAGCCCAAGTAAAATAATGATCTGTCGTATATTTTTCACCGCCGGTTACGTAAATGGTAATCTCTCCAAATGCCACGTGGCATTTCTTTTGTGGATTGATATTTTTTTGATATTTTTTGCTTCTTCACTTGTCGATTTTTCTTCTGGTGAAGAAAAATTCACACACACGCAGCTTTTCTGAGATCGCCGATTTTCTCGCCGGCCGATTTTCTTCGCCGACAGGAGAAAGATTGAGGTAGAAGACGAAACCGAGGGAATACAAAAAAAACAAGGATGGATTATACACCGGTGAATTGGGAAGCGCTTGATGCTCTGATCATCGATTTCGTTAGCTCTGAACACCTGGTGGTTGAAGAAGACGCCTGCGCGGATTCATCTCAATCTCCATTATCGTCTCCTTCCTCTCCTTCTATCTCCTCTTCGTCTTACCACGCTAGATTGATCATCCGCCGGATCCGAAACTCGATTGAATCCGGTGACATTGAGACCGCCATCGATACCATTCGCTCTCACGCTCCTTTTGTCGTGGATGATCGCCGGATTCTATTTCGCCTGCAGAAACAGGTGAAATCTTCTGCCAGCCGATTAGGATAGGACAAATCCGTATTTGGTTTCTTAGGGTTGCTTGATTTCAGGGATAAAATTGAGAGTTTTGCTTTTTCCTCATTTTGTTCTCTCTGTTTCTGTGAAGAAATTTATTGAGCTGTTGAGGAAAGGAACACATCAAGACCGTGTTGCTGCAATTAATTGCTTGAGGACTTGTGTTGCTCCGTGTGCTCTTGACGCCTACCCGGTACTGGAATACCTTATTGTCTCTCTCTCTCTCATTTTATGTTTTGTTAGATTCTTTGCTCTGTTTTTGGCTCCACGTTTACTGTCATTAAAGCGTTTAGGTAGATAGATAAAACAACCTACTGGATTTTTCTCCTTTTTAAGAGAGGGTTTTGTTCTCTACTCTGAGTTATCAATAAGTCTCTGTTCTCAGCCTATGAAGTTCTGACCTCTGCATATATATATATATATATATATCTCTTAAGGAAGCTTACGAGGAATTCAAGCATGTCCTTCTTGCACTCATTTATGATAAAAATGATCAAACCTCTCCAGTAGCAAACGAGGTATGTCACATTCCTGCAGTTTTCTTTCTTTTATCTTTCTTGCGGACACAGAACGTCCTATGTTTTTTTCTTTTGATATGCTGCTGCTATACTTCATGCAGAATTTCTATTTTGGATTATAACGAATGCGCTTTTTGTTCTACAGTGGGCAGAGAAAAGAAGGTATGAAATGGCTGGACTGATGTCATCTGTCTTGAGAGCTTCTTTACAAGCGTATGATCCAATATTTTCAATGACACTAAGATATCTGATAAGGTAAGGCTATTTTCGTTTTCACCACTGTTATTATCCCTTCTGTTGTTTTTTTGCTTACTCTGACTAACCCTTATTTCTACCTTTACCAGCATACATAAAGGATTTTGCTTTCACCAAGGGATTTCCTCCGCCGTTTCTGATCTCACCCATAGATTGCTCCTGGAGGAACGTGACTCACCGGCCACTCCTCTGGAAAGCATGTATGAAGCACCACCGTTTGATGAGGTAACGTGGCTTCTTGGTCATCTTGTAAATGAAATGTGATTATATTTGCAACACGCATTATACTAATTTTTAATATCAAATTTCAGGTGGACATACAGGCCCTTGCTCATGCGGTTGAGCTCACTAGACAAGGTGCTATTGATAGCATGAAATTTGCCAAAGGTGACCTTTTCCAGGCATTCCAGGTTTTAAATCCTCCGTCCTGCTCCTGCATTGCTTAATACTATTTTTGCTTTATTCTCAATTCTCGTCACTCTTCACCATCTCTATGCTGTTTTAAATGGGATCTCTTGCCTAGACTTTAGTTTGCGCTTAAGTTGTATATTTTACCACATGTTATTTACTATCATTGTTGTGTAGTTTTATACATCTGCATTGCAGCCTAATTCTTGCTTGTACTTATTGCAGAATGAATTGTGCAGGATGCAATTAGATGTTTCGGTTCTTGATGACCTTGTTAAGGAGTATTGCGTATACAGGGGTATTGTGGATTCAGGTTAGTGATCAACCCCTAGGCAGTGTCAAGATCTTTTTTCACTATTCTACCTCTTTTTCTTGTTTGGCTTTTTATGAAATTCTGATCGTTTCAAACTTCAATCAGAGATGCAAATGATCACAGGTGCTGCCAAACGCAACCAATCGGAGGTGGGTAACACCTTATTAAGAGAATGTTCTTCTGAAATAGATCTCAACACAAGTCAACACTCAGATGTTGAGAACTATAGCAACAACAGCATGCTTGATGGCGTGCTCGTAAATGACACTGAAATGTCTAGCAAACAAGGAGGTGACGTTGGCACAAGTTATGGCAGTGAACGAACCAGCGGTTGTGAAGATTGCAGCACTAGCTGGTCAAACCATTGTGAAACTACAAGAGCTCTCGTTAGGATTAGATCCCATATGAATTGTGAGAGGAATAAACGGAAAAGATGGCGAGGGAGAGTTGATGAAATGGATTGTCTTCCTGATCTTTCATTTCGAAAGTCTGAGTCAGGCATAAACCCTATAGAGGACAAGTATGAGATAGCCTTAGCACTGAAGGAAATGGTTAGTAGAGGAATGGCAGCAGAAGCTGCTTACGAAATCAGCACCATGGATCCAGATTTTTTCACACAAAATCCGGGTTTACATTTCCATCTTAAGCAGGTAAGGGTTCAAGAACGATTTAAAGCTCTCTGTATATTCCCCCAAGAGAAAATGCGTGTATTTTCTTCTTTTTGGTCCGTAAGGGAAGATAAACCTTGTTTATATATATATATATGTGTACAGGTTGAATTTCTAAAGCTGGTGAGTGCTGGTGATCACAATGGAGCTCTAAAGGTCGCGTGCTCTCACTTAGGTCCGTTAGCCGCCAATGACCAGTATTTACTGAAGACATTGAAGGAGACTTTGTTAGTTTTACTCCAACCCGACGGAAACACACCTGGTAAAGATTTGCCTTTGAATGATCTGGCAAATACGCTACAGGTAACAATGTGTTTAGTTTTGATGTCTTCTTCTGGATTTGTGTGGTGAAAGCTCAACAAACAAGTGGTGTTTGTTTCTGCCGTTTTCTTAAGGTTTCTGTCAGCAGTAGGCTTGGGATAAAAGAACCGCAGCTTATGAAAATAATAAAAGCGACGCTTCAAACGCATACCGAGTGGTTCAAGCTTCAGATGTGTAAAGACCGGTTCAGTAATCTCCTGAAGATAGATTCTTTGAAAGAAATAAACACTGATTTGGTCGGTGCCATGAAATCAAGATCAAACAAAGATAGCAACACAAACTTTTCGTCTCAAGTGACGACGACGTCCTCGAGCACCATGACCTCCGAAGATGGTGGTAGCAGCAGCTTGATGATGATGACTCAGACTTCGTCAAGAGAAGCTTTGTGGGAAGAAAGTGCAATTCTTAAAGTAATGGTACGGTTTTTCAATAGCCTTTGTGACTTTTGGATCAATTTTGGTAGTTTTCGATTTTAGCTTACTAATATAGTCACAAGATATGGTTTTCAGGAATTTCTGGCGTTGCCGAGGTCTGATGCAATTCAACTTCTATCACAATACAATGGAAACGCTGAGGCTGTGATTCAGCAACTCTTTGGTTAGAACCAAACCGGACTAAACCGAACAGAACGGAAGTTGTTTTAATTTATTTAAATTTGGATGAGTTATTTTTTATTCATTCTGCATTTGCTGTATGTACATTACTTTACAGTTTACACAGACACACTTGTGAAAAAAGAAATTAAAAGAGGACAATAAAAAATAGTTGCACAGAGAGGAAAATGCCGATGGTATGGGCCTTAGTGAAAGCCCATATGGACTTGTACGATGTTATTTTACTTGGGATACGAAGCTGCAATGGAAGCTGCAGGGAAAGGGTTTTAAAAGTATTAAGGGAAATATATTATTAACATTTATATATTAAAAAGACTAAAAAAAGAAGAGGTAAGAGTGAATGGCCTCCCAACTGCTAGGGTTTTGATTCGGAGTCGGACCAACTTCAAGGTTGTAAAGCTAAAGCTCTGTCTTTTTGAATGACGTTTTCTAAATATATATATGATCTTTTAATTTTGTTTCGGACACGTAAAATTTTATTTTTCATTCATTTGATCAATTTGGTTATGTCTTCCCGCTTACACTTGCCAGTCTTCTATCTTTTCTTCTTGAAATCTTTATATATACAAGTATATATATATATAAATTGCTCAAATATTATTTAAAATTTTGATTCCATTAACTGCATGTTTTTCGTACACCAATCATTGTATTTTAAAAAGAATATAATAGCATTCGACCTACTTTGTAAGAATACTAGTAAACAGAATCGACTTTAATTAATTAGTTTATTTGCAATAATTAAGCACGTATAGTACTCTCTATATAAATGCTCTCATAGAAGCAAGTGTTACTTCACACCCACCACTCTTTGATATTCTCAGAGTCCCTATATAACAACGACATTTAGTTTTTTTTCTGTTTTCTTTTAACTCCCATTTTTCCCCCAATGGAATCGTCTATGGGTCAAAAGAAAACATTGTACGCTTGTGTTTTTGTAATGATGGTTTTTTTTCTAGGGTTTAATTGTGTCCATGGACGAACCCTAAAAAATATCAAAGTTGATGATCAGATGAATATTAGTCATGATGATAGCAAGAAGATGATGGCGGAGCACAATGATCTGATGGTTGATGAAAAGACAATGCAGCTCTCGCCGCCACCATCTCCACCGTCATCGCCACCTCCACCACCACCACCGGGAGGTAAAGGGGAAGAAGATTTCAGGCCTACAACACCCGGTCATAGCCCTGGCATTGGGCATAGTTTATCCCACAGCTAATCATTTTCGTGCACATATGTGTTGTGAACTTAAGATTTAGTATTGTGTTTTTAATATTTTTTTCATGCAATTCCACTTATGATATTTAACCTTGTCCGTTGAAAATTTCTTCGATTTGCTTCATGGAATAAAATGGTTTAGGTTTTCTTTTCGAGTCGAGGTTGAGTACCAATGATACGCCTAAGCAATCATTCGGGACCTACAAAATATACACATTATTAAATATGGCAAAAATAATTATAAGAAGTACTAATGTAAGGTTTTATATAATTAAGTGATTTAGTTTTAAAACAGATACTTCATATTATACTTTTAAATATGGCTAAAGAATTTAATTTCAATTTTTTTTTATCATTTTATAATTTCAATTTAAAACTTTGACATAATTCTGATTTTATTTTATTAAATTCAGTTTACTAACTAGTGAGAGAAAAACTGTTTTATTAGAAAGCGTTAGTAACTTAATAAACAAAATAATAGAAGTTCTAATATATGTATTTGTATGCGTTAGAATTTTTTTAAAATATATATTGATAAATTAGAAAAATTTATATTTGAATCACCCTATATCATTATGTATATATTCTTTAAATAAAAATAAATCCTTGGGACTCTGTATGCTTAAAAATGTCAAAGAATAATCATGTCCTCCCTCACATGCAAAAAGACCATACAAAGGTGTGGTAAATTTCTTATGTCTGTTATATATATGGTGATATAGTAATGGCATAAAGACATCTCTTGGTACGTTGGTGTTAATTATTTAATAAGAATCATAATAAAACAATAACCGTGATGTTGATGGTTGAGATTGTAGTATAAAGATTGCTTGACTTTTTGCCTGTCATTATTATGAATCAATGGTCTTCAAGCCTTTTTAATTTCCTTTCACTGTTGTTCCTTTTTTTCTATAAATGATATACAAACCTCTATTTAGGATATGTATTAAATCAATTATCTGAAATGATTTGAATTTTAATAAAATTTTAGATGATTTTGAGTGAAATAGAGAAATTCTTATGATTTGTTTTAAAATTCTCTGTAATCTCACATAAAACTATGAGATTTAGATATTTTGTATTTATAACTAAAAAACTTCACTAAAACATTTTGAAATCAGGACTAAACATATGTTGTTTTAAATATTTTTAATATCAATAGATTTGAAGATACATTTTTAAATCACTAGTTCAACAGCAATTGATTTTTTTTTAAGTCATTTTCAAATATGATATGATTTGTCACTCTAATACAAAGCATTCCATATTCTTAGATTAAATACACCTCTTTAGTTTATTTTCTGTAATTACTTATAATTTTTTAAAAAAATACATTAGTTTTCTGTGCAGAATAAACTGAAAGAAAAAGGGGAAAAAGTCAAAAAAACTGTGGTCGGAGACTGTGGTCGGAGACTGTGGTAGGCCCTTCAAAGGACTTCCCTGCGTGTGGGAACCAACCAAATAAAAAAAAACAAAAACTAACCTTTTAACTTTTCAACATGTCATTATATGGCTGCACACATACTTTTAATACATAGCACGAATATTCAAAACTATGGGATATTCCGACTACAGAGTGTAATTACAGCTAAACACAAATTTTATTCCAAAAATTGACCTTTTATATATTAGCATAAACGAAGTTATGTTAACAGAAGAATGAACCTAGCTTGGGGTTATCGTCTCAGACTACTCCATATTTTTCAATTATATATGGAAAAATCATCAGAATCAGCTAAATATTTAGATAATTCGATGCTCATCAAAGTTCTTTATATACAAGGATCTATATCCCTGTATACTTTACAAACAAAAAAACGCTCATCGAAGTCAAATATTATTTCTAACAAAAATACATTATCTTTCTTTACTACATGTATAACATCTCATTAAACCGGACTAAAAATGTATCAAATTATTGATTTAAAACCAAAATAAGAAAAAAAAATAATCTGATTCCGTTTGATATTTCCATATAGATCGTAATCAAAACTATCCAAACCAAAATAAAATACCGATAAATTTTTTATTTTGAATTAATAATATAGACCAAAAAATAAATTTAAAGTGATTGAGATTTGTTTTTTTTTAATGTTCATAAAATGTTTTCTTCTTTCTTAAAAAACACATGTATCGAATGAAACTGAAAATTGGAGTGAACACTCTTGACTTTACATGGTTCTAATCTAAAATTCGGTCTACTCTTATTTGATAATAAAAACAATTAAGCTAAAAAATAATAATAATGACAAACGACAAAGAAAGAGTGAGTGGTAGGGAGGAGTTAGTGGTTAAGTAGGCCTATGGTTAAGTTGATGGCGATGGTGCCTTCGACATGATTCTCCTCACTCGTTGACGAACTTACTTTTTGATTACTTATTATTTGTTCACAATTTTTTTTAAAAATGCGAATTAATTTATTTTTACAAGCATGGCGGCGTTTGGATGGACCGAATAAAGGAAAACAAGTGTCCATATAAAAACTTCACATGTCGACTATTAAATTACTTATTTAATCATAGAAAATATTCTAAAAATGAATTTAGTGATACTATTACTGGTTCAACCGATTAAGTATTTCATTTTTTTTGGTGATAAAACTTCGATTCAGAGCTCTTCCTCTGTTTCTACCTACCTCTTCCTCCGGAAAGAAACAACTCGTTCTACAGAGCTTTGTAAGAACACCAATTTTTTTTTTTAATAAAAAGATTACAGTACAACAACAACAACAAAAAGTGATTTTGAAACGTCACGAACACCATGAAATATACACTTATGCATACTAAAAAATCAGTCAGGTACAAATCTAGAGAAAATAGCAAATGTACGTTATGTTTATTCAAATCTTGGAGTGTTTACTTACGGAAAGAGAAAAAAAAAATTACATCGCATAACGGTTCTAGAAGCCAAATTTTTAAAAAATACGAAAACATACAGGTATATATATATATATATATATATATATGTATGATTACACTTATTTTTCGTACGAAGAANGGGGGGGCAAATTTTATAATATACTTTAAAGTCAAGAATACGATCATATTACTAGGGAAACTCAAGAAATGCAATTTTGCAGTATATAGCCAAACATGTATTGAACGTACATATTTGTAAGTGATTTTTAACACCATGTTTTTTACTCTAGAAAGAAAGAAAAAAACTAGTGATGTCTCTTTAAAAAAATTCATGAACATAACGAAGAGATATCTAAGAAAGAGACGCATTCCAATATATAACTGTTTTGCTCATTATAACTAAAAACGGGATTTCTTTCAAGATTTGTACGATTTTTTAAAAAAATATATATATCAAAAGAAGTACTTATATCATATGATTATAGCTTTTGTATATATTATTTATGGAGTTGGCCAGATGGGAGAGGATCCTTTTAACATAGTGTCTTTCTGTGGTTAGGGAAGGGCGGCTTTTGTAGAATTTAATCAGCCTTTGGAAATTTATAGGTTGTAAACAATATTTCATTTCAATGCTAATAAATAGCCATTTTTAATATCCAAAAACGATTTTATTTATGTATAGTCACAAGACAGTGAATGAAAAATACTGTTTAGTCCTGACTGGACCAGAGAAAATGTCTTCCCTTTCATGCTTACAAGTTTGTTTCTTTCTTTCTCTAAATTTATAACTTCTGAAAATATATGTGTTTTTAGGATATGAACCCATAATAGAAATCTTATTTATCACTAACCATGTTCGTCACAAACCATGTTTTATATTCCACCGTTAAATTAAAAAAAAAGGGTACGATACAAGTATGAGTTGGTATATTCAACAATGGAGCACTATGGGAGATTCAGGACATCTGCCAAAAATCCCACGCTTAGATTTTGTTGTATAAATATATCTTTGATTTGTTTACTATAAAATAATTAATAGCCAAAAATTAAACTTATTAATATAAAGTTGAGTTATATACTAATGATATGACTGAAACCGACGTTTCTGATATTATATTTACCTTAAAAGATACCAATCGACCATTTGAAATCTCCTTTTTTCAGCTTGGCTATATGCCGTCCATCGATTGTCTATTATATATAAGCATATATATGTTTAATACTATTACTCCTTTGTTTTTTAATTTACAGTATGCGTTTTTTTATAGTTCTGAAAGTTGATACACGAACGGTCCAAATTAAATCACTGTGCTCATTGTTCCACTCACATTACACTTATAAAAACGATCTATCTTTCGAAGTAACTTAAAAACATAATCCAAAGTCGTGTGATCTCAACCTTCTTCTGTCGTAACACTAGAAAACTAATCCACACACAGAAAAAAATTTAATATGAAATTCTCAACTTATATCATTCTTACCATTCTCTTCATTTCGATGGTATTTTATAAGATACAATTCACTGAGGCAAGACAGTTGCGGAAACCCGACGGTGAAGATCGTGATCATCACTTCATCACCGGTTACACTGATGATTTCGGGCCTACTTCTCCGGGTAATAGTCCGGGCATTGGTCATAAGATGAAGGAGAATAATGAAGATGTTGAAGGGTTTAAAGAGGATTTCAAGCCTACGACACCAGGTCATAGTCCCGGCGTTGGATATGCTGCCAAGAACAATGAGCCTAAGGCTTAGAAAATGTTTTAATAGTTTAGGGTATTTCTTCGTTGCTTTTACTAAATTAATATGTAATTTAAAGTATTGCGCAAGTGTAATTTAGTGTATGTAGTTTATGATATGTCATTGTAAGTTGGTTGTATAAGAGTAATTCTAGATCATTAATAAAGTTAAATACGATTTGTGCTTTAATTCATTTGAAACTTTAATTTCTTGCATGAGTTTGCATGTTAATATATATAGAGTAGATACTTCGTAGTGGGCTTCTTACTACTTGCCACCATGTGCAAAAGGTAGAACTGCTAAGCACATGAAGAGAGAGACTTTGGAGATTTTAATTTATAAAATCTTGGTACTACACTTTTAACATTTTTAAATAATTAAAAAGTTTGGTGATGCAAAGTAGGGGTGAGCATTTTAACCAAACCGAATCAAACCGAATTCAAACCGATCCAAACCAAACCATAATTAATATCCAACCATTTGGTTGAAGTTTTTCTCAACCCAAACGGTTCGGTTTGGTTCGGTTTAAAACTGAACCGAACCGATAAATTAATGTGTTTTTGTTAATTAGTTAATTAATAATATTAAAAATAATAACATATATAGTGGTAGTTTTATATTAATGCTATAAGCCTATAATGACTCATATAAGAGATTAATAAACATTGACTTGTATAATTAACTTATATTTAAGTTATTGGCTTGTTGTGGATTTATTTTAGTGGTATGGGAGAGACGAAACCATAAATTTTTTCATTTTTTTAATTTTGATTAAGTGGAATAATTTCAGTTTGGTTTTAAAATTTTAGGGAATGATTTTTTTTATGACTTTGTTTTGTTTACGTTTCGTTAGGATTCTTGTTTTTATAAGTTGATTTTTTAAAAACCGAACTAAAACTAAACCAAAGTACAACCAAACCGAACACAAACCGAACCAAACTTATTTCGGTTGAGTTCGGTTAGAGTTTTATTCAATCCAAATCAACCGAACCGAACCGAACCCGAACTGAACACAAAATTAAACCGAAATGCCCACCCCTATTGCAAAGGAAGGTTTAAAGATTTCCAAATTAGGGAGAAGGAAAATGACTTAATTGAGTTCTGTCAGCTACTACAATATAAATATATATAGCGCATCTTAAATTTGCTTTTCAGTTATAAGAAAATATTACTTTTTTAATTTCTTAACGCTCCTTTAGTTGAAACGGCACAATATAAGCTGCAACTGGTTGCAATTTTAGAGGAAAAAGATCAGAGTAAAAATAGATTCCTCTCAAATTTTACCATTTAGGTTGGAAATGAAAAATAAAATTTTCAACTCATTCCACGTTAATTAGATGAACAAAGAAGATAAATATAAGGAAAACTTTCCTCCACTAATAAGAAGAGTAATAAGTTGAAAAGTATTCTTCTATATTTTTTCCACTAATTTTTATTCATCTTGTTACTTTGTAAGACAACCAGTTACAGCCATAAATGATTGTAATCAAATAATTAATTAATTTTAAACTAATTCTTCTTTGTTGCAATTGGAAGGATGAATTTTGTTGAATGATTTAGTTTACATTCTACGTTTTATATTGTTTATTTTTATAAAATACTAAAATTTTGAAATTATTCAAGTTATTTGGTTAAATGATTAAAATAGTGCAATTTGGTGAGGGTGAAAAAGGGCAACGAGACTACAACCATTTATTTTCAGTGTATAATTTCTAAAACAAAATCTTTTGAGAGCGATATGCCCAGAGGCGGGGAGAACAACTAAAGCAAGCTTTTTTTGTATTCACCAACAACATAAATTAAATATTCAAAACAACAATTAATATGCACCAGCTGGGAATCGACCACTAGACCACATGTTATCATGTTACGTTTACCAAATCACCTGTATAAGTATATAATTTTATTAGTCGTGTGTAATTTCATTCTACTGAAAAAAAATACGTACTCAACCAAACACATTTGAAATGATTTCGAGAGATATACGCGTGCTCTCTCAGGCATGTCAATTAGACTGGTCCAGCCGGTCCGACATAAAATCCGTAAAGTCTGCATGTATTTGAGTTTGGCCCAATTCAGTCCGAAAAAAATCAGATCTATATTCTAAAGTTCAGCTCGACCGAACAAAATTATAGAACCATTTTAGTTTTTTTCCAGATTTTTCTTTGACATATATAAATCGTATAGAAATATCACTGAAAATCTAAATATAATAATTTTAAAAATATAAAGTATACATGAATGAGTGATAATGTAACATAAATCATGAAACGTAACCAAGTGCATGTACAAAATAATGCTTCAACGTGTTTGGGTAGAAAGACAATTTCTATAGTTGTTCAAGACATACACACCTATATTATATGTAAACTATGAGATTTAATTATACTAAGGCATAACTAGAAAACTAAGATTTTCGTATTTTAAAAAGTTAAAATTTTAAACCTCTAATTCAATCAAAATGTTTTTTTTCGGGTTTTTCGGACCGGTCCAAATCCATCCAGACTAAATCCAAATTTTTTTTTTGTCCAAACAGAATAAACCCGAAATACCCGATATTTTTTGAACTTACATTTCTAGATCTGAGTCTAGTAATTTTTAGGATTGAGCAAAGCCGGGCCGGACTCCTGGCTTTAGCCCTAATTATTGACATCCCAATCTCTCGTTTGAAAATTATTCTCTTTGTCTCTACTGTTATAAACATCCTTAAATTTCATTTTTTTTTGGTGACCGGTGTCCGGCAATGCCGACGCCCTGTCTCAATCATATATATCACCGTTAAAACTTAAAAAGTTATAGATTTAGAAAGATATTGCAAACATCAGACGGCGGATCGATGGATTCGGAAAGGTCTTATGCCTTTAGAGGAAGCTTGGATTTCAAAGCATAGTTATAAGATCTCGGATCGTGATGCTTCTTTTGATGTTGCGAATGTTTGATGTCGGAAACTTCTCTTCGATCTCGGCGTGGTTTTTACCCAGCACCGGTCTTAGTCAACCATTAGTCCATATCGTCAACGGGATCGATTTTGGCCATGTGTCTCTTCTTACAACACGTGTTTGTATTCTCTTCATCTTATGGCGGTCGTTTTGAAAGATTATCAGCATCTCATTTGTTTTGTCGCTAATACTTTTAATGTATAATTAATAGAGTATGTACTTTAATAACGTCATGCTTATTTGTATTAGTCAATGTTAAAAAAATCGTTAGAAGCTAGTCGGATGATCGGATTCCATCTAGCGTCTAGTCCAAAAATCAGTATTTTATTTTATTTATATTAAAAATTAATATATAATGTTAAATATGTATTATTATGTGAAGAAATATGTATTAATAATACTAATATATTGTATTTTAATAGTATTTTATTTAATTTATATTGAAAATTAACTATATGATATTAAATATAATTANTGTAAGATACAAAATTATATATACATATATAGTTAAAAGGACGTAGCTTCTTCTTGGAATCATGACAGTCTCAACGTGCACCCATTTTCTTACACTTTTTAACGAATGACCACATTCACCCTCGATTTGGTTCGAGCTAGTATATATGGAGTCCGAGGAATATGCTTTTATTATTCGGTGCAAGTATTCACCAAAATCATCATATACCTTTTCTTTAATGATATTCTATATATTGATTTAAAGGGGAAACTTACAAAAATTTAAATACAAGTCTACAAAACAATACAATCGCTGGTAAGTTACAACATATACCTGGTTACAGAAGTATATTTTTTTGGTTAAAGGGCTATTTTTCCTATATCAGTACTTTTGGTCACTTCTCCTTAGGCCTAGTTTTCCTACACAGCTTAAAAATAGTATAGATCGACGGATGATTAATTTATGGGCATGCATGTATAAGACTATAATCTTGGTTTAGCAACGCCATTTCTTGCTCCATGGTATTTTGTTATATGTTTGCATATGAGCTCCATTCATGGAATCTTCCCAAAAGCTCGGAATTTATATTTAAACTAGTAATTGTTTTCATATATAGTATATTATTTTGACCTTAATTATTATAATAAATATTGGCTGTGTTTGTTGGATGTTCACATGCATGGTCCAGCTAGTCATTTTGCTTCTCAATAAATAGCCATCTAGAGTTGAAGTCATCGATTCATACATTCAACGCTTATTCGAATAATCTTCATATATACATCAATATTTCCTAAGCTTTATTTTTGTTCGTTTCGTTCAATTTATAAAATATATATAACTTTCTGAAAACTGCTATGGCTAAATGCACATTGACTAGCTTGGTTTTACTACTAATAGTGCTGATTCTCATCCAAGAATCTCACATCGTTGAAGGTCGGCCTTTGAATTCTTCGGGGATCTCTAGTATCCCGAAGAAATTCGGTGGTAGCGGTTTGAATATTTCAAGCAAGTTAGAGACAGAAGATCATTCCTTGGATGCGTTTCGGCCTACCAAGCCCGGGAACAGTCCCGGAATCGGTCACTAGCTATATATATATATGTTGTTGTGACAAAGTATAAGATTATTTTTTAGACATTTACTTTTGACCAAGTAAAATGTTGTTGTGAGTGCGTCGTGTATTAGCTGGGGTTTCTATGTATTGTTCGTTGTGTTTCCGTGATTGTAATCGATCGCTATTGGACTTTAAATGAATCGCTTTGTGTCATGCTACTTTATTTCTCTCCTTCTTCGTTTATCTATATATTTTTCGACCTATAATGCCATATATTTGCAACATATATGAATTTTAACTCTTTCGATGGGCCTCCGTTTCCATGTAGAAGTGAAACGGAATTTATTGTTATAACTAAAGGGTAATTAAATCGTAAGGTTCTTTAACTTTCCTTCCATTTTCATTACACATAATGGTTCAACAATTCCGTAGTTCCACATATTACTGTTAAGAAATATTGTAGTTGTTAGAACAGGAAAGAAACTTGAATATTATTACATAACTGATACGAACTTAATCAGTCACTCACGCACGCACACATCCATCGACACATTCAGAGTCATATTAAACGAAGTATTTTTGGACATGCGAAAATCAGAATCTTTTCACCAACCACGAACTTTATATCGATAAATATATATACTAATTCAATCATGTATATCACATTTGAAAAAGACGTCCAAGAAAATGGTAAGGCGGCAACTATATGTGGGTCCATTAGGGTTTGTCTTTAATAACATAAACAAAGATTATACCCCTAATATAGTAATTGAGGCATTACCAATTAATAAATTATTGTAGTGATCTGTATTTCTACTTGGTGTTAGAGCATGTGCACCCGAGACATATATCTAGGGGAAGACATAAGTCTCACAAAAAAACTGGACACGTGTCGCGACGCTATTGGTCGCGACATAAACAAAATAATTTTTTTTTTTTTTAAAATAAACCGGAAGACCCAAAGAGTGGATCTCTAATGGAGATGCTCTTAGGTCTCCGAAATAAGAGGAAATTGGAGGGATATGAAATTGAGAGAATGTAAAAAAAAGTCTCATGCTAATCGGAAGAAGAATTTGTTCTTTATTTTATGTAAGATGAACATCAGTTTGTTGTAAAGGAATCTAGGTGTTATAACCAAATTTTACACACAATTGGTTTGTATTATTAGTGTTGTAGCCGTGTCACATGGATTAAAAAAAAATCAAAGAATTTTTGAACAAAAAAATTAAAAGTAAAGACCGGGAATAATAATTTGTCCTAATCATGGTGGTGGGTCTGACCAAAGATTATGCTGGTCTCTAGATCTTTAAAATTGACGGTTGTGGCTGATTTGAAAGCTAAGAGCCAACTAACCCTATTTTCCATATTTGGTTTAATCCTTAAATAATGATTAGTGGTCACAAGCTATAGTGGCCTTAGGGCATATTGAATAGTGGCAAAGGACACTCTGTTTTTTTTATCTTATTTATTAATGAAAGGTTTTTTCATGGTAATATGTTTGATAATTATGAAAGGTGTAGCTCTTGAGAAGTTTGAAGGGCGGCTTGAAGCTAGATTATTAAATAAAATTTTAAGAGAATGATATAAATAATGTTATGATATAACAATTAAGCACCCAATGGTCTTGGAATACTTAAAGCCTGCTCTCGCTGTCGATCAGTATGTACTTAGCCTTTTTACTTTATAGTATAGGTGTCATAGGTACGGTTCATTATATGTCAAGTGTGATTATATTACTACCGTACGATTACGACAATTCTTTTCTTGGTTTTCTTTAGATTAATATTATGATCGTTAGCGAATAAGACTTAGGTACAGAAAACATCATCAAATTCACTTTTTTGTTGTATTTTTTTCATTATATGACGCATATA
The DNA here is from genome assembly GCA_002933935.1 of Eutrema yunnanense. Taxonomy (NCBI): domain Eukaryota; kingdom Viridiplantae; phylum Streptophyta; class Magnoliopsida; order Brassicales; family Brassicaceae; genus Eutrema; species Eutrema yunnanense. The sequence continues at coordinate 130,832 of PKML01061957.1, forward strand.
TCTGTTTATGTAATAATTTGTTTTTCGAAAATTCGGTATAACTTTATAATCTCAATTTAAAATCAATAAAAAAATTTGCCGTAAAAAAAAATATTATGATCGTTTTGTACGTACACATTCGATACATTTTTTTTGTTGCAAACGATCACAATCAAAATAATTACACCGCTTATTTTACGTTACAGTTTAATATCTTAAATAATCCGAATAAAATGGTAAACCTGATTTAAAAGTAAAAAAGTAAAAAAAAATTGTGTATATGGTAAATGAGATGAAAGTGAGATAAAGGAAAAAAATTGCTCTCTTAAAAGATATTCAATTTTTGTTTTGTAAATGCACATTTTCCCTTCATTTCATGACCAGATTGAACTATGGTTTTGGTAAATATCACAATTTGCATAATAGAAAATCAAAATTAAATTAGTTCACTTGAGTTGATACTCGGCAACTAATTATTTCCATTTGAATTCAACCATTTTGAAATGGGCGGCAAAATAACAACACATAAAACTCAAGTTTAATATCACATCGAAAGAAATAATAGTATTTATATTTAAAAATATGTTTTACCGGAAGAAAGTGTATACTAATGGTAAGGAAGCAGAGGGACAACTAGGCACAAATGCGAATGTGAACCTTTTAGCTCATCTGAGAAGCTCGGAGCTAGCTTCCTTCCCAATTCACAACAATCATTTATTAATAAAAATTATTTATATTAGTTTTTAATCTGAACATATATACTTTGGTTTAAACTTTGTTTGGAAGAAAAAGAATATAATAAATATTGTGCTAATTTAACCCATAAGCCTAACTAGAGTTGACATGTTACTTTGGGAGCCTATATATATATATAGACACCCTTAAACTCAAGATTCCTTAAACTCTTTAAGATTTAAGACTCTTCACATGACATCTCTTGACTACTATTTATAGATTCTTATACAAGCTTAAAGACACATAATTTTCTCCCTTAAAACATACAGAAACAGAGAGAGAGAGAGAGACTTTTCATTTTTTTAAAGTACTTTACTTTCTTTATCATCAGAAACTCAATCCTCATCAATGGCAAAAGCTGTATTCTTGAATTTTTGCATATCTCTTCTTATTATTACCATAATTGTGTGCCATGAAATCATACCGACCGAGGCAAGACACTTGAGGGCTCATAGAAAGCCAATAAAAAACAGCAGAAAAACCACTTTCGCGTTACACGGTGGCTCCGGTAGCTTGAGCACAGCCGCCGCCGGATCAGTGAAAAAGAGTGGCATTAGCAAAGAAGAACACGGCGTTGATGAGTTCCGGCCAACAGCTCCCGGAAACAGCCCCGGCATTGGCCATTCCATTAAAACCTAATTAATTTAAAGATCTACACATTTGCATAGTCCATAAGCATAATTTGTTTATATTTCTCTCTTCTATTTTCTTTTCAAAATATTTTCTCTTTAGTTTTTGGTTGAAGTCTATTATATTGTATCTCGTAGTCGTACATATGATCAAATTATTATTCATAGCAACCTATGTGGATTTTACGTTATAAATGAGGGTTATTACGTCTTCACTTTATGCCGTCGTTATTACGTCTTTAATGGAGAAATTATAAAATTATTCACGTTTTCACCAACCAAGTATTTAATTTATACCGAAGTATTAACGTCGTCACGTTATGTTGTTATTTCGTTCTCAATACGTCGTTATTCCGTCCTTAAAGGAAATATATTGCCTATATAAAGAAACAAAGGATAGTAATGAAGTTTGGCAAGGAAACAAAACGAAAATACTTACTTCTAGATAAAATATTTGTCAGTCCTGACAATGGAAGTATTTGCGAATCAATCCGGACACGTATAATAAAATAACTCAAGTGCGGATCGGAGTGGAGAATTTTACAAATTTCGCAAGGAATCAAGAATTATGCGTTGAAAGTGGTATGTTGTTCCGTCCATGTGTAAGATGCAATAATTGAAACTTTTTGTCGATTAATAATGTTTGAAAAAATCTATATAATTGAGGTTTTACACCAAATTACTATGTTTGGTTTTTACACGGGGAGAATTTCAACATGTAAAAGGTCATCGAAATGAACCTAGTTATAATGTTGGTGGTTGCGATCATGGATATATGGATAATGGATATAGAAATGTTGAAATGGCGACAAATGCATATCATGGATCGGTAATGTATAAAATTTGATAGAAGAACCAAACTTAGAAGCAAAAATATTTTATCAGATGAGGCTACCAATAATCTAATTTACGATAGGTGTAGAAAATGTCATGCACTCTTCATTGCTATTCAAACATATATATTTTAATATGGTGGAAGATTGCGTTGGTGCATGGTCGCAACTAATCAAACAATACTTATCGGAAGACAATCTAGCACATGCAACGTAAGTACAAACGATGGTATCAGGACTTGGTCCACTTTTCCAAATGTGGGCATTGATAATTGTGTAATTTTTTGGAAGGGTGATGCTAGGTTTCAGCCCATTAGTGGACAAACTAGAATTCCATACAAGCAGATGTAGTATTTGTCGATTACTTACCGACTAAAATGATTACATCGACAAGATGGAAAAACAGCAGGTTTTGGATGGTGTTTTATGGATTACGAGCACTCTGATTTAAGTCATGGACAAGCTGCATAACTTATTTGTCAACTCTCCACTTATGGCGGAAGCCTTGGCCATACGCAGCTCTAATTCATGCTCTGGAGATGGGCTTCGTTAACCTTTGCCTTAAGTCCGACGCTCAGGACCTATTCCGAGCCATCACGTTGCAAGAACCAATCAAGAAGATTTACAGACTTCTATTCGATATTAAAGTTTTTATAACAAGTAATTTAATAATGTTTATTATTCGCTTTAAATCTGTTGACTACAATATGAGATCTAGATTTTTTGGAGATTCAGAGACAATTAGGGATCCAAACATCTATGACCTAGTTTCAATATTCATGTAGGATGTGGCTATGTATTAAAACAAGATAATTAAAATTTTCAAAATTATTTCATAATTTGTGAGCTAACCCCCCCTATGAGAATTCATATTTTCGGTAAATGCACTAACTAATGAAACTAATCATCCTATGTCAATTTCTAAAATATCTAACCACAATAAACCTCTCTATTAATGTTAAATAAACTAGTTTAAAGGGTTTTTGGCATCTTTAATTATTTTATAATAAGTAATTTAATAAAGTTTATTATTCGCTTTAAATCAGTTTACTATACTATGAGATCTCGATTTTTTGTAGATTCCGAGACAATTAGAGACCCAAACAACTATGATCTAGTTTCAATATTCATGTAGGATGTGGCTATGTATTAAAACAAGATAACTAAAATTTTCAAAATTATTTCATAATTTGTGAGCTAACCAACCCCCCTCCTATGAGAATTAATATTTTCGTTAAATGCATTAACTAATGAAACTAATCATCCTATGTCAATTTCTAAAATATATAACCACAATAAACCTCTATATTAATGTTAAGTAAACTAGTTTAAAGGGTTTTTGGTATCTTTAATTATTTTATAACAAGTAATTTAATAAAGTTTATTATTCGCTTTAAATCTGTTGATTACAATATGAGATCTAGATTTTTTGGAGATTCGGAGACAATTAGGGATCCAAACATCTATGACATAGTTTCAATATTCATGTAGGATGTGGCTATGTATTTAAACACGATAATTAAAATTTTCAAAATTATTTCATAATTTGTGAGCTAACCCCCCTATGAGAATTCATATTTTCGGTAAATGCATTAACTAATGAAACTAATCATCCTATTTCAATTTTCAAAATATCTAACCACAATAAACCTCTCTATTAATGTTAAATAAACTAGTTTAAAGGGTTTTTGGCATCTTTAATTATTTTATAATAAGTAATTTAATAAAGTTTATTATTCGCTTTAAATCAGTTTACTACACTATGAGATCTCGATTTTTTGTAGATTCGGAGACAATTAGAGACCCAAACAACTATGATCTAGTTTCAATATTCATGTATGATGTGGTTATGTATTAAAACAAGATAACTCAAATTTTCAAAATTATTTCATAATTTCTGAGCTAACCCCCCCCTATGAGAATTCACATTTTCGGTAAATGCATTAACTACTGAAACTAATCATCCTATGTCAATTTCTAAAATATCTAACCACAATAAACCTCTCTATTAATGTTAAATAAACTAGTTTAATGGGTTTTGGCATTTTTAATCATTTTATAATAAGTAATTTAATAAAAAAAGTTATTCGCTTTAAATCAGGTTAGTACACTATGAGATCTCGATTTTTTGGTGATTCGGAGACAATTAGGGACCCAAAAAACAATGATCTAGTTTCAATATTCATGTAGGATTTGGCTATGTATTAAAACAAGATAACTAAAATTTTCAAAATTATTTCATAATTTCTGAGCTAACCCCTACGAGAATTCAGTTTTTCGGTAAATGCAGTAACTAATGAAACTAATCATCCTATGTCAATTTCTAAAATATCTAACCACAATAAACCTCTCTATTAATGTTAAATAAACTAGTTTAAAGGGTTTTTGGCATCTTTAATTATTTTATAATAAGTAATTTAATAAAGTTTATTATTCGCTTTAAATCAGTTTACTACACTATGAGATCTCGATTTTTTGGAGATTCGGAGACAATTAGAGACCCAAACAACTATGATCTAGTTTCAATATTCATGTAGGATGTGGCTATGTATTAAAACAAGATAACTAAAATTTTCAAAATTATTTCATAATTTGTGAGCTAACCCCCCCCCCTGAGAATTCATATTTTCGGTAAATGCATTAACTAATGAAACTAATCATCCTATGTCAATTTCTAAAATATCTAACCACAATAAACCTCTCTATTAATGTTAAATAAACTAGTTTAAAGGGTTTTTGGCATCTTTAATTATTTTATAATAAGTAATTTAATAAAGTTTATTATTCGCTTTAAATCAGTTTACTACACTATGAGATCTCGATTTTTTGGAGATTCGGAGACAATTAGAGACCCAAACAACTATGATCTAGTTTCAATATTCATGTAGGATGTGGCTATGTATTAAAACAAGATAACTAAAATTTTCAAAATTATTTCATAATTTGTGAGCTAACCCCCCCCTATGAGAATTCATATTTTCGGTAAATGTATTAACTAATGAAACTAATCATCCTATGTCAATTTCTAAAATATCTAACAACAATAAACCTCTCTATTAATGTTAAATAAACTAGTTTAGAGGGTTTTTGGCATCTTTAATTATTTTATAATAAGTAATTTAATAAAGTTTATTATTCGCTTTAAATCAGTTTACTATACGATGAGATCTTGATTTTTTGGAGATTCGGAGACAATTAGATACCCAAACAACTATGATCTAGTTTCAATATTCATGTAGGATGTGGCTATGTATGAAAACAAGATAACTAAAATTTTCAAAATTATTTCATAATTCGCGAGCTAACCCCTCCACCCTATGAGAATTCATATTTTCGGTAAATGCACTAACTAACGAAACTAATCATCCTATGTCAATTTCTAAAATATCTAACCACAATAAACCTCTCTATTAATGTTAAATAAACTAGTTTAAAGGGTTTTTGGCATCTTTAATTATTTTATAATAAGTAATTTAATAAAGTTTATTATTCGCTTTAAATCAGTTTACTACACTACCTATGAGATCTCGATTTTTTGGAGATTCGGAGACAATTAGAGACCCAAACAACTATGATATAGTTTCAATATTCATGTAGGATGTGGCTATGTATTAAAACTACATAACTAAAATTTTCAAAATTATTTCATAATTTGTGAGCTAATCCCCCCCTATGAGAATTCATATTTTCGGTAAATGCATTAACTAATGAAACTAATCATCCTATATCAATTTTTAAAATATCTAACCACAATAAAGCTCTCTATTAATGTTAAATAAACTAGTTTAAATGGTTTTTGGCATCTTTAATTATTTTATAATAAGTAATTTAATAAAGTTTATTATTCGCTTTAAATCAGTTTACTACACTACGAGATCTCAATTTTTTGGAGATTCAGAGACAATTAGGGATCCAAACATCTATGATCTAGTTTCAATATTCATGTAGGATGTGGCTATGTATTAAAACAAGATAATTTAAAATTTTAAAATTATTTCATAATTTGTGAGCTAACCCCCCCCCTCTATGAGAATTCATATTTTCGATAAATGCATTAACTAATGAAACTAATCATCCTATGTCCATTTCTAAAATATCTAACCACAATAAACCTCTCTATTAATGTTAAATAAACTAGTTTAAAGGGTTTATGACATCTTTAATTATTTTATAATAAGTAATTTAATAAAAAA